>BMAV01013744.1:58170-76904 GCA_019973955.1 Trichonephila inaurata madagascariensis | reverse complement strand
AGGTCTTACCTGTCAGAAGGCTGCGGAAACTCGAGAAAAATGGACCCACTCGGTTGAGGGACAAACGTTTATTTTCACAAACAAACAAGACAGACAGGAATACTATATACACTTGAAAACAAGCGACTGCTACGCCGCTGAACTAGAGTACAACGATATTGATTGTAACAATTTAATGAAAAGTAACTAAAATGAAAATTTTCTTTGTTGACCTAAGTACGAATTGATTTTTTAAAAAAAAAATTTATTACTTGTTTATTTGTAGTCAGTTTAAATATATAGTAAAACGCTATATCATTCAAAAGATGTTTTAAAGCATTTTTCTTTGTTCAATTGAGAGCAATGTTAGGAGTTTCATTTGTATGCTTCAACTTTTAATTGTATTCTCATTTAAAAAAATTCATTTATTTGTATCTAAATTAAATAAGAACACATTTTTTAAAATGTAAAAAAAATGAGAAATCAACGATAAAAATGTGTGATTTTAAACTTAAATTCATTCTTTTTAAAAAAAAAAAATCTATTGCTAGTTTTGAATTCAAAATATTGTTGTTTGAAATACTAATTTGAGTTAAAAGGAAATTCAAATATCATCATAAAAATGTATATCAAATGTTTACCGGCTTAGGCAATTTAAACTTCGGAAATTATCAAGGATTTGTTATTATTATTATTATTATTATTTTCTAATTTTTTTTAAATAAAAGTTACATTAAGTCTTATTAATACTGAATAGAAGTATTTAACAACTTCTGAAAATTTTAAATTATCTTTGTGCATGGCATCTTACGAATTCCCAAAAAATTAAGATCATAAGCCTCGTAATCCAGATAAATTCTTCTTCGTACTTTATCATTAATAGAGTTTAAATTATTTCTTGTAAAGTTCTACTAAACTTTACTTATGTGGTTTAATGGAACAAAGAAATCAATTAGCTACTAAAAACAATTCTCAAGAAAGAAAAAGTTATTAACCAAAGAGGAATTCTTTTTCGATGTTCTGTGAATTATGAATGTGCGAATCCGGATTTCTAGAATTTTTAAAATACAGTGTTGATTCTAAGAACAGTTTCTTAAACTCGTTTATATTGTGATGTCGTGACAGGGTAGCGTTAACGGTTACACAAATAATTGCCAAAAGACATTTTATTTCTAGATTAAATAATAAATAAAGATAAATTCAATATTAAAATATTAAAGAATACAGCTTTTCGCTGTGGAAAAGTTCTTTTTCAAAGTTCATTTCAAGTATGCCCAGCCGTTACGCAGCTGACTCCGGAAATTCATAATTCATCATTAGCCAAAGTTCTTCAATAAACAAGGTTCATCATTAAGTCTTTGAAGGCAGCTGCGTCCTCAATTTTATTATGAATTATTTTAAGAGCGAAAAAAAAAAAAATTCATGGATATCAAGAAGTTGAGACAGTCCCTCTCCACTCCCGCGCGGACCCCCCTGAACTCCAATGGCACGTCACTTTCAGGCACCTCGTCACCTGGACTTGTATCCAACATTTGAAAGCTATAACTCTTCCTGTCTCCTGTTGTTGACTCGCCTTGCAGACAGTACTCTCTATTAAAGTTGGCTGCTTCCACATGCCCAAAGGGGACCCAACACAAAAGGACCATAACTCGTAGCTTGCTTCCTGTTGAGCGTTTTGACTTCCAAGCGTCTGCAGCTCGGGAAAAAGAAAGAGTATGGCCTCATCAAAAACATTCTCCGAAACAGTTCACACCTTGCTATGCCCTCAGCGTAATAAAAAAAAAAAAACCAGGGTTGTTGGGTTTTTTTTTAGGGGGGGGAACACAATATTTTATCTGGACAACTTGACCCTCCATACGTCAATCTTGACATGTATAGATGGGGATTGTTCTGCAATTGAGCAGACGTTACAATATTCACATCCTGGAAGAGTGAGTGAATGAGTGAATATTAACGCGTCGCACAGTGGGCAGTTTTCCCAATCTAGCGCTCAAAAAGTCCAAAAATGAAATTGCGCGGAGTTAAAAAAAAAAAACAACCCACTATTTATGGTCCTCATAGGTTCCCTAGCCATGTGGTAAACAGTTTTCGTCAGTGCGCGAATGGAAATATTCTACAATCAGCGGATTAGATCGGGTTTCTTTTTGCTACAAGAAACACTTGTGAGCGTTATTTTCTAGTAAGAAGTTCAATCGTTTCGTCTGAAAAAAATTTCGCAGATTTAAGAGTTTTTTTTTTTTAACACATGCCATGGGTAGTAATTTCTTCATTTGACTTTCAAATTAGGTTCAAGTTTGATTAAAAATTGTAAAAACATAACATTTAGCACAGCATGTAACTCCTACTAACATATGTCGGTTTTCTGTGTTTATTGGAGTAGAACTTTGGGATTGATCCCAGTAACTGTTAAGTCACATAGTGTAGATATAGACCTTTAATTTAATACCGAACTTAGCTGCTACTCCCAAAGTTATGATGTGGCCGCGGTAGCCGAGTGGTATAGGTATCGGATAGTGGCTTGACTTGTCACGAGTTCGAGCCCAGTACCACTAAAGATTTATTCTTGATCAAATTAAAACTTGCCATAGAGATTAATTAAGACCCTTATTTGTTAGTAAAAAACAGAAAAGAATACCCAATTTACATTAATTACTATGATTTTAGATCATCATGAAGACTTTAAAGCCATGAAATAATTTCCGTGTGCCAGATAGGAAAACTGCCCACTGTGCGTCGCATTGTTCAGCTACACGTAATTTTGAACCATGGTCATGTGACATGGACGACACCTGAGCTGGCACACCCCTCTCCTAATCCCCCCTAGGAGAGAATAAATGCACTTTAAACCCAAAACTTAACCATCTTTTTTCTCATTCGCATTGATTATTGCTAATAATTTATTAGTAATAGTTATTAATAACACTTTAATTCGATAATTTAATAAGATAACACATTTCCTTCAAAAACCTTTGAAAAGATGATCGCTTTTTAATTTTGGATGACAGTTTCTGAAGGTGAAATTTCGTGAAATATGTTTTTATAATGCGAAAAAGATCAATCGATTTAAGGAGGTTTTCAAATAAATCTTTCGCTTTAAAAGATAAAATAGACTGTTGTCTAGAGAAAAATAGACCTACATCAGATATAGATTATGGTAAAAAGAAACGGTATAAAATTTTATCTCCAAATGCCATCCTGTTCAAAAAAAGATATAAACGGAATATTTTCATGCTAAGCGTCTCCATCGAAGCTGAAGAGTAATCGTATAAAAAAAAACTGTACTTTATAAGAACTTTAAATATCACATAATCGTAAAAGTTCGAATCTGAAGCATAGATAATCATACGAGGTCTGTTCAATAAGCAATAAGACTAAAATTATAAAAAAAAAAAAAAAAAAAAAACAGATTGCTTTTAATCCTCACCATTTACATCGTATTTTTCAAAATAACTTCCGTGACACATATCCCAACGTTCTGTACACTTTTTAAAAACAAGTAAAAGTCCGTTTTGTAAGAGCTTATTCAAAACCGCCTACGCAACCTTTATACATGCTTTGTTGCTTGCAAAACGTTTGCCTCGTAATGGTTTCTTAAGATGAGGAAACAGCCAGAAATCGCATGGAGTGAGATGAGAACTGTATGGATGGTGTGGTAAAATCTCTGCGTTGTTTTTCTGCAAAACAAGCAAAGTGCAGTTTGTGGTCAGGCATTGTCATGGTGCAATAGGAAGCCATTTCAGAACAATGGGTGTTTCCTTTTAGCGTGCTGTACCATTGTTCGTAGGACATTCGCGCAGTACGAGCCGTTTACGGTACTACCGGGTTCGAAAGCCCATTGATACACAATTCCTTCGTAAAAAAAATTATGGTTACAACTTTAGCAGCCGATTTCACAGTTTTTGCTTTCTTGAGAGTAGGTGAAGATGGATGTTTCCATTCCCTGATTTGTTGTTTTATGGTTGGGTCATAGGGAT
Organism: Trichonephila inaurata madagascariensis; assembly: GCA_019973955.1. Lineage (NCBI taxonomy): Eukaryota > Metazoa > Arthropoda > Arachnida > Araneae > Nephilidae > Trichonephila > Trichonephila inaurata. Next base: position 72,951 of record BMAV01013744.1, on the reverse strand, counting down.
ACAACCAAGCTTCGTCTGCTGTGATGAAGCGTTTTAAGATATTGTCGCCTTCTTGTTCCAGTCTTTCTTTAATATTGTATCGTATCAAAGGTCTCCGGTGCTGAATTTTGCAGATTTTTGCTTCCATTTCGACAACTAGCTGCATCTGGTAGGCGCCCGCAAACAGGCTTCAGTTCGATCACGTGATACTCAAGAACACATGAGTCTGTTCACAACATCTATCGGTAGCTTTTATTAATTCAGACAACAAACTATTCTTATGCCACAGAAATTAACATTCCGATGAGTGGTTTCGCTGCAGTAAAATTAGTCATCACTTATTGAACAGCCTACGTATAAAAGTAAAAATTTAAAATATTAAATAAAATCATACATGTCAAATGGTTGATAGTAGCAAAAACGGTAAAATGTTTTTCCTTTTTTATATGTTTCATTTGGAAATGAATGCAAATGAATTCATTTTTTCATTTTTTCATTCATTTATGAAAAACACTATTTTTTTTAATTTACCAAGCCTATTTTTTTTTTTTTTTGGTACGAAAATCGAATCTATACTTCATGAGTGTAAGAGACAATGAAGTCTAATACAAAATTAAAATTTTTAATGATTATATAAAAAAATATTGTCTGTGAATATTTATTGAGGCATTTTTATAAATGAATAGAAAAAAAAATAATAGAAATAAAATAAAAGAATTTCCCTTTGAGGAAATTCTTTTACCTCCGCCCCCGGGAGTCAGTAATTATGAGAGAAACAAATATATATGAGTAGTCTTAGTCTTAATGTATGTTAACTGTATATAAGCAATATATTATTCATATATTTACCTCTCAAATCAGAAAAAAAAACAATTTGTCCACTTACTTATTTTCAATTTGAAGAATTAAAAATAAAGCATTTAAAAAGAGAGCATAATTTTTTTATCGTCTGCTTTGATTCGTGTTTTCTGTCAAATTATCCGGAGATTTATATGTAAGTCTACTGTACAAAATAAAGAATTAAAACTGTTTTGATTTTAAAAAAAATCATATAAAACTCCTAACATAAAACATAAAATACTCTTAGGCTTTCACTTTAAATGATTTTCTGGGAAACTGTTTGCTTTTACAGAATTTTCAAATTATATTTTTTTATAAGTGATAGATATATTTTGAAAGAAAAATTATGATTCTCTCTCTCTCTCTTAAATTTCTGCTTATGTATAACATCAAATATTGAAATTTCGTTCTGTGTGAGAGAAATTTCCTTTTAGATTTATTACTTAAAAGAAAAATTCTCAGAAATGAAGCTTCGAAGTTTTGTTTTTCGTTGATATTTTATCAAATATTTTTCTTTTTTTATCAGAATTGATGAAAAACCGTACAAAAAGAAATATATAAATTACCTAATATGACAAAGAGAAGTCAAAATTTGATAAATTTAAAAGCATTTTTGGAATATTTAAAAATAATTTTAGAGTCAAATAAATAGATAATCATAGCAACTATTACAAGCATGTGTACTAATATGCATTATGCCTTTGACATTTATATAAAAACAAAAATTTTGAATTTTTAAAAAAAAAAAATGCCTAAAGTAAAATAAATAGCTGATCATACTAACTATTAAAAGCATTATGCCTTTGACATTTACAGAAAAGCAACTTTTCCTTAGCAACTTTCAAATTTAGAAAAACGATTTTCGTTAAAAGTTCAAACACAAAAATTATTTTTATTGAATACTTATCATCTTTCTAAATATATAAAATTTCCATTAGTAAATGTCTTCTGAAATAAATGAATATTTAAAAAGGGCTCAAGTACTGAAAACAATTTAAAATAACATTACGTAATTTGAAAATAAAGGTATTTCTGACAATAATATTTTATTATTGAGATACGACTAAGATGTGTTCATCACAAATTAATTGCAAGTGATTTTAAAAGATACATTTTTACCACGTAAATTTAAGACCTCTTACCGCTTCATTTAAATGTTTTTATTTATTGAATAATGTTAAAAAAACATATAAGATTACCTATTTAACTTTCACTTAAGGTGACTATGTTCGAAACCGTAATTTTGAAAAAGTGTATAAATGGATAAATAATTTTTTTGTTTGATATTTAGAGTTAGTTGAATTAGAATATACATATATAAAATTGTTTTATGAATTTTACTACAAGAAAAAATTTTGCAAATGCAATTTTTTGGCAAAAAATGAAGAAAGAATAACATAATTTTAAAATAGTTTCCTTTTATGAAAAATACCTTTTTAATAATAATATTTTGCCTATACATAGCTTGGACTTCTATCCCTTTAAGACTCGAATTATTTTTATCTTCAAATATTAAATTCTTCTGTTTATTAATACTATATGGACCCAAATGACATTGGGAAAAATAATAAAAAAATTTCCAGCTCCCTTCCCTCCCCCCTGGAATGTAGACGGTACCCGCACGATAGTGCTGGTTGGGCAGGTCACCTATGAAATTTTACGAGTTATACATTTTTAGTTCTAAGTTGATAGAAGAAACAATCTTAATTCAACTATAAAACTGTTATAAATAAGGAAATTATTGATGTATATTTAACTCTTTTATGAATTTATTATTTATTTAATGTAAAAATATTTTGTTTTGTTTTTGACAAGAATAAATAGCCATTGTATTTTTCACAACATGTTTTCGAACTGCTTTCGTAGTTTTCAAATCTGCACTTGTGTGCGAGGCCTTGAAATGTCATCAACGCATCAAAAATGGCTGTACATGTCACGCATTTTATGCTGGAATGGCCAGGATGAAAGGTGCATTATAACGCTTCAATCTTTTTGAGAGTGAAATTACACAACACTGTTATCTTCATCATCAGTTAAAATATTTTTGTTAGTAGGTGGAGAGGCTGATAACGCTTCAACTATCTCTAACTTAAATTTTAAGCGATCCATTTTGATTTTTAGAGGAATTTTGCTTGATATTGCATCCTGTTTGCACAGAAACCAAGAATTTGCACCAGCTAAATCAATGTAATGAATGTGTTCAAAAGACTTTTATGGTAAAGAATGATCCAAAATTGTCTTTCCATTTCAAATATTCCCATTTTTTTCTTCATCGCTCTCATCTGAATTGATTGTCCTTCCATTATACGCGATCCATATGTCTTTTTCGCAGCATTGTCATCATCCGAGAGATCACTAAGCTCGGATCTGATTTATTCATCAATTGAAAAATTTCTTCTGTGAGAATCCTCCTTTTAGACACTTGAAAAAGGTTTTGGTTAAAGTTAACACAGTATTCCATGAAAAATAGTAAAATGTATCAGAAAAATTTATTGTTTAAATATATATATGTATTTAAACCCCCTCCCCCCCCCACACACACTAACCACCCCCGGAAAACCCTTATTTTTTTTGGGGGGGGGGGGGAGGGGCAATACATATGAATACAGATATCTGTGGACAGGATAAAAATGCCATACTCCTCAGCAAATGTATGAAAAAGAAAATCAATTGTAAAAAAAAGAGAAAGAAAGAAAAAAAGGGACTCATCCATGGCGACCCCTAGAAAATTTGGTATTAATTATATAATTATATATTTCATTTTTAAGTAGGCTTTCATCAAAATTATTGAAACAGAAAAGAAAATTCGCATGGAAGTACTTACCTTTACAGCTGCAGTGATTCAAGTAACGGCCAACCGGATAACGAAATTCCGAGTTCTACAAGTCACATTAATAGAGTATAATTAATATTTTTTTCTCTTTTACAATTATTTAAACATTAATTACAAAATTTTTTATTCAAGCAATTAGAAATATATTGATAATTACCTTTTTTACGACAGACAAAAAGAAGCCGTGATTTCGCTGTATTTGAAAACAAAGCTAGATTTGCCAGCTGAAAGTAAAAAATGGACCACAACCATCATCTGTTGATAAAAAGTAGCACTTTACACTTTCTATAAGCCGGCTGAGTCATTTAATTCTCGATTTTCTAACATACGCCTATTCCAGAAGCTAAAACGTATAACAATATCTAGGGGTGAACTAAACTTCTTGAAGTATATAATTTAGAAGTGGATTTATTCATATATCAGAGTAATTTTAACAAAAAAAGGCCAATGATTATTTCAGTTGATCATAACTCTGAAAATATGAATTGTTCACAAATTTTAGTTCAACCCCAGTATAAAAGTCCTAGGCAAAATATTATTACTATCGAAGCATTTTTCCTCAAAGGAAAATGTTTAGAAAATATGTCGTTCTTTCGACATTTTTTGCCAAAAAACATTTAAATATATAATTTTTTCTAATAATAATATTCTTAAGGAAATTCTATATGTATATTTTAATTCAACTGACACTAAATATCAAAATATTATTCATTTATACGCTTTTATAAAATCGCGGTTCCGGACGTAGTCACTCACTTTAAAACAGAGCCGATTTAAAAAATATATTATTTTCTATAAAATGTTTGTTTAAATAAACGTCAATGATTCATTTTAAAGAAATAGAACGAAAAGAAAATACATATCTAATGATAATTTCTCATCAGAAGGACACATAGGTTCAAAGTTTTAGATTTCTTCTAGTCTTAGCTTTCTTCTAACACTTTTGATTCATAGTTGCTAATTTGTAAAAGAAATTCAGAACAAAATTTTGCATTAACTTCTTAAAATCATTTGTCTTTCAGCACTTCCAATCAGAAATGCGTTGACTTGTATAATTTGAAAAATGTTCCGGTGAATAATCTAAACATGCAAAAGTTTTACAGGCATTTCCAAGTCTTTGGAATCTTTCCTCGCAAGATTTCAGTTTCATAACTTCTTTGTATAATGCTTTGAATTAATTATTTTTGGAACATCAAATCAAGTTTGACACCACTCATAAGTCTGGTTTAATTTGCATTCGCTTTGTCTTTTTAAAATAACCACTTTACAGTTTATCATAAATTATTTTCACAAATATATGGAATGGTACAATAAACTAAATTAACCTGAAGGTAATTTTGAATGTTCTGTAATTAATCTAAAGTCATCGAAAAGAAAGAAAAAAATTCTCCTTTTCTCGAACATATTGAATAAGCCGATACCATCGTGAGCGGCGAAAATTTTAAGAAATATTCCATGAAATATTTTCTAAGAAAAAATAGAATTAGTCATATAAAAAGCAACTTTTTATAATCGATACATTTGAAATAAAAGAAAATTAATAAACATAGAAAAATTTTAGAAAATTATTTTTTAACGTTAAATTATTCTTATTTTTTATTTAAATATGTATATATTATGAAATTCTTGCTTAATTAACGTCAAACTTTGATTATATCATCGATATTATTATCGTCTGCTTCAATTCAATAATTCATGTAACTCTAATTTATCTAATTATTTAATTTATTTATACTGATATATAATCGTCTGTTTTTAAAGTTATGTTGCTTAAGTTGGCAGCTTTTGTAATTATTCTAAATATGTTTGTTCAAATGGAAAATAGAATTGTTATGTATAATCGACGCTGTGGTTAAACTTAATATGTAATTAATTCTTGTATATTTCCGAGATATTATCATCCATCTGGCGATCTTTTTGATTATTTCAGTGATTGTAAGAAAAAAAACGTCCGTGGAATAAACTTTGGCTACAATTATTCACAACTGCCCTCTATTATATATAGTATGTAATAATTGTTCAGATATGATTTCAGGAATATAAATTTGATGGAAAGCTTTTAAATAAGAATGTTTCTTTTAATTATTATTATTATTATTATTATTAGAGCAAACAGTTAAATTTTTACATTTGTATTTGGTGTATATATTCTAAACAATTTTTTTCTTTCTAACTATTTAAGTTAAAATGTAGCGTTTACCTCTATGTGGAATCTTGACACCAGCACCAAAATAGTACGTAACCTCCTTTCCAAATCTGTTGTATTTTATTCTGAACAATTTTTTATCACACGGAAAAGATTATGTACTTGAAAATCAGCAAGAATTTCGAACGAAATCTTTGAACATTTTTTTCCCATCTTCGAAGGCTTTTTACTCAGAAATCAGAAAAGGTAAAAGTTTTTCACGGTAAAAATTTTTCAAGTGTCAAGCAATAAATTACTCGGCTCACTCGTCAAGGAGAAAAATATATTTTTTTCCATTCATTTTTAAAGCTTAAGATGTTAGATTTGAGGAAAGTCTTCGCAGAAATGTTCAAGTTTGTCGTTAAAGTGGTTTAATCCAAGAAACTAACAATTGTGTCATTTCTGAGAGAAATGTTTGTTTTTCTAAGATTATATACAGTGGGCCACAAAAGTGTTCGTACACTTGCAATTTCTTATAAAATTTAATGTTTTCGACTAATAAAAATTAATACATTGTAATTGTATTTTTTATGATATCTGCAACTTGTTCTTAATGGAATGACATAATTAATTTTTTTTAAAAATAGTATAAATATTTTTTTAAAAAATTAATAATCAAAAAGCTACTAAAAAATTACGCCACAAAAGTCTTCCTACAATTAACAAAAATCTCAACTTAGCTTTAAATATTGTATTTCTTTCTTAATTTAGTACTTAGCAGGATATCTTTTAGTGTCCACAACAACTTTTAAGCGTCTTGGTATAGATTTAATCAGGTTTTTTTGTAATTTGTGCATCGAATTTCCTCCATTCTTCTGTGATTATTGTTTTTACTTCACATTTTGTGTTTAGCTGTCATGTTCTCTTTTTTTTTACATCAAAATCTCACCAAATATGATCTACTGGGATAAATAAAGGGATTGTGAGGAAGAGACACCAGTGGCGTACATTGCGAGCAGTACGCTTGGCGTCATTATCCTGTTAAAAAATGAAGTCGTTTCCAGTATCCAAATTTTGGGCGGAGAATTTAAAATTTCGCTTTCAAATATTTAAATAGAACTCATGATTCTTAATATCAACAAAAAATACCAAATTACCTAATTCTGTGGCCGATTTACACCCCCACGCAAGAACATTTCTACCTCCATGTTTTATTGATCCAACTAGATTCTTGGGATTAAGTTTCAGAAAATTCAAAATTGACAGCAAACTGATTGGTATAGCTTGTAAATGAAAAAATAAGGAGTTTAATACCATGAATTTATGTGGAACAAGAAGTCTTCCACCTCCATGCGTCAACATGGAAAAGGTGTCCTGGCGTGGAGGTGTAAATTGGCCTCAGAATTAGATAATTTGGTATTTTTTGGTGTTATTATGAATCATGAGCTCTATTTAAATATTTTAAAGGGAATTTTTAAATTATCCACCCGAATTTTTTTTTTTTTTTTTTTTTTTTTGGCTATTGGAGACGACTTAATTTTTTAACAGCGCCAAGCGCACTGCTCTCAATGTGCGACCCTGATGTCTCTAACTGTCCCCAAATTATGAAAACACCTCCTCACTCACTTTATTTATCCCAGTAGAACATATTTGGTGAGATTTTGATGTAAAAAAGAAGAAAACATGATAAATAAACACAAATTGTGAAGTAAAAACAATAATCACAGAAGAATGGAGGAAAATCGATGCAGAAATTACAAAAATCTGATTAAATCTATACCAAGACGCTTAAAAGTTGTTGTAGACACTAAAAGATATCCTACTAAGTACTAAATTAGAAAAGAAATACAATATTTAAAGCTAAGTTGAGATTTTTGTTAAGTGTACGAAGACTTTTGTGGCGTAATTTTTAGTAGCTTTTTGATTATTAATTTTTTTAAAAAAATAGTTATACTATTCTTAAAAAATTAATTATGTCACTCCATTAAGAACAAGTTGCAGATATAAAAAAATTACAATTATAATATACTAATTTTTATTAGACGAAAACATTAAATTTTATAAGAAATTGCAAGTGTACGAACACTTTTGTGGCCCACTGTATATTGATAGTAAGCTGTTATTTCTTTTGTGCGTGTAATTACTTTCATTTAAATTTTGTATTATTTAATACTAAATGAAATATTTTGATACTGTAGACATTGCTTTTTTATAACTTTTATTTCACATACTCCCTGAAATTTTATATTTAAGGTTTCGTTTTTCAAAGAATTATGTTAGTGCTTATAGACAGAATTGTTCAGAAAAACGAATCTAATTTTTAACCTAGAATTTAATGTATTCTATGAAACTAAAATATAGAAGGCTTATTAAATAGTACATTCACAAATTAATATACATATATATGTATATTCAAATGGGCTATACATTCTCGTCGTTCAAGTTCTCGTTTTATGCTTAAGGTATCCGACTACGTTCGGAACCGCGATTTTAAAATGCCGCATAAATGGATAATTTTCACGATATTTAGTGTCACTTAGATTAGAATACATGTATAAAATTATTTTCAGGACATTTTGATAAAAAAAGAGTTATTTAAGTACAATATATAATTTGGCTAAAAATTAACTTAGAATAACCTTTTTTCAAAATGTTATCCATTCGTGAAAAATGCTTCTATATTAATAATATTTTGCTTAGATAATGTAAAGACTTTTCCATAGAGTCTCAACTAGGATTTTTGAAAAATTCACATTATTTTCAGAATTTTCACCAATTGAAATAATTATCGGCGTTTTTTTTTCTTAAAATTTCTCCCCTCTGTTGTTGTAAAATATAATAGATAAATCCACTTATAGGTTATATGTTTCAAAAATTTTAGTTGAGTCTCTGTATAGAGGTTTGAGTTATATACACGCAAAATATTATTATAATAGAAGCATTTTTCACAAAAAAAGAACATTTTGAAAAAAGTTTATTCTAAGTTAATTTTTAGCCGAAACACACATTGTACTTAAATAATTTTTTATTGTAATAATATTCTTAAAACAGTTTTATATATATATACACATTTTCTAATCTAAGTAACACTAAATATCATAAATATTATCCATTTATACGCTTTTGCAAAATCACGATTCCGGACGTAGTCGGATACCTTAATATTACCATGATTTAATTTTGCTGAGAATACCAGAGCCAAATTGATACTTAAGGGATCTTTTACATGCAATCTAATCATATAACATGCATTCCTGCGATTTTCGCATCCATAAAATCCAGCGACTCCAGCCGTCATCGAACCCGAAATCTTGGGCTTGCAAGACGGGCACGCTGCCTCTAAGTCACCGAGCCGACAATAATAAATAGAAATTCACAAATCTTAATTTCTCCAAGACATGTGACATGGCAAATACTACTACCAACTGAATCTAATAAAGCCTTAAAATATGTAATAAATTGAAATAAAAATTCCGAGGCAGATGTTCTGTCAAATTTGTCACCTTTATGTGTTAACGACTATTAGCCCATCACTAATTAATCATTAATCAACTTGTATTTTGGTTGTAAGATTTAACACAACTTTATTTTGTTCTGGCAATTCTACTTGTTCTATTGAATCAGAGACGTAGCTACCACCGCATCAACTGAACCACCCTCAAGCTACAGGGTCCTCAAAATGTGTAAGCATAAAATCATGAAATGTTAAGGTGCCCCAAAAAAGAGCTTTCAAGGAATTTCGATACAAAGCCCACTAAGGGCAAGTGAACCTACGTTAGTTTCCTGAAATTAATTTCGGAAGTACAGTAGAACGTAGTTTCTCCGAACGTTTATTATCCGGAGAGTCAAAAATATCCGGACCAGATTCTTTTTTTTTTCTTTCGAACAGTGCTATGCTCAACAGTTGTTTCGCTTGAGGCTAAAAATGACGGGAAAACTCAAGGTTAGGGATATTTGGGGAATTTCAGTTGTGTGATTTGATAAACATCTGCCTGGAATATTAGGTCAGTTTGTTTCGATGTGAGGGGGTGTATACGTGCTCTTTTGTTGAGTTGTGAACTGCTATGGGTTTGAATTCAATACGAAATGATGACGAGATTGTAATTCCCGTGCAAGAAGAATCCGACCCTGTCGACGATGAAACGGATAAAGACGAGGATAACAACGAAAGTAGCAAGGGTCCATCAAATGCTGACGCGTTTTCTGCGTTAGAGACAACTATGGAGTGGTGCGAACAACAATCAGAGTGATGTTCTACTCAACTACTGCTGCTCAAGAGAATCAGAGACCTTGCAACGAAACAACGAAGGTGTATAATGGTACAGCGAAAAATAAGTAATTATTTTGCACAATAAAGGATAAAATTGCGACATTTTGCACCTACTTTGCTTTTTCTTCAAGTACGTTCCCCGCACGTGATGATTTTTAATATTCGTGTAGTGTCCGGTTTCAAATACTGCATAGATCGCATTCGTTTTTCTGTTATCCGAAGGGTGTCCGGTCCCAATTGATTCGGATAAACGACGTTCTATTGTATGCCAAAAGGTGAACAATGAACAATTATTACTATATAAAAGCATTCTTAGATGCATTTGAATGAAAAGAATAATGTTGTGAGCAGTAAATATTAGTTGTATCATTAATTTCAATTATAACTGAGGTGGATTTCAGTAATAAGCAGAATTAAAAAATGTAGGTTAAATTTTATAACTGCGCAAGTTATTATTTTCCAATGGTATATCTCTCCAATGAAAATTACAAATTACAAAAAATCAAACACACTATTTATCTGACCAATCCAAGGGAAACACGCATCAATCCTTCCTTTGCTCCTCAGTTCTAGCAAGAACTAAAAATGATGAAAATTTTCTCTCTATATCCAAATTGTGAGATCCCTGTGTCTCTGCAGGTGATCCAGTCATGCCGACACTTTGTCGTGACCCTTCTGTCACAGGTAAAGCTTGGGATACTGAATAAACAGCAAGTATTATAAAAATAACTACGTTTATTGGTCTATAAATTTACTATCAAGAAATGTTATAAAAAGAATGAGCAGTCACACAAATTTAATCATTATCTTAAACTCCTAAGACAAGTAATTACAGTGAAAATCGCTTAACACGAAACTGAAGGAACTGAAGTATTTGTTCGTGTTAAAGGATATAGCAAAAAAAACACTAATATCAGCAAAATTAAGTTTATTAGAGTTTTTTTTTTATTTAAAATAGATAAGTATATATGCATATATTTGATGAAAATCAATGAAACAAAAACATTCACAAGAACTTAAAGAAATTTAATACAAAATTTTCAGATTTTTTGGAAACAAAACATTCAGTGAGTTTTTTGAAAATAATCTGATATTTTTCCTTTCATTGTTTTTTAACATCAAATTGTTCGATATCGTCCATTTTGTTATAGATTTCACCATCGGAATGTGCGTCTAAGCAATTGCGCATACTTTTCATGATGTTCCTCATTTTGGAAGACGTGAGAACAGGAGCTGCATTATTCCTTTCATTTTCGTTGTCGGAATCTGCATCAATGATATTTTTTGAGCTTTGAACAAACTTAAAGATGTCTTTGCCTGATATAATTGGGGTTGTACACACATCATAATCATCTACTGCAATGAATTCTTCCGATTATGAAATAGGACAGCCCAATCCAGCTGGCGTTTTCCGTAATTTGTTCATTCCCAGAAGGAAAATCTTTTAGTGTTGAGCGATTTTCGTTTCGTGTCAAAAGGGTAAAAAATGCATGAAAATACGTAGTAGATTGTCGGAGTCGTGCTATTATTTCGTGTTAACCGATACTTCACTGTATGCACTAAACTGCGCGTGATCCGAAGTCACTGTTCTCGTGGGGTCTCGCCCAGGTCAATTGGATATCCCGGACTGAAGCTTCTTTTCAAGAACTCCGAAGATTTCCTACAGTAACTTCGCTAATTAAACTTCAAAAGCAGCCTAACGCCTTACTCCTACACTCACTTTTCTAGAGTAAGGTATCCGAACACGTTGAAAATGACCAAGCTCGGTCAAGACAGATATTTTTGTTTTTTATTTTATTGAATAGATATATCTTTTGGCTTGACAAAACATACTTTGTTTTGTTTCTACACTACCTAGAGGCCAAGCTTCAATCAATTTTATTAAGTTAGAAAAACCGGAAGTGGGTCTTTGATGTACCAGAAGTGTGCATTTAAATTGTTCGAAAAATATCATGGTGAGTCAGATAACTCAAAATATTACAAATGTATTTCTATGAAACTTTTTGAACCTGATATTTGTGCTATTTTCTAGAGAATGTACTAAAATATTTATTTCTGTATTAATACTTTTTGAGTTAGGGCTTGTTATTTAATTAATGGTCCCATAAAGAATGTGGTTTTTCTTATAATGTTTACTCAATCAGCTCTAAAATTTTCAATTTTTAATAAAACATTAAAATTTTTGTACATTCCCTAGATAAATGCATCTTTTTTTTTTGTAATACTTTTATTAATATAAGTTTATTACTTTTTTTTCTGTGATTGCTTTGAAGTTTTACAAAAATATTGCTAAAATTTCACTTAGAATTGTGATTTTTGTGAAATTTAGGCAATTTACTTTAAATATTGTTAGTTAAATATTAGTATTTATTGGTAATGAGTCCTAAGAAAAGCATTTATAATGTTTAAATATGTTATTTTGTCAAAAAGTACTCCCAACGTGTTCGGATACCTTTTAAAGCCTTCAAATTTACGTAAATAATGGTTTCTCCATGGGGAAGCGGTTTTTTATTAACATATAACAGTTAAGAAATATTTTTCCCCAAAGAATTAATGAAAGGACTCGGATAAGACTCGTCACAACTTTCTTTCCTATCAGTCCCTGTTTTGGATTACTTTTCCACTTGCTGAGACATTGAAATCAATTTACATTAGAAAGTATTATTTATTTTTTAATAACTTCTATATGTGCTAATTCCCTACTCTTAGAGAATTCATTTCATTTTTTTAACGTCAGTGTTTGTATTTTTAATGGAAATGTCGGAGGAAAATGATGAAAAATTAGGAATTTCATCAAATCTCTAAGGAAGATAATAAATTGACGGGACGAGATTGTAAAACAACGTCTCTTCAAGGTCATTTCCCTGATAAAAGTAAGGGATTTGAACAAATCCCTGATCTGTTTCAATGGTGCATTATTAAACGTAGAAGTAAGTAATACAACAATAGTCAATGAAACACAAATTATTTATTCGAAACTAATTAACAAATAATTAGAAAGTTAGGCTGGTATTTTTTTATGGGTAACATCTTTTCTTTTTTTCAGTTGCTTACACTCTAAAATATCATTCCCTATGTTAATCCTATGGTGCCATTTTCTTAAAGATATGGGGTAGATATTTAGAGGATTGATAGTACTACCTGTATGGTTAGGAAGTACAAGGACTTGACTCCCATGAGTCTCCACCCCCACCCCGACCCCTGGACAGCATTTTGCCAGTGCAAATCCTGACTAGTTCATTTCATCATTTCACTGAAACAGTTCAGGGATTTGATAAAAAGACTTACTTTCATCAGGGAAATGACCTTGAAGAGACGTTATTTTAACATCACCCGTCAACTGATCATATCCCTTAAGGATTTGATGAAATTCCTAATTTCGTCATTTGCCTGCAACATAAATACAAAGAAAAAGGCGTCCTACAACACCCTGCAATCGCTTCATTACATATTCTGTTTTGTCTTATAAACTGAGGCTCCGAACCGATTGGTTTTTTACATTATTCTTCCTTCCTTTCGTATTTTGAGCTATTAAATAAATTTATTGTGACATAAATATACCTGATTTTTTTTTTTTTTTAGAAAGCATTTGAAGATAGTATGTAGTATTTTTCATTGAGCGCATACTTTACCATCTTTATCTTATGCATGAAACTATTTTTAATGACTTATAATAAGAGGTAAAAATACTTTTTAAATTGTTTTATTTTATACGCATATTCATATTTTGTTTTCCTATAAATATCTTTCACAAGTATGAAGAAGCAGACTGTTGCTATATTTTGTATTTACAAGAATACATCTTTTTCTCCCCCACCCAAGAAAATTAAATCAACTATCAGCACTTGCTTTATACCAATGTTTAAAATTTTATACTGTTGATATAAATTTGTCTCTCATTCGCTAAATACATGTTTTTTACTCATAATGAAATTTTCTCTGTTTTATGGTATGTACTTATTAAGTTATTTTGACACATTTAGGTAGCTACTAAATATTAATCTTAAAGAGGTGCTAGTTTTAAAAAGAGAAAGAGAAAAGGAATAAAAGTATCATGGAATGAGAAGAATGAAATTAAATAGTATTATGGCGGCTTCGCCTCCACAGGCTCACCTGATTACTTTATTTTTTTTCCCTCTAATGGAGCTGAGTATTAGTATTTTTAACCTTTTTGCAGACCTAGTTCATTCCCCGGGAGCTGAAATCACTTTTTATTTCGGTTCCATATATGCAAAAACAATCGCTGCAAGTAATTTTGACGCTCAGTTTCCACCCCAGAGAGAGGCACCTGAGCTCTGACGATGCGAAATTGAACTTAGGAATTTAATTTTGCTTAAGCCATCCAAGCGGGCACCCCAAGGGATTTTTTACATGCCGCATAATCCTACTGTCATCATACATCGCTGTCAATTTTCCGCATTATGAAAATCCACCGACTTGGGACAGCGGTCGAACCCGCAACCTTGGGTGCAAAGGTCAGCGACTAACCAACTACGCCACCCAGTCGGCAAAACTGGTTACTGTACTCTTTTATGTATAACGCATTTGTTTTGAGTTATGAGTAATTAAATAATTTGGTATTTGGAAAATGACTCTTTTCTGGCGTTCGATCATTTTTTTATTTGTTCTCTATGAACTGTGTTAAGATTCTAAAATACTAAATAAATATATTGTTGAACAGAAAATTTTTCTTCAGTTTTTGTTAAAACATAGAACAAGGGGGGGGGGGGTTTT
>BMAV01013744.1:47151-58070 GCA_019973955.1 Trichonephila inaurata madagascariensis | reverse complement strand
TTTTTTTTTTCCTATTTATTTATTAAAAGATATTCATTTGTATATTACATTTATCTGCATCAAATATTCATTAAAATTACCAAAAAATATTGCAAGACAATTATAAAAACAGTATCCAAGTTTTTTAATATTCAATTAAAATTGAATTACACTTACATGTATGAAGTTTATTATCGTTTTAACACACATTGAGGATTATTTTTGCTAAATGTATCCTTTCCTCTTAGAAATCTGATTTCAAAGCGAGAGGTGCTGCCACCTGAAGACTATTGGAACAGTTAATGTTTCATGATAGAAAACTCAAACAAATTTGCACACCAAAATATATAAGGAGCACACAAATGCTGATTACAATCATTTAATTAGCGTAAGTATAAAAAAGTATTCCTCAAAAACTTCTTTTTCAAAAGAAATAATCTTAATCTATAGATATCTTTAATTTTCATCTTATTTTAACATGTATGCAAACGCTTTTGCTGCCATATCACTTTTAGAACTGTCTTATCAACATTTAAAATAATATTTTGACTAATATTATGTAATAAAAGTATTAATAATATTTTTATATTGTAAATAAATCATTAGTAAAATATTCAATAAGGATTTAAATATTTAATATCCTTTTTTGAAATTCTTTTGAATAAATTTTTCCATAATGCAGATTTTGTACATAATTCTTTTTTTTTCCCCCAAAATTTAATAACTACTATTTTATTTTTCTAAATACTAATTAATGTTATAAAGATTTTATAATGGAACTTGATGGAGAAATAATCATTTATCATTTTATCAATTTGTTTCTATGAGGGAGGACATCCAGAAAATTATCTGGGATGCCCAGAGAACCTAAAGAACATCTTTAAGAAGTTAGCTTTTACAATTGCTTCTACCCTTACACTTCCAACAGCCAACTTTTTAAAACAGCGAACAAGGAATGACACAATAAGTCAACAATTAATGACTAATGTACAAATTCACACCGACAACGAACAATCATCACAAACCATCCCATTAAATCTGAAATTAACACCTGATTTTTCTCTCAAGTGAAGGACCCCGAATTTCACTTTGCTTTCGACACTCTCAATTCTTTCTCTTTCTCTAACTGAAATAAATTCTAAGATGTGCTTTCTAGCTCCATTCTTGGAAAACCCTTTTATTTCTAACTTCAATGACGCTGTAATTAATTTTAGTTGGCTAACAACGTTATTCAAACTAATAGCAAATTTACAACAATCTACCTCTTTTGCTTGAGCATCTCGTTCTCTATCAAAGATAAAAATCAAAGAAACGGTTGGTACTTTCTTCTTTAAAAAAACAAATATGTTGCAAAGAAAGCAATCCAAAAATATTTCCCACTACAAAAACAAAATTTGAGAAAAAACACTTTCCTAAGCCTCAACTGAAGATGTTCCAAACTTTTCGTCAAAAAATTTAACCTCTCCTTATCTACCCATTCTTAGCCCATGGTTCTATTTTATGATATCCAAAACAATATGATTCTTATTGATTCAATGGAAAACTATTTTTCTGAAATTCTAGTATAAGAAATGGCAGAAAATTTCTAAGCCTCACTAATGATCTCCTTTGATCTGTCTACAATAAGGGATAAAAATAATCCAAAACCTACGAAACAAGCAAGCTCTAGGAATAAGTTCCGACAAGAATATTGTACTCAAAACCCTACTTTTAAAAGAAATAATTTATATGACAAAAAAAAATTTAACAAGTCATCACACTCTTGTTTCAAAATGAATGGAAAAAAATCTATCACAACTCAAACCAAGCAAAAATACTGTGTTCGGACAACTGTAGACCTAATACCCTCGTCAGCTTTATGGGGTAAAAATTTGTGATCCAGAACTACTGCACATAATATCATCCCAGCCCTTTAACACGGTTTTCAAAAAGAAACGTCCACAGTCGATACCATACGGCAATTTTAAAACATCGTTGTAGCTACATTTTGTAGGAGAGCATCAAAACTCTTTACTCTTCCTTAAGGTATCCGACTACATTCGGAACTGTGATGTGGCCGCGGTAGCCGAGTGGTATAGGTATCAGACCGTGGCTTGCCTTGTCACGAGTTCGAGCCCAGTACCTCTAAAGACCCGCCGTGTAGGGCAGCGATGCACGTTACATCTGTCGAGAGCTGAAACGTCCTCCCGTTGGTGTGGTAGTTAGGAGAGGGGGTGCCAGCTCAGGTGTCGTCCACGTCACTTGACCATGGTTCAAAATTACGTGGTCCGTCGCCAAAAGCCTTAGTGTAGCTGAACAGTGCGACGTTAATATTTAATCAATCGGAACTGTGATTTTAAAAAAGCACATAAGTGGATAATTTTCATCATATTTAGTGTCACTCGGATTAAAATAAAAGCATAAAATTGTTTTAAGGACATTTTGACAAAAAAAATGATTTAAATACAATATTTTGGCAAAAAATTAACTTAGAATAACCTTTTTTCAAAATGTTCTCCTTTTGTGAAAAATGCTTCTATTATAATAATATTTTGCCTCTATATAGCTCAGACCTCTCTACAAAGGCTCAACTATAATTTTTGAAAAATTCACTTTATTTTCAGAATTATCACCAATTGAAATAATTTTATTGATGTTTTTTTTTTCTTAAAATTGCTCCCCTCTGTCGTCGTAAAATATGAATAAACCCACTTCTAAATTATATATTTCAAAAATTCTAGTTGAGCCTCTGTAGAGAGGTCTGAACTATATACAGGCAAAATAGTATTATAATAGAAGCATTTTTCACAAAAGGAGAACATTTTGAAAAAAGATTATTCTAAGTTAATTTTTTGCCATAATATTGTATTTAAATAATATTTTTTGTCAAAATGTCCTTAAAAAAAATTTTATACATGTATTCTAATCTAAGTGACATTAAATATCATGAAAATTATCCATTTATGCGCATTTGCAAAATCATGGTTCCCAACGTAGTCGGATACCTTAAACTCTCGCAAATTTCGAGTAAAAGAGCTGAAAACAGTCTCTTTATACCCCATCTAGTCCTAGGCGATGTTTCTCAGAATTCGTTCTTTGGACCCACGGTAGCCAACCACTACAGAAATAATATTTCGAAGACAACAAATTCCCTTTAGTGATGTATGCGAAAGATACTGCTATTTTTAAACAAAACATCTAAAATTGAAAAATTATTAAAAGATTATAGAGTTATCTCTCGATTATATCTTAATTACATTGACTCATCAATGACTCTGAAAGCAATTTCCGTTTCTTTACGAGACAAAAGTATATGTAAAGATTTCCAGTTATCCCATTTCCGACCAGCCCGTCGCTTGAATAACTGAATTCAACTAGGGACGTCGTAAAGCATGGGCCAACTGAGCACTGACCCAGGGTTTTGGCTGCAATGGGAGTCTCATCTCGACCTTGACTCAGTCTTAATAAGATCACAATTCGAATAATTTTAACAATTAAATGTTATTTCCGGTTGTATTCTCCGAAAAACCGCGAATTTCGGAGGAAGCGTCAATTGGGTACATGCGATAACCGTCGTTCAGGTATAGGCCTAGGCCTATCACCTTACACCATCATTACTCATTCAGTCAAAAGGTGGCAGTCGATTGAGCTGGTTTATGCGATTGTAAGTCAGGCACATTTATTTTTTTAGAGATATGGTTTATACGAATTTTTGGTAACGTAAGCTATGCACTGTCTACTTTTAAGGGTCGTAGATGGAGCCTACATTGAGTGGGGGCCCAGAGCCTACTTTTTTGTAGGGGTCCAAGGTCTATTTTTGCGTTGGGGCCCAGAGCCTCAAGAAGTCTCAAGAGGTCCCCTGAATACAAGTACCTAGGGTTATTTCTAGACGCAAAATTAACTTTTCCCCAACATATCCGGTCTTTTCATCAAAAAGAATCCGGAATGAGCCAAATGCTCAACAACTTAATTTCTCGTAAGAGCAAACTTGCAATCAGGCACACATTTTTTCTCTATAACGCAATCCTGCCAGTATATATACCTCTCTCATGTGGTCATCTTCATCAGTATAACAAATTTGAAAAGACTAAATATCTTTCAAAACATCCACACCTTCAAAAAGTAGTACAAATTATCCCTATTTAACAGGAATGATGTCTTTCACAACTATCGAGAAGTTCTTTCTTTGATAATATCAGTCCAAAGAATTTTAAATCGGCTACCTGAAATTCTCAATGCATCATTAAGAAACTTCTGCTTTTCGATAATTTCACACCTAGCCAAAGACCTAGTACTGCTCCAGAACATACGTATCAGTGTATACTGCTCCAGAACATACGTATCAGTGTATACTGCTCCAGAACATACGTATCAGTGTATCTCATCTCCGAAAAGAATATGGATCTCTTGATACTCATTGGGAAATTTTACTTTTTAACTAGTAAAAATTCTCGGCGCTTATTTCAGAATTCATTTAATTCTGTGTGAAATTTCAACTCCGTCAATTTCTCTTCATGTCTTACTGTTGTCTTTATGCTCATAAAAAATGATGTGATAGCATCAATAAAGTTAGAATCTTTATTTTAAACTTATTTTTAAACTTTCCACATTAATTTTTCTTGTTAAATTTAATTTTAAACATTTTATTTTAGTTAGTTCGTGCTCTCTACTACAGATGGCACCACAATTTATCCGTGTTCTATGTTTCTTCTGTGTATCAGTGGTAATATTGAAAAAATTCCCACATTTCTTTTTTATCTTACGAAAATAAAAAATCTGAAATACGAAGAGTTTGACAGTAATCAATCTTTCTATTTTTAAATAAAAATTAAAAATTTAAAACTTCTACGTGTTATTTTAGGGGCCATCTGGCCCGTATTGTATAAGTGAAATCACTTCTGTACTTTATAAATTGTTTCATGACACTTCTATTTCTGTTACACATTTTCCTTTCATATTTCTTAAATAATTAGTTTTAAATCTAGGAACAACTAAATAGCAAATTTCGCATTTTCATAAAACTTTCATGAATTGCTTTTTCTTTTGCACTTTTTACAATAAATTTCTGTCATCAAATTTTGTAGTTTTTATTACTGCCTTTTGAATATTTTAAATGTTATTATAGACAGGAACCTGTTATTATCACATACTTTGCTCAAATATGCATACCAATGGTTCTGAACCCTTCACAATCACAGAAAATTATATTTTTTTAAGACGGTACAAATATTTATTTCAAACTCTTTTTAATTTCCGGAGCACCAGATTTTCACAAGAACACAGATTAACTACTCATCCAAGTTCTGGATTAGAGGTAATGCTTATAAAAAGATTTTTGGGGGTATATAAAAGTATACATTGCGTAATACTTTATACTGATTACAATTAAACTACAGAGAAAATCGCTTAACACGAAATTGAGGAGACTGAAATATTTGTTCGTGTTAAAAGAACTTTGAGTTAAAGGATATTACAAAAAGAAAACAATATGTATTTAAAAAAATTAAGTTTATTACATTTTATTTACATAGATGTGTATATATGCATGTATTTAATTAAAACTAATGAAACAAAAACATTCACAAGAACTTAAAGAAAATTTAATACAAAACTTTCAAGTATTTTGAAAAACAAAAACATTTATTGAGTTTTTAGAAAATAATCTGATTTTTCTTTATATCTTTTTTTAGCATCATATTGTTAGCAAATTTCTCGATGTCGCTCCTTTTGTTATTCATTTCAACATTGGAATGTGTGTCTAAATAACCGCGCATACTTTTCATGATGTTCCTCATTTCGAATGACGTGACTACTATATTCATTTTATTTTCGCTGTCGGAATCTGCACCAATGATATTTTTTGAGCTCCGAATAAATTCCAAAATATCTTTGCCTGCATAATTGGAGCTAAACACACGTTATTATCATCTAATGCAGTGGTCTTCAAACTGTGTTCCACGGAACCCCGGTGTTCCACAGGGCATACTCAAGGGTTCCGCGAGTCACAATAAAAAAATCGAAAAGAAACTTATACATAAGTATGCAAAATTATTATTTCTATGAAGTTTGTATAATTACAAGTATCTAAAACTCATCCTATTCATTAAAACTCAAAATTTTATTTATATATAACAAACACTTTATTTTTTTCACCTTTTAAACTTTTATTATAATGTTATAAAAGAATATTAAAATGTTTCAGTTTTATATTTATGTTTCCCCCTAGATTGTAAATATTCTATTGTTTACTATCTTTGGTTCCACGAGACAATTTTATAGTCGCTAATTAATACAGTGTCTAAATAATTTTCTAATGGAAAATGCACATTTTTGCAATTGTGGGAAAAAAACACCTATAATGAAGGAGAGGAAACAACTTATCAACAGATTCGATGTTAAAATCTAAATTTAATCAAGAAAAACTTCTAAATTTTATGTTGTAAATTCCTGAAAAATACATAGTATTTTTCTCACACAGCTATAAACATTTTAATGCCGGTCAGAACATTGTGTTTATGTGAAATATTTCTCAACGTTAGTGTCTACAAAAACTAAGTATAAAAATAAATCAAAATGCAAAATATGAAATGCATCTGCAGATAAATTCAATAGACATGGATAATTTGTGAGAAAAAAAGCAAACACATATCCAAGTTACTAAATATAACGAAAAAGGTTGGTGACACTTGGATCACAAATTGATATTATTAATGAATAATATTAAAAAGTCAGATTAGAATTCTTTGATAGTAAATGCAATTCTTCTTTAATTTCTTTTACATAAATTACCTATAACATGTTAATCTACTTTAAATATTATTTTGAGATATATTCTTTGAATTATGTGTGTGGAATAGGGTTCCACGAATACACTTTCTAGTTCTAGGGGTTCCACGAAAACACCTTCAAGTTCTAGGGACTCAGTAATTTGAAAAAGTTTAAAGACTACTAATCTACGGCAACAAATTCTTCCGATGATAAAGTAGGATAATCCTGTTATACAGAAACTTTCTCAAAAAGATTTCCTGGAAGAGAAATCTTTTCATGATAAGCGATTTTCATTTCGTGTTAAGAGAAAAAATTCATGAAAATGCATAGTACTTTGTCGGGACCATTGTGTTATTTCGTGTTAACCGATATTTTGTCCTAAGCATTTTTGCGTTAAACGTATTTAACTGTATTAAAAATTAAAGATAGTATTCATTAATTTGCAGGTATAAAGAATATTTTAAAAAAATTGAGCATTAACTTTAGAAATGCTTTGTAAATTATTGAGACTTAAAGTCGTTGTTTTGTTTGATTGTTAGATATGCTAATTTAGTACTTTATCTTGACATCACTACATATTAAAATAATTATTGTGTACTTAATAATCATCTTTCGAAATTTTGCGTCTGTATTGGAAACAATTCTCAACATATTTAAATTTACAATTTACAATGAGTTAAACAATATCCAATTTTCTAAAAAAAATGAACAAACTTTATTCATTATATTATGATCTTAAACATTTTCTATAAATTCTATCGAATCTTATTACCTCTAATTATTTAGTTTTTGCAATGTACACTACCAGGAATTTTATTAGTAGTCCACAAAATATTGAACATTTTTTTTTTTTTTAAATTTTTCATTCTCTTTAGTTTTAACACGTATAAGTAATTATAAAATTATATTGAATATTCTTCCAAATTGCCTCCGTGAAAGCTCATAATTAAGAAGGTATCATGTAAATCCAACTTTAGGGCATTAAACAAAATGCAAACAAAAAGAATTTGTCAGCTATTTAGTCTTAAAATAAAATCTCTCTCCAAAGCGTTGGAATCGAAAAATGAATGAATAAATCCGCTTCTAATGAATATATTTCAGAAATCCTAGTTTAGGTTCTGTAGAGGAGTCTCATTTATATATTAGGCAAAATATTATTATTATAGAAGCATTTTTTCCACAAAAGGAGAATGTTTTGAAAATATGTCATTTTGTTTTCCTTTTTGGCCGAAAAATTGCATTTAAATAGTTTTCTCTAGTAGTAACATTCTTAAAACGATTTTATGTATATATTCTAATTAAGATTCTGCTAAATAACAAAAAAAAAATTATTTATGTATACGTTTTTTCAAAACCACGTTCCGGACGTAGTTGCATAGCCGTTCTTAAGCTTTCGATCACCACGGCCGCCCTTAAAGTATCAACCTGACATTGCAGACCCCCAAAATTTTGAACAACCCTTCTTGACTCCCATGCCTGTGTGAGTTAAAGGTTCCTCCATAATCCTAAAGCTAATTCTGCTATTTATACAGACTTTTTTAACACTTCCTTTTTTTCCCTTAAAGAAAAAAAAAACAGTGAACATCTAATTATAATGTACATAAAAATACAGTGAAAATCGTTTAACATTAAGCTAAGGGAAATGAAATATTTTTTTTTGTAAAGTTATTGCAAAAAAAAAATTAAGTTTTTTAATTTTATTTACATAGATATGAATATGTATGTATTTGATAAAAATCAATGAAACCAAAAGATTCACAATAACTTAATAGAATTTCGCACAAAATGTTCAAGTTTTTTGAAAAACAAAACATTTCTTGAGTTTTTGGAACATAACCTGATTTTTTTTCTTTGGATTGTCTCTTTTAGCATCACTTTTCATGAGGGGAACCGGAACTACATTATTCATTTCATTTTCATCGTCAGAATCTGCATCACTGATATTTTTTGAGCTCTGAACTAGCTCCAAAATGCCTTTGTCTGCCATAATTAGGGCTGTACACTCATGATCATCATCTACGGCAGTGATACTCAACCTGCGGCCTGCATGTGGCCCGCCGGTCTTTTCTGAGTGTCCCGGTCATGGCCCATTGCACCAAGAAATTCAATTATTGGAGAACAATGTACTAAAAATTTAGCAGGAGATTCTGTCAAGCAAGTAATGAAATATATCAATATTGCTATCAATTTATGTTTTTATAATAGTAGAATGTAAGCAAAAGGTTTGGTCATAGATGAAAGGAAATAGAAATTATCCCCCCCCCATAACTCAGTAAAAAACTCATAAAAGTAAATATTTTTGTGTGTGTGTTTGATAGAAAAGTTAATATAGTATTAAAATATAAAAGTCAAAAATGAGTTTTAATATTTTGATCAGTTTTATTTGTCCATGTCACTTTGGTCTTATAGTGCTTTTTTTTCCATTATACACATGTTGCGCCCCGCGTGAAGTACCTGTCATGTGTATGAGGCCCGCCGCGAAAAAGGTTGAGTACCCCTGATCAACGGCAACGAATTATTCGATGATACAGTAAAACCCGAGATATTTTCCGTGTTTTGCTCATTCCCAGAAGGGAAAAGGGGGCTGCGGTAGCCCAGTGGTTAAGGTATTGGATCATGGTAAGCATGTCATGAGTTCGAGCCCAATATCACTAAAGACCCGCCGTGTAGGGGAGCGATGCACGTTAAATCTATCCAGAGCTCAAACGTCCTCCCGTTGGTGTGGTGTGGTAGTTAGGAGAGGGGGGTGCCAGCTGAGGTGTCGTCCTCATCACTTGACCAGGGTTCAAAATTGCGAGGTCCGTCTCCTAAAGCCCTCGTGTAGCTGAACAGCGCGACGTTAATATTCACTCATTCCCAGAAGGGAAATCTTTTCGTTTTAAGCGATTTTCGTTTTGTGTTAAGAGAAAAAAAAATGCATGGAAATACATAGTAGTTTTTCGGGACCGTTCGCATTTTTTCGTGTTAACCTATATTCCGTCTTAAGCTTTTTCGCGTTAAATGTATTTCCCTGTAATATTAAGTACTGGTTTCAAATACCATAAAATCCAGCGTATTACACTCAGTTTTAACACAGAAAATAAGATCGGAGTTTAAAGATGCGCGTCACACACCGGGTATGAAAACGATAGCCTTAAAAGTAACAAAAAATATGAGCGTAAAAATTTTTTTTAACTCTACACATATCGAAATACTGTTTATTTAAAAGAAATGACATGCCTTATGAGCTATAACAGTTGTAGTGCTAGAAGTATAATATTTTTTTCAAAAGCCTGGGATAATATCTCGCGAATAAATCACCTTAAAACGTAAGAACATTGTGCTTACTAACATTTCAGATTTCTTCCTAAAAAAGGTCGTGCGCGTTATACGGCAAATATACCTAAAAATTAAAAAATTGCAGTTTGAAAGTATAGATGCGCGTTATACACCGGTGCGCGTTATACGCCAGATTTTACGGTAAATAAATAATGCCTGCGCAATTCGATTAGGAAATCTAGATAGATGCAATCGTTGCCGCGTTATATAATTTCCGTTCTTAATCGTTAAACATGTGTTTCAACAATATATTTTTCGAAAACATTACATTTTAGTAAAGGCTATGTAGTTTTAATGAAAAAAAAACTTAATTAATAGTCTTGATTGAAATATGCGTTCTAATAAATCATTTTATTGGGGCAATTTAGTGATCTAGTCTGGAATGATACATCTTTCAATTTTTCCACGATATCTTTCAGCGTTTGTCAAAGAGGAAAAACTTTACCAGGTCCGCTTTTCTGCCTAGGCATGCTAGGCACGTGCCTAATGCGCAAAAAAAAAATTATAATTCCAGTGAAAGTACCACCACCCAGCGAGTCATGAGAGAAGCATTTATGTCCAGAGAGTAGACTGAAATGAGATCTAATATAGGAAAAGAAAAGCTTAACAAATGGATGTTGCTATGCACTCAAAATGATATTACAATGGGAATGGATTACAATAATGTCATTACTGAATTTGTAATGATCAAATCTCGAAAAAAACATTTGTTGTACAAGTACAATGACAAAAAATAAGGATCTCTAAAAGTAGCAGACAGGAAAGCGATAAGCGATGATAATTAACAGGTTGATAGCAGTTCATACAATAATGTATACTCTATATTATCATTGCAAACGATTTCATAAATTTACTGTACTCATTCACAAAAGGGT
>BMAV01013744.1:30582-41265 GCA_019973955.1 Trichonephila inaurata madagascariensis | reverse complement strand
ACCTTCTTTAGGTGGGTACGGGTGTCATAATCCTGAGGTACCCTAGTGATCTTTTCCTTTTCCCAAGGGGTTTACTATCCCAAGGGGGTTACTGGGTAAACACGGGTGTCACGACCCCGGGGTATCTCAGTGATTTCTTAGTAGTAGGGGACGCGACGAGCGACAATAGCGGGGGTGTACAAGGTACACACAAACAGTACATATAAACTTTCATTAAGCAGTTTGTAAAATTCAATCTCAATCTTTTATAAAAAAAATCTGTCATTGACAGAATTCAAAAGACTAAGGCCAGCATTACAAAACTAATGAATTTAATTACACGCATACTACTAATATTCTTTAACAGTACGAGAGAGTTGGTTCATTGACACTATCCAGTTTGTGCTTCTGCTCATAATCACTATCCAAACTTGCTACTTTGCACTGATTTCCTATCTTAGCAGCCCCTCGTGAGGGAATTTCGACTATACAAAATTATATACATATTTAAATTACAATATGCAGGAATGGATTTAATTTTTTAAGCCTACTGTCCTACTCAATACATAATTCAATGCATCTTAACTTTTTAATTCCTCTGTTTTCCCCCCTGGTATACGTACATTCTTTTTCCACACAGTACATATAAATGTCTCCAAAAGTGATTGGAAACAACAGCTTTTTATTATATACATGTTTTGTTGTCTCTATGAACAAATGGATAGGGAAGTTTGTTCCCATTGCATATTAATTTTTCATCATATCTAGCCTTTGATATTGTTTCCAATTCCTTATAATCACTCGACATTATCTACAAATCATATAAATTAAGATATTAATATACATATATTGTTATTTTTCTAAACATGATATAATTTATAAAATACAATTCATATTATAAATTTAGTATACTGATTAAATAACTATAACACAAATTAATGCTAATCATAATGAGCTTAATTAATTTTTATTCGCATAAAATCAAACAAAATTGAAATAATGAAAATTTTTTTTAAGTACATTAAACATTTTTTTTAAACATTAGTTTTTTAAGTACAAGAAAGAATTTGGATTTGATGTGGATGAACACACAATTCAGCAATTAAATACACTAACTAATTCAACAGTAAAGTAAGATTAAAGAAAGAAGATACTTAAATGCATTTTCTATGCATTTATCAATACTTTTCACTATAAAAAAGTTATTAAGGTGTAATAAGTGCATGCCATTCCGAAATTAAACACACTGATTAATCCTAAACTAGCCAAAAATAACAAAATATAAATAAGTACTTTTCACATATTTATAACTATTTTTCTTAAGTTAAATAGGGGGAAAATGTAATACAATATCTATAATGAAGTCTTATATGTCAAAATAAGTACATGCAGTGTATCTAATTATATTCTAAATAATATAAAATTTAACAAACACAATTATTTAAAAAAGTTTCTAAAATACTTGTCATTATTTTTCACTTGATAAACAATAAAGTAACAAAAAATCAAAGAAACCAATACAGTTATGATAATAGATGTTCTGATTTTAAATATTCCATTAGTCGCCAAAAACCGCGATAATCAAGCAATTGTGTCAACCTTGCTCTAAATGAATCAAAAAAGTTGACAAGGTATTTTTGCAAAGATACTGAACATTACACCGGAAGTATTATTGGGTTCCAGGTCAATGTTGTTGCTTACAAACTAGAACTTATCCATAGTTATTATTTAAAATAATTTTAAAATTAAAAAAAAAAAAAAAAAACGTTGGTAATCAACTGCATAGTAACTCATCAGCTACAGAGCATTCAAAATAGATCACAGAAGTGGTACCCTGATCTCTGTGTTTCTTTACGTTTGCAAAATTAAAATTCTTCGAATTCGAAATGCTCAGAAATTATTATACTCTTTTTAAAACTTAAAATATCGTCGGCGTATTTGATAAGAACAAAAAATATTGAAAATAAAATAATTAAAATGTACTCACATTTCAGTCAAAATGTCTTTTGGAAATTTAATACGCTACAGTATTTCTCTCGTTTTGTTATATGAGAGTAGATGCAAATCCGAAAATGCCGCCATAATACTCAGTCGAATGAAGCACCTGGCTATTTGTTTACAGCTTGTGTCACGTGACTATGACGTCAGGTGAATCGAGTCCATTTGTTTATGATACTAATACTAACCCTTTAATTAAAAACATATCTGCTCTCAAAATTAATTTTATTTAAGAGAAAAAAGAAAGAATATTGGATTATAGAAATCTTTATTCAAGGGGAAAATAATAAGTAGAGTGGCGCTGGCAACTAAAGGAACGGCGCGCATCCAGTTTAGCTGCGCTACAGCAATGCGACATTAGTTTCGTTTCTGGAAGCCGTTGCTAATGTTATTGACAGCCGATATCGTTTCAAAGTAAACAAGCTATTTGTTCGCCTCTCACTTATTACTATTTGTTAATCAATCTTCAAAAATTGCAATTATTCAACTATCCTTCATCTGAAAATATCTTAATTTTCATTCTCTTTCCTGTTACGGTAAGATATTATTTATTTTTCTCTTATATTATGTCAAACTCCAATTCATGACATTCATATGAATTATTTTTGTAACTATCTTAATTCCTTGATTTTTTAGTTCATTGTTTTATATATGATTGAATTCTTTGGTACATAATTTCATTTCATTTAATGTATTAATTATCAACGAAATATATGATACATTACTTTCGTTTGTTTTCTGAACATATGGAGACTTGGAAGACTACAGAGTTTAAAATAAATGGACCATTTGTAATATTTTAAATATCTTTAATTAAATGACATTATCATTCATAAAATATTTCAGTTCTTAAGAATTATTTGATATAATTTATACTAGAATCAGGACATTGTTAATGAAAATAACTCTAGTGTCATTTTATCCGTATGACGCAAATAGTATGGCGTCCATATTAAAAGAGAATCAATAAGGCATCCATCTTGAGGAAGCATTCTTTAAAGATCTATGTTACAGTCGAATTATCTGCTATAATATTATTATTAAAATATTATATTCCTTACCATGGATGGAAATTGTGTAATATGTTCTTTAAATCTGAATTTATTTTTCGTAGAAAAACATTGTAATAAATATGAATGTTAAACATGAAGATTTTTGATTAGGTATAAAGAATAGTGACAACAAGCATATATATTAGGTATGAGAAAATAAGTATTTTTATATATGTTAAAATTAACTTTATTAACCTGTTAAAAATGCAAGTTATTTAGATTTATTTTCATATCAGTATTAGGAATCATTTTAAAAATATATTTTTTTCCTATAAAAATATTTTTATTTTTATTTATTTATTTATTTTGAAAAAAAGAAACATATTTGTTTATATTATACTCTATATTTATTATGCATAAAAATCATATCGTAACTTCAATTGAAATTAAATAGTTTATAAGTTATTACTTTAGATAGTTCATGAATTTCTTTTAATTCCTTTAACATGTTAGATATGTGTAGCCTAAGTGAAAGTTGTACACTAAAGATGCCAATTTTAAACAACCTTACATTGCCAATAGATTCTTAGTAAGTTGTCAAATATAAACTGATTTCCTTTGCTGCTCCATATTCCATAAGATCAATCTAAACCTCAAAAACAGAACTTTGTCAATAAAATATATCCCCTTTTTAAAATATATGGTTTGGCACATAAGTATGTTTTATTGGCACTTGCGTTTCATACTAGGTACCAATTTCGCCAAATCAAGGTATTTCTAATTCAAAAAAACTGCCAAATGCTGTCATTATTATTATTATTATTGTTTTCAAACATAATGGGAATGATTTTCATTACTGGCTGTATATTACAACATTTGGAAACATGTTTTGATTTTACAAAGTTGATCAATGGTGTAATACATAAATACTGTTTTGTTTTGTTAAATTTTTTTTTCATTAAATCATGTAAAGGAAACTTTATCTTTTAAGCCATTTATTTCCTCTTTCTTACTGTTTTTGGAGTTATATATTTTCAGTTTATTTCTTTTCCTTTCAAATTTTTGCACTTCTTAATATAATTCTATCAAAACTTATATTTGAATTAATTTCACTGTGTAAGTATTCTTTATTTTATTCATTTTGATATATTTATTGGTGATAGGAGTCATATAGTATGGTGAATCTATTTCTGATTTGTGTTACCATCATAAACTTTGGTAGTATTATCTGAAAAGTTCATTCACTACGAATACAATGAGGCAACACAATTTAGCATATTTTTATTGTGCTGTCACGTGTGTCTTCATGATTCCTTTAACCAATAAATACATATTATGCTGTGTTCATAGAAGTATTTTTGCTACTTACATATTAGCATCACCACAGCCAAACTATTCATGCTATTTTCCGCCAAAATCTAACTGATTGGTTTTCATTTAAAAAAAAACACGTGAGTAAAAATCTTTTTCTATTTTGTTGTTATATCAGGCCAAATTTACACTATACGAAATGCACCTGCATTGACATTAATACGTAAGTACTTTATTTTTTAGTGGATTTAATGTACCAATTGTATCTAAATTCTATAAAGGAAAATAAATTGTGAGTTACCCTAATTCTAAATTATGTTATTTTATTTACTTATTGAAATATAATCTGTATATTAAAGTATTAACTTAATTATTGAGATTGAGTATGACAGCACTATTTAAAATTTTGATGCTGTGGCAAATATAAATTTTAATCACATTTCATTTTTATGAAACTTTTCATATACAAATTATAGTTAATCAGAATATATGTAATTGTTTAGAATATATATATATATATATATATTACACTTCATTTTTATGAAACTGTTTATATATAAATTATAGTTAATTAGAATATATATGTATTCTAAGATCAATGAATATATACACAATTATAATTTCATCCACATTATAAAAGCAATTGTATTCACAGTGCTTTGATGTGAGACTAAATCTGTTTTAATTTTTAACCAAATTTTTTGAGGTAATTACATGGAGCAACTTTGATTTCTCTCTGTACTAACTTAAGTAAAGAAATTACTCTCGGTGAAAAATAATACGAGGGTTGGGGCAAAAGTCACGGCAACTATTTTTTTTCTTGAAGATGCCAGTCCGGTTGGAAAATGTGACATATACAGATGAAAGTTCAAGGTGTTAACTACATGTGTGGACAATGGATAGCACTGAAATATTGTAACACACTAACTTTTATGGTAGTATACAGGGCAATATGGCTTTCACGGTGCAAAAGAATGCCAACACAGTACACATAAAATTGACATGACAAACCTGGGCCTAAAAACTCTTAATGTAGTCTATGACCCTTAATGTAATCCATGAGCTGCTTGATGTCGGCATGTGCCAAGTCAGTCCGCACACTGACCGTTCGTCCCGAACGCTGCTCATCACTGCTTGACACACGTCCTTGCTGAAACTTTCCTATCCACCGTGCTACTGTGCAGTATGGTAGGGCATTATTCCCAAGGGCTTCCACTAATTCACTGTGACGTTCCATTGCATTTCTCTCTTGGAGAACTGCTATTTTGATGTAAGAGCGCTGCTCAACACGGGTTACTTCCATCTTGCGCACGGCATTCATCAACTGACTGATTTCACAGCCCTCACTGAGCTACTATCAGTTATCACAGAGTCATCTGATGTTCTGCATACACACTATGCCTGCAGAACTTCAACACAACACATATACGTTTGCGATCCTTTTGCATATCTACAAGAGAAAAAATAGTTGCCATGACTTATGCCCCAACCCTTGTATTTTTTAGATTTTTGATTGAACGTGTAAAGATTTTCCGGTACTTACTTATTATCGCAACCTATTGGTGACATTATATGAAATGAAGCACCCGGTTGCCAATTCAGCGCATACGACACATAGGAATTCAGGTTTGCCAACATGGTGAGTTATTAATAGCGTTGGCGATTGTTGTGATAATATGTAAATACTGATTTTCCTTGTCTTGTTATTCCTTTATATTTACATATTATAACAATTTAAAATCTTAGGATTAATTAAACAATCTTGCCAAAATATCTGGGGTAGAATAATTAAAATATGGATTTACATCCTTATATGTTCATATATATTTATATATATATATATATATACTACAAATTACAAATAAGATGAACATTTTTAAAAAAATAGAAAATTCATTTTTTCTGCTTTTGCAACAATTCAAATTTTTAGGAAAAAATGTTATAAGGGTGGAAAAAGTTCTACAACAATGCTGAATATTAGGTTAAGCAAAAATTAATGTTTGCCATAGTTACATAATTTTAATTACATAGTACTTGAGTTTAATTGTCAACTCACTACTAA
The DNA here is from genome assembly GCA_019973955.1 of Trichonephila inaurata madagascariensis. NCBI lineage: Eukaryota > Metazoa > Arthropoda > Arachnida > Araneae > Nephilidae > Trichonephila > Trichonephila inaurata. The sequence continues at coordinate 34,923 of BMAV01013744.1, read as the reverse complement.
GTTAGTAGAAATCATTTAAGATAAGAAATGTGATCCAACCTGGCAAATAAACATTTGATTTCCAGTTGTGTTTTGAGGACTATTTTAGCCATTTTAATTTGTGCTTGGCTTCCTTATTTCCTTTCAATGCATGTATATCTTTTTCAGTTTTTACGTATTAGCGTCACCACAGCAAAAGTGGTGTGAATCAAGACAAATCAAAACAATCAAAAAATTCTAACATGTTTTACATGAGAAATAAAACCCCAATCAGTCAGATTATGGTGGAAAATGTTATGATTCACCTGGTACCAATTTGGTATACGCTGATACATAAGTGTCATTTTTTTCCTTTATACTTATTTTCATATTAACCTAAGTATCTAAAGAGTAAAGATGGGGTTTGAGGTTCTGTGGATAACAGAAGCTCAAAATTTCAAGTTTACACGCCAAGAAATTGTTTTGGAAAACAAGACTTTTGGAAATACATTGTTTAAAAACCTTTTGGAATTAAAAATAGCATTTAGTTCAAAAATAATCACTTGGCTTTTACTATAGCTGTACATTTTTTAAATATGTTGCTATTTTTTAATCTATTGTATAAATCTCCACTTAAAAAAATTGCAAAACTCTACTAAATTTTACAATTTTTAAAAAATTTATTTAAATAATTAAAATTAAACAAATGTGCTAACATTTATGTATGTAATAAATGACTTTTTATTTTATAAATCATTCTTTTCCAACAAAAGTTGTCGCTACAATTTACTAATATGATAAAAATGAAAAAAGTAAAGTATTTATGAAAAGTAATTGATTTTTTTGAGGACTGAAAGTTGTTTGTCTTATTTTATTTTCAGTTGCTACTGTAGGTTTATTTCAAAAAATAAAGTCCATTCTTGTAAGCATGATAAGTACACACATTAAAAACTAGAAATATAATTCATTTGAATCAAAATAAAATTTTTAACCATTTTGTAATCAATTTAGAATATTTAGAGGGGGAGGAAAAAGAATAAAAATTTAATTGTGAATAGAAAGTACTAGAATAATCAAAATGTCTGAAAAATCATTTATACTAATATTTTAATTTGTTTATGAGAAAAGTATAAAATATAATGAAGTGTAAGGCAAATATGTTTCTTCTACTAAAACTGTCACAATTTTTCATTTGATAATTAATCACAACTTAGTGTGATTGTGTTAATAATTTTATGACTTTTGCTTCATGAGTGCTATTTTTCATCATTGCTTAGTAAGTGCTACTTTAATGTCTTGATATGTTGCCTTATATCTATATTAGAATAATATCTTGTGAAAGAAATAAAAGGCATCTGTAAAAACACAAATGTAAATTGCATGTGTAAAAACTCTACATAAGACATCAATATTATAGAATATTATTCGTCCTATTTATAATTAAATATATATATATATATTATAAAGTATAACAATTCTTTTCTTTTGAACATTGAATAATTATAAATATGTGTATGTAAAATTAAATAAATTAAATAATGAATGGTGAAAACTGAATAATTTTGAAAATTCTTTTTTATTTATTCCATTTAGATATTCTTCAGAAACTTCTGTTGTAGAGACTTTATTTCTGAGACCTATAATTTGACTGCATTTGTGGAGCACAGCATAAGCAGAAAAGTCTAAATATTAAACAGAAAGTAAGTAGAAAAGTGTATTAATCTGACGTAAATGTATGAAATTTAAATATGTGAGGGAATAAAATAGAGATTTGTTTTTTATATAATTTTGTTTTCGACGAAGCCGTCATTTTTATTTGATTTTGAAACAAGTTCTGCATCATCTTTGAACCTCACTCTACAGGCTCATTCACACCAAGGCGTACAAACGTCGAGTGTTAAGCGTCTAGCCAATCAGAGACTTCTTCTCGGGCGAGAGGAAGACTCTGATTGGCTAGACACTTAACACTCGACGTTTGTACGCCTTGGTGTGAATGCGGCTTACCATACTTTATCTCCTTCCTGCTTTAAATATTTAATTTAGGTATTGATGCTTAATATAATTACTTTTTAAATAATTTTATAAACAAATTTGGCAGCGGTAGCCTTGTAGTTATGGTCACAAATTCATTCCTAGTGCCACTGAAGACCCACCGGGGAGAGGGTCTGATGTATGTTAAATCTGTTGAGGCTCAAAGTCCTCCTGTTGGCATGGTATGGAACTTTGTAGAGGGGAGGGCCAGCTCAGGTGATGTCCTTGTTTTTTGACTGAGATTAAAAATTATGAGGTATATCGCCAATAGCCCTTGTGTTGTTTTATAGTGCAGCATTAATAAACACTCAATACTAATAAATTGTTATTTTCTGATTATATAATGTATTACCATATTAATTAAGTTATAAATTTATTTTTTTTAACAAAATATATAAAATTTAAAAATTGCTATAAATTTATGATATAACAACCTGGGAAATTTTCTTAATTGAGTGACTATGAAAGTCATATTATTATGTGTGATACTCTTGTCAAGTTGTAGAATCAACTCCTGATTTCACTATCGACTCTCTTATCATTCAAAATAATGAGGACTCATGGAGCTGGATCTCAATGGTAGTTTTAGAAGTTAGCAGAAGAAGTTCAGATGCCGTCCTATCACTTGACCATAGCTCAAAATTACAATATTTTTATCAATAGCCCTTGTCTTGCTCTAGCCCTTCATGGATTTGACATTAACTTTTTAATTCTGAAATAAAATATACATATTTTTTATGAGTGGTACATTTTCTTATTCTTATTCATTCTTGTAACATTTTTTTTAGGGAATAATGCTTTTTTTTTTTACTGTAGTTGAACATAATTGTTTGCTTTTACTAATTAAACAAAGCAAAATAATAATGAGGGAGGATGAAAAAGAAAATAAAATTTAAACTTAAAATTTTTATGAATAAGCCATATGCGATTATTTTCATTCTTCAAATAAAAAGGAATTAGTTTTCTGGCTGATCACATTAAATCAATTATAATCCAATAAGATTACATTTTTCGAGCTTCAATTAAAAATGCTTCAAAATACACTCCTATGTAACAAAAAATTAACGTTGTATTAATATAAACTCCAATTTTCCCCTCCCTTTTTCTATTTTCTTTTTCCAAATATTATCATGTATTAAATAATTTTGAGTTGGTGTATAAAACATATACTCTATACACCAATGATTTTTTTTTCTTTCTCAGCATACCTCTTGGTCAGTAATTAGGATCTAATGTGCCACCTAAACAGGGACGTCTTAAGGCACAGGCCAACTAGACCCAGAGCCTCACCTTTGGCGAGGGCCTTGTTTCATTCTCAACTCTGTCTTAATAAGATCATCATCCACAGATAATTTTAATGGTCAAATATTATTCCTGAACATATTTTCCTAAAAACAGGGAATTTCAAACTGCATGTCAACTGGCAAAAGTAGTAAGACTGTAATAGTATCTGATGACTGTTGTCCTTGTTTAGGCCTAGGCCTAATACCATACACAATCATGCAACTGATTTAGCCGAAATGCGACTATCATTATAACCAGTTTGTGCCTAGGTTTTTGAGATTGTGAGTCATGCACATATATTTGTTTCAAATTACCGTTTGAATGAGTATTTGACTATTCATGTTACTGTCTACTTTTAAAGATCTCAGGTAGGTCCTACTTTTGCGTAGGGGCCCAGGGCCTCAAAAAGTCTTAAAATGTCCCTGTACCCAAGATAAAATTTTCATAAAACAGTTGCATATTGAATATATAATTTTTGTATGCAAAGATTTGAATATAACTAATTATAAAGAGTGAATACCTTTTTTTTTTCTTTTTAAGTCATCAAATGTATAAGAACTGTCTTTATTTCCTTACACTGTAGATTTATTGTTAAATGAATAGTTGAAGTATTTTTTAGACTTGGCTTGGGGGGGGGGAGTGTGTCATTTCTTAGCTTTCACTCAATCCTGAAAAGCTTTTACATATCCCCATCAATACTTACACTATCATTTAAGAACCACTGGTATAATAGCATAATAAAAGTGTTGTCATTTTTGGATTTTGAATCAATTTCATTACTGGTTTGGTTTTTGTACAATATGTTAAAATAAACTAAATGTGTTTTTGTGTGTGCATCAGTAGTAAATTAAGTAAATTTTTTAAGCATTTAAATTTACCTCTCTTTCAAGACAATATTTCAAGAAATCACAAAAATCAGTATGAAGTACTATGTAGAAAAAGAATAACATACAATAATAAATAAATTAAAGCTTCGGCTATTTCTTTTCAACCCAAAGAATTGGTGAATTGTTTTTAATCTTCAATGCTTAGCATTAAAATATTTTTGAAAATTTTAGAAATTATATT
>BMAV01013744.1:10041-30534 GCA_019973955.1 Trichonephila inaurata madagascariensis | reverse complement strand
AGAATTCAGACTAATGTTTTTAAATTTTTTGGATACTATTAATGAGTCAGTTTTTCCTGACATATGTGTCCTAGAGTTAAATAAGATTAATTAGTTCTATTACTGACTTATTAAATGTTTTAAGCATAAGGGGTCTCAGGGGTGTTAAATTTCTCTAGAGGTCTGAAAATATAAACAGTTTTCAAACAGGTATAATTCTTTTAAATTTCAATTAAATGATTCGAATCTTTTACACATTATTTATAAAGGAATGGGGCTTCAGAAAAGTATAAAATATTTAAAATATAATCATAATTTTAAAAAGTATAAGCATATGAATATAAGAAACATTTATTAAGTTTTACGTCACGCATGCTATTTTCTAAAATAGTAGCTTTAATTACTAGTTATAAGTTGATTAATAAAATTCAATGTATTCTCATTACACTGTAGCTATTTTTATATAAATAGAATAATAACTTACATATTTTAATAAATAAAAAAATACATTTTTTAAAAATATTTAAAAAATTGCAATGTTTTACAAATATTTTGAGATACAAAAGATATATAATACTAAAATTAGGTAGGGCATAAAGAGTATGATGCATTTTATAATTCTATAAAGTTTTATACATCAGAAGCTACTATTTTAGAAAATAGCGTGCGCAACGCAAAAAATACTTAATGTTTATCATAGAATTTTCATATGCTTATAGTTTTTAAAGTTATTATTATATTTTAAACATTTTATACTTTTCTGAAGCCCCATTCTTTTCTAAATAATATGTAAAAGATTCGAATCATTTAATTTAAATTTAAAAGAATTATACCTGTTTGAAAATTGTTTATATTTTTAGACCTCTAAAAAAATTTAACACCCCTGAGACCCCATAAAAGAAATTAGACAGCTAAAGGCATGAAGACAAAATGTAATAGTTTGATGTAATTCCTGAAAAAATTAGTATCATCTGATAACTGAAAGAAAAATTAGTAAAAAATGTTTTTATTTTTAAAAAAAATCATTAGAACTTAAAATAAAAATTCTTATCTTAAGGACTACCTTCAAATATTATATATATAGTAAAGCTTCATTAATCCGGGCTTATCGAAGCTCTAGGTCATATGGTTTAAAGAAAGTCCTCATTAAATCAAGCAACTAAAATATGAGCCAATGTTCATCATCAACTACATTTGGTATTTTGAAATAAGTCAAGCAAAAAAGTAAATAATTTCACAAATGATTATTTAAATTAATACATTGTTTATTTCAAATATATTAGGATGAAAAAGAGTACTTAAAATACAAAGATTTGACATTTTTTAAATTAATTTTTTATATAGTTCTACCAATTAAGCTATGTTTAATGGTATCCAAATTAATGTGATTTCATTGTTTACTGGTATTCGATTTTTTTCTTATTTTTTTTACTGGTAATAATTTTTTGTATATTAAAAATTGCACACAAATTTTACAACCTTGAAAAATTAAGGATATATTCTGCAATTTTCTTACATCTCATACAACCAAAGCAATAAGTTAAAATTAACTTAAAACCATGCAAAAAAAGTTTACAGAATTGAACAAAAATAGTTGTCTTGGTAATTTCCTTTGAAGGCGTGAAACCATTTAAAATAAACTTGTAATCAGAATTAAATTCATTTTATTTGAAAAGAAATATCATTATCACTATGTTACAATCATCTGTCTACAATTCGCAAACTGTTTTCAAATAACTTTTATCATCAGATAAGACTATTTCAGCATTAGATCCGGTGGTAAAAGCAATGAATACACAAACTTCATCCTTGTCCTCTCTCTCTTTTTTTTTTTTTAATTTTAGGTTATCAGGTCTAATAGCTAAAAACAGGAATTTTAATCTATTACACCTCCTTATCCGCGGCAACCCTCTTGGAAGTCAATTTGTATAAAACTCATTCTTGGAGGATCTCTACCTAACAAAAGAAACATGATTGCCAAATTTCTAGTATGTAAGTCTAATAATTCTAAAACGGGAATTTTTGTCTGTAACTCCTCTGCAAATCCTTTTTGGAGTCGATTTCTGCCAAATCCTTTGCGAATCTGTATGCTGCAAAAGGGACATTCCTGACAAAATTTCAAGCATGTACATCTAATAATTCACTGGAGGTATATATAGGGGTGCCCCGCGCGATTGTGCCAAAATGATTGCTGCTATAACAGCGCTACAGATATAAAGGGTTGGTAAGAGGTGTATGCTGCATACGACACACATGCAATGATGAAACCTGTTCTTGGTGGAGGAAATAAAGTCGTGCTATTCATGGATATGTCCATATTGAGCAATGCGCAGTAGTATAGTTTTTGATTGCGGAAGATAAGCTGAATGTGGGCAATTATCAGCGACTGGGGTGAGTGTTTGGTGTGCACTGATTAGTTCGAATAATTGATGCAAAAGATTTCGTCAAGGGTGGCAAATAATACCAGATCTCCATAACAATGCCGACCTCTCGTTTTGCACAGACAACCTTAAATAAAATTTCGTTGAAAAGTGTTGGAACACCCACCGTACATTCCGGATTTGTCTCCTTGGAACTTTCCTCTATTTTTTCACGTAAGAGAGCATTAAGTTTCCATTTGGACGATGAGGGGATGGAAGCTATCCAGGACTTCCTCGAGAATAAACCACAGTCTTTCTGCAGAGAAGACATATACCTACTATCAAAATAATGGAATCCCTGTTACAACGCCCAAGGCGATTTATTTTAAATTTCAATAAAGGTATTCTTTTTATTCAACTTGTCCACTTTTGAATTGGGCAACCTTTATATATATATATATACACACGTTATACTGTATTTTAGAGGCATTTTCTTTAATTCATGAAAGTCTTGAACCCACTTGGACATCGTTTGATACTTTCTTTTCTTTTACCCGCAGACACAATTTTAATTGCAATTTTACCTCCTAATATGTGTTGCGTCAGCATATTTCTTGGTGAAAAGAGGCAGTGTTACATCAGACATCGAATCTGACCAATCATCTTGTTTAAAAGAGGAAATCACGTAATTACGAAAGTTCTCCAGAAGCTTCCTGTTGGAAAAGTATATGAGCCAGGGGCTACCGCTGTATCAGCCGTGTCAATGACACTGGTCTCCAGCATGTGTTACTACAGTCCCACTAACAGGGCTTTCATGTCTAAAATAGGGCCCTTAAGAAATTTAGACACAGGGCCAGTTCAGAACTAGCTACGCCAGTGGTGTGAGTGAAGTTATCTGGAATGAAAATGAAGAACACTTTTATCAATTGTAAGCTGCACGTGTGTTTCTTGTTGCTGCATTTATGTAATGCTTATTTGTGCAGTGTATCATAAGAATCTTAAATAAATCTATCATTGTGATCAAGATGTCTTTAAACCATTGTTAATATGAATTTCAACTAGGTAATTTAATATTTTTTGAGGTAAAGTGTTTATGTATAAATATATACTTTTTTTTCTGAACAAACTGAGGCGAACTGTGAGTGCTTGACAGAATGATAAGAGACATTCATGCCCACACTCAAATTTTTCCCGATCATATATAGCATCCGTTGCTTACAGTTGAGGGAAGAAGTGCAACTAGTGTTCATTAGTTTTTGATATTTTGTAAAATGGCAGAATGACTTTTCATGAATGTTGCATTGAATTTTGTGTGAAGCTTGTAAATACCCAAGAAGAGAAATCATTCAAGATTCGATAGGCCTTCGGGAATGATTCTATAAACATCTCGTATTTGTAGGCGTAGCACAACATCTTCAAAGATAGCCACACATCAGGTAGCCGTACAGCAGAAGGTCCTCAACAAGTAGAGATGTCAATGTTACCAGTGAAGTGCTGTTCTGAATCATGGTCAACAAACAAGGTGGGAATAAGCACTGGGGGGTGCATGCAATTTTGACCAAAGATTTAGATAGAGAAATCACAAAATTCCTGCCAAAATCTTTCTAGAAAACACGCAATATATGCTAGGAAAGGCAAACAATGGCCTTAGCTGTGATGAGTCATAAATTTATGGATATTGGCAAGAAACAAAAGATACAGTGCTCATATTGGACAGATAAAAGTGATTTCATTACTTATGATTGAAATAGGTAATCCACAAATCTACACAAAAATCCACTTGACCGATAAAGCACGGCTGGTCCACAGTGGTGAGAAGGCCATTTTGACCATTCTTTAACTCCCATTAGGAGTACACACTGCATGACCTAAACCATTACCAAGGAGTATATACTCCGTTTCACCTTAAGTTGGCAGCGCAGGGAAGGGTACGATGACCAATTTACAGCCGCTACGGGGTTACTCTAGGAGAAGAGTGTGACTATAACAAATAAAATTCTCCATATTTGGCGAGCAGAAAAAAAAATGCTCTTGAAAAATTTGTTCTTTAAAATTGTATGAGGTTTTTGATAATAGTATAAGCCTTTTATTTAATCGAGATATTTAAGGGTTTGCATTTCAATATGTTTAAAAATATTGATTAATTAACTATCAAGTCGCAAAGCAAATGGCGTTGATTTGGCGCGAATACTTTGGAAGAATGTAATCTTAAAAACCGGTTTTTTCAGCCAAATGTTGTTGTTGTCAGCCAAAAGTCAAGTTGTTGTTTTCAACTGTATTCGTTCACAGGTATTAAAGAAAAAATGCTTTTAAGATGTGATTAACTTAAAATATATCTTTAAACCCACAATTTCTATAATACATGATACTTTTTAACAATTTTCTGTGCATTTGCTTTGATTTAAATTCCAAAACTAGTTGGAACTACTTTTTCAAGCGGATTGTTACATTCCCTACCTTTCCCAACGCTGCCAACTTGAGGTGAAACAGAGTATAATTCAAAAGTCCTTTGATGATGCTGTGGGATACAAACAATTAAACATGTGGGTGGAGTAAATTTGGCAGCTCCGTTTTGATAATGCACCGTCCTGTATTTCACTTTTGATTTGGAGTTTATTTACCAGTGGCAGTTTATCCATTGGGAGCTTGAGGCGGGCGCCCAGGGCCCGGGGCAGGGAGAGGCCTGGTTAAGCTGGACTGAACCAAATTTTCTGGTTATAAATTCCGATCCTCTCAGTGCCAAGGTGCCCTGTAGATCTTCTACGCCCAGGGCCCAAAATGAGCTTAAATCTGCATTGACCGAAGACAACATTCCCATGGTGTTTGGGGCATTTTAGTATCCTGATAGGGCTCCCTGTATTTTTTCCATTCCTAAAATTAAAATTGCCAGAAAAGAGATGGTACAGAACATGATGACCCGCTGAAACAATATGCTTCTAAATGTTTTTCGAACAATGGCAGAAACACTGGGAGCTTTAAAAGAAATTAGGGTATGAACAATCTGCATCTATGAATAATTGTGCACCAGAGATTGCAATCAGAGATTTGATATTTTTTGAACACATCTCATATATTTTATATGTAATTTTTATTGCTCTCTATTTGAGCAAAAAGGGATTTGAATACTAAAGATTAAAATGGATGAAATATTGTGAACAACAAAGAGATGGTGCTCTAATATTTAAAATTTACAGTCTGAGGACTACTTTTTAAAAAGTAGGGTTAAACCAGTTTATATATATATATATATATATATATAACATGATATACACGTTTGAATTTGAAATGATTTCGTGAAAAAATGGATCTTTTGTTGAAAGAATGTAAATTTATAAAATTATGTAGATATTTTTATTTGCAGACACCTAAAAAAGAAACAGTTGTCTTTTAACTATAACAATTAGGAAACTTAAAGAAAACTATAATTATAAATTATTGTTAATTTTTGTTTTAGTTTAATAAACTAATTATTATACGATTTTTTTTATTCAAACATTTGTTCAGAAAATTTTAAATTGCAAAAATAGCTGGTAACCATTTTGTAAGAAATTGTTCGAAAACTTAAGATATATATTCTTTTTTTAAATCTTAATGTATTGATGTTTGATTGTATAAAGTATGTATATGTATAATAGAGAAGTCATTAAAATATGTCATATTAAATGGTATATATATCATGTAACATGTGTCCTCAATCAAAATGGGATAATCATTGTAATTGCAGTTTTGTGGAAAATTTCATTAAATTTCAAAAATCGTTTTTTATTTTTTAATGTTTTAAACACTTTTTTAATACAAGTATCCAATTTCATATATGTGCATTGCATTTATAAATCTTAACTTCAATTTTTATCATAAAATTTCATAATTTTATGAATTAATCATTTTATTTTTAGATCTACACTTCAGTAAAGTGGCCATCAGTGATGTTTTCATGATTCTGATTGTAAACTGTTTATTATTTTAAACAAATCAAATTTCCATTCATGATTTTAGCTATCTATATATCCATATAAGCTGGTAAAAGTAAAATTATACTTATTCTGCTTGATTATAATAAATTTGTGTTTGCAGGGGGAAAAAACAGTTTTTTTTTTTTTTTTTTCAAATCAAAAATGAATTCAAATAATACTACAGAATTCTTAAGTGTTGAAAACTATTATAATTCCACTGAAATTCCACCCCATCTTGACAAACATGTTTTTCTTGTAAATGATCATTTTTTTTATTTGTTTCCTCTATATATGTTAAGTATTTTTTTACCTATAGCATATTCTCCTGTAAATGTAATGATGTATTCTAATTATAGTGGAAGGCAAGGATCAAAAGTTTGTTATTATATTTTATTAAGTTATGGTTTACTTATATCGGTTTCACCTCCTTTTTATTATGGACTTGATGTCTATACTTTTGCATTCATAAATATACCTTCTGAAATACCAAAAAATATCGCATTGTTCAATCGTATTTTGTCTACATATATGTTAGTAGTTTTTGCTTTGAATTGCTATAATATTGTTTTTAAGTATTTCAAAGAAATACCCTCAAATTTCATTTATATTTATTGGGTTGTGCCATCATTGTATATTTTTTGTTTGTTTCTCTCTTTGTTTATCAGTGGTTTGCGCTATATGTGGTCTGATGATATTAACTATTCTTGCAGTTTAAATATTTTATTTACTTTCCAATGTAAATATTGTCCTGAAACTATTCACCTTGTTACTTTTATAATCTGTGTTTATATCATTCCCATTATTATCTTGCTTTTCTTGTATATTCGAATAATACGTGAACTATACTTAAAATCATCATTTTTTAATCATAATGAAGAATCCCCATTGCGTTTCGCACAGTGTGACATGAAATTTTTAAAAGTTTCTTTTATTATCACTTTATCATTTTTGGTTACAAATACTCCTTTTGTTATTCTAGGAATTCTGTATACATTAAATTATGAAATCAAATGTATTGGAATTGATATCATTATTGAATGTTTAGCACTTTATGTTTCTTTTTGTTACCCTATCATTTGTGTGGTTTATGAATGTGAAAAGAAACTAAACCCTTTTTGTGGGACATATATGATTTTTTTTCATTTGGCACGACGCAAACACAAACATCAGTATGATTTTTCTGAATATAACGTACTAGCCGAGTGTAATGCTTCAATTAAAGAACAAGAAGAAATATTTAAAGGAATGAAAGTAAATGTTGAAAAAGTTTCACCTGTAGAAACTGAATCCTAAGTGTAAGAGGATTTTTTTTTTTAAAGGATAGGTTTTTTTTTAATTTTTAATTAGAACCTTGTAATTCTACAGCTATTACCTAGTTGCTTGTTTGTTTTTTAAATCATTTCATGAAAGTGAAATTTAACAAGTAAAAGAGTAATTACTATTGTTCTTTCTCTGCAGGATTTCTGAAAATAACTTTGTAAAACTTTCTATAATCTGAAAAAAGTTATCTGTTTTCTATGCATTTGTTTGAATTGTTAGGTCGTGGGAAAAAAATTTTACGTTGAGAGATACGAAAATTTTTTCCCAGTAATAGAGTTCGGATGTTACGAAATGTATCGTGGAAAGGGGCTATTTGTACGTCTGTCGTCAGCCACAGCTTTGAGCACCATGCAGGTGACTGTACGATTTGGTTCTGTACCAATCCGATTTTGAGGGAGTACACTCGGGGGACTCTGGGTTCGTCCACCTCTCTTCCCCTTCCACAAATCTCTTGAGAAGATTTGCGGATTGATGAATATTTAAAGTGCTTTCAAGCATCCATGCCTTCTCCGGGATTCAAACCCAGGCCTTGTGGCACAGCAGTCAGCCTCACTAACCACCACACCAAATAGGCAGCTCTTTTAATAAGTGTTGTTGTTGCTCATGCCACCTGTCTGACGTAATCAGATCGAGGCCCACGAAATTCATCGTGGCAAGTGACTAGATGTACGCCTGCTATCGGCCTTAGCCTTCAGCACCATATAGGTGACAGTACGATTTAGCTCAGTGAAATTCCCGAATGGACGATAGATGGAGACATCACCGATCTCTACCTCCACAATTTAGGCATGGAACTGGAGGGGAGGAAAATATTCTCCAGTCCCCTGCACTCGTGGTTTCAGGGGACTGGAGAATTTTTTGCGACCACCCACAAGACTTTCGGGCCCACTGATTTTTCGAGCACGTACTCCATGTGTACTCGGAGGGTATTTGGTGGCACGGGCATCGAACCCAGGCCTTCCGATCTGGAGTCCGATGTTCTAACCACTAGGCTACCCACGGCTTTTTAAGTAAATTAGCTTTAAAGTTATTCAAAAGGAAATATTTTTTGAATATTTTCTCGCTACTTATTTCTACTTCATACAAAGTATACTAATCATGCCAATATACCTCATAATTTGCAATCGGTGATAAGGTTGACACCTGAGCCGGTATCCTATTTTCCATATCTGTTTCATCCCAGAAGTGATGTTATAGATGAATTGATATATTTAAGTTAGATTTTGAAGATTAGATGTACATTTTTTAATTGTAATTTATAACTATCGAAACTGATTTATATATATTTTTCATTTTAGAGTCATGTTAAATTTTAGACTTATTACATCTCATTTGTTGTTGTCCTCACCACAGGTCCGAGGTTCAAACCCCGGGCTGGGTAAGGTTGACTCAGTCTTTTATTTCTTCAGTGGGTTGATAAATGAGTACCAAGCATGCTTGGGAACTTAACACTGGGGGTTTCGCGTCAGACTAACCACCTGACCGGAACATCAGCTCATGCACCTCAGGGCCCAAGGTCACGTATACTGAGTTGGGCACAATAGACCTTGGCCCTCATAGGCTTTCGCGCCACTGAGTTAATTTATTTTGTAATAAAATAAATATTACTTGTATTAGTTAAAACTGCTTACAAGTGTTAATATATTTATGTCCAAATAAGTTGTCACCTAAGTATTTTTGTATATAATTGTTATTAAGGTGATTTAGTTTTCCTATTAAGTTTGCTTTTGATAATAAATTTCTTTTTCAACACGCCCATGAGGTCAATATGTTTTTTCTCCCTCTGATTTATACATTGTATATATCTAGCATTGTAAATATAAGCAATGTATATATCTATCAAATAAGATAACTATTTATAATACTTTTTGTACATTTATTTTTATTGTAAATTTTAAATATTATATAGCTAATTTAGAAATATAGAAATGAGAAATTAGTAGAAGTAGCTAAAGAGCCTCCTCCCCTGCCATTTTTTCTATTTTTTATATAAATATGATTCATTTTTAAAATCCTTTTTGAAAAATTCTAACCTTTTTCCTTGTATTTAGTAAATTATATATATAAACGAAAAAACTTGATGTCTGTTATATATATATATATGTGGTGTAATTTTATGTATAATTTGACTTCCTTTTTTTATAAAGCACTAATATTGAATTAAAAGAATCAATTCAGAGATCTGATTTCCTTCACGGAAACTATTCAAAGAAATGCTATTCATCTCACCAGTCCATGATGAATTTGAATAAATGCCATTTCTCTTGAATTTATTATTATGTACATTACTGTGGTTTTTTTTTTAACTTTTAGATCCATATATCACAATTTTTAATCATAAATTTTAATCAGGTAGGGAAAAAGATTATTAAAAAAAATATTATTCAGTAGAGTCCCGAAAACTCGGCGCTCGATAATCCAGCAGTCCGGATAACTCGGTCATATTCTTGCAGGTCCAAAAAAAACCCCAAGGGCAAACCCGTTCAAAATCCTGTGGGACATAACGCATTTCTTTTTAACACCCTTTATTAGCTTCACTTGTATATAACAGAATCTTTGTGACCTCAATTTTTACTCACTTTGAAAGGTCAGATTAATTCGAAATTTTGTTCCGTATCAGGACAACAGAACACATCGGCGACTAATTTCAGATTCCATTTCCAAATTTGGTTACTAATTCCGGTTTTGCGACTAAAAGATTAAGTTACCCACTTAAAGCCGTATCACACGTATATTTTTCATGCAATTTTTTCGTCCAATTTTTGGCCGAATCTGAGGAGGAAGTGTTGCCGTAAACAAAACGACACGCTCTGACGTCAGCCGCGCTCTATCTCCACATTGAAAAATTACTCGCCGATTTTTCTGCTTCGGGAAATGAACATCCAAAATTATTTCTTTCATTTCGCTTGCGCAATTGTTGATGGGTGTAAGCTAAAAATAGAGCACCATTCTATTTAAAATATTATACGCCGTTAAAATATTATACACCATTAAAATATTATACGGCATATCTGAAGTGTTAGACGAAATCGGAGCCGCCATCTTGTTTATGACGTAGGGCGCCGAAGAACCCCATTGGCTGGAATTTCAAGCAATTTTATTTGGAACAACTTTTTGAGCTCGCTAGCAAAAAATTGTTCTAAAGCTGTTGCTATGGCAACTGAGTAAAAATTGCACGAATTGAACGAAAAATTGCTTGAAACGTGTACGTGTGATACGGCCTTTAGTTCGATTAACTATAAAAGGGTGTTTTTAGTTTTTTGAAACTATAATTTTTTCTTAAAACTATAATTTTTTCTTAAGAAAAAGGGTAGTCAGTTTTTGCAATGTCGGCTACTTAATTTTCCTTATAGGCAGCTTTATGCCTTCATATAGTATTTTTCTGAGCTGTGTCTGGTCAGGTAAATTACTGTGTTCTACATATTCATTAATTTTCATTTTCATGTAGTAAATGATCTATGCCTTCATAAAGTACGTATTTTTCCTTCGTAAGAGGCAGTTTATTATCTGTTGTATTATCAAGCAGACAATACGTACAAGTGCAGTACAAAATATTTTCTGAGAGAAAGCACTTGTACTTATTCTTTTTTAACTCCATCCTGGCACTTTCACAAACTCGTCCACTTTATGCCGAGTTTTCGGGAATCAATTGTAGTTATTTCTTACAACTATGTGTTTTAAAAGGAAGCAAGTTATTCATTTTTTTTTAATGTAAATGGAAGAAAATTGTTACATTTATTAGAATTTTTTATAAACCTGCTTGTACCTGATGTATATATATATATATATACCATTGTATTTATAACTATATACTTGTGCCAATCAATAAATATGACTTGACAAAAAAAATTGGGTACTGTTTAACTTGTTTCTTTTATATGTTAAAAAAAAACCTATTCACAAATATATGTGCAGTTAGAGAATTTGTGCGTGCTGACTAACATCGTAATATCGACTGAATATAAAAATATTTATGGTTTCAATTATGACTTGCTGTAAATTTTCTTTAAAATTCAAAAAAATCACCACTCAATGTCAGAAAAAAATTGATGTTTTTATTGGAAAGTCTCAAAATATATAGACAAACCTTTCAATGGCTATTTAATATAATATATTTCTATTATGAACTTTTTTTTTTCTGATGGGTTGCATAGTAGCAACTAAGCCTTTGCAAACTTGGAAAGTCCCCAAATGTGAGAGCCATTTCATGGTAACACTATCTAGTGGTGGCTCTAGTGGAAATCCATACTTTCGTCGGATGCTAAATATTGCCATGATTTAATTTTGCCGAGAGTACCAGAGACAAAGTGATACTCAAGGGATCTTGTTCATGCCACATAATCATATGACATACGTGCCTACGATTTTCGCATCCAGAAAATCTGTCAACTCCATCCGGAACTGAACCCACAACCTTAGACACACAACCTCTGCCACCGAGCCGGCATAAATTTATTATATTGAATAATGTTACTGGAATTCGTTTAACTGCTTATTACTACTAAATAAAATAGTTTATTGAGTTTTTAGCTGAAACAGTATAATCAAGTAAATTGCTCTAAGACTTTTGAGAGATATTCATTCATCAATAAATTCTATACACTTATACATCCTAATTTTCAAAAACAAATTATATCTCGACGAATGATTGACTGGGTGGCGTGGTTAGTTTGTCGCTGGCCTTCGGCACCTAAGGTTACGGGTTCGACCCCTGCTCAAGTCGGTGGACTTTCATGATGCAGAAAATCGACAGCGGCCATGTCGTATGGTTATACGGCATGTAAAATATCCCTAGAGTGTCTGTTTAGCTAGGGTACTCTCGGCAAAATTAAATCCTCGTACAAGTTCGCATCGTCAGAGCTCAAGTGCCTTTCTCTAGAGAGGAAACTGGACGTCAAAATTACCTGCGGTGATTGGTATCCGCCTATATGGTGCCGCACTAAAATGAGATACCAGCTTTCGGTGAATTTTACAGGTCTGCAATGGTAAAACACCAATCCGCAGCCCATTAAAAATTTTTAAAAAATTATTGGCTATTATTTTGGAATTAGTGCACCACAATTTTTAGAATAAATTAAAAGTACCTCAAATAAAAAAAAGAAATATATTTGATTCCAGGAAAAATAATAGTTTTTTTGCTAGTTATTATGCATGGACTGTCATGATATAAAAATTATATTTGAATTTTAGTCAATTTTTAATTATGCACTTCAAATGGAATAAGTTAAATTTCACTAGATAAGCAAAGCATTACACATACGTCGCACAAAAAAGCAAAATTGCATTTAAAATTGCCATCGGAGCAAACATTAAAATGGAAACTTTAGAGCTATCTGTAAAGACAATTCAAAACACTGACGCTTATTGCTATCGTTGTAACAGGAAACAATGTGTAATATACATGTATACTCATACAATGAGAGGTTTCACTTTTCTGATAGTAATTTTATTTTCAAATAATTCTCGTTTCTGCTCAGAAAAACCTGACTGTTACCTCAGAGAATGTTCTTAAGCCAGTGTTTCTCAAACTGTGGGGTGCGCCCCCTAGAGGAGCGTGATAATCCTACGAGGGGCATATTAAAAAGTCGAAAACAAACGATTATTTAAAAAAATTATTAACTTACTGAAAGTAAACAAACAAATACATTCTGACACAATAAAAAATAAAATACTCATTTACACTGTAATACACTTATAAATGTATCAGTACTGCACAATCTACTTTATAATTAATTTAACAATACTAAGTTTAGGACAATTTTAATAATTACTAATGACCCCATGGATTTGTCATATTTAAAATTATATGCCAACAATGACACTTATCTTGATAATTTGTACGGTTTATAATTAATCCTTTAAATGCCGATTAAAAATTGTGCGATTCGTTCCCCAATGCCACCATTTTGCACGTAAATAAACGTAAGTGGTGCATTGAGGGGGGTGGGGTAGAAAAAGAATAAATAATCAAATCCTCTGAAATATGTAAACCCTTCGCAAACACTGTCAAGGTCATTTTATTGTCTTATAAAGCCTTCGGAATAATTTTATGGATAGCAGTTCACAGAAGAGAACGTACTTCGCGGAAAGACGTATGTATACGTCTTGGGAAAATTGACACACTGGCTGAGCGAGACGTTTATACACGTCGGGGAATTAAAGAGTTTAAAGTCGTATTGCCAGTTTAGCGTCAAAGTATAGTATTATAGAATTTAATACATCGTTATTGTATGGAGGGGGCGCGATGCAAATCAGGATTGAACATTGGGTCGCTAACGTTGAAAGTTTGAGAAGCACTGACTTTAACTAATAGAAATTGAAAATTCATACCTTTCATTAAATGGCCAAAATATATGTTCTGAATCAAAATCTGAAAGTTAAAAAGATGTTGAAATCACACACACAGATTTCTGTATAAAGTCATTTTATTGTCCTTACTCAAAATAAAAATAAGCTTTTCCATAGTTTTTGTTATATTGATCGTTTATTTATATTTATACCAGTGTTTCTCAAACTGTGGGGCGCGCGACCCTGGGGGGCGCGAGCATATCGAAAATAAAAGATTTAAAAAATAATTAATTTATTGGAATGAATTAAAACAAAATACTTTCAGACATAATAAAAAATGCACTTTTACTCTGATATAATTTATAGGCGATATTAAGTCATCTCTCTCTCAAAAATAAAAACTTCTTCAATACCTAATTAGCTATCTTTTTGATCCTATAACCAAATATAAAAAAAAATCTTTTATTTGATTTGCTATAATCCCATGATGAGAGATTTTTTTATTAAGTTTTCTTTTTAAATCTAACATACTACTCTTTCAGAGGAAAAACAAATCCCAGACCCAGAATTGAAAAAATTTAGGAACGTAAGAAATTCATCACTGTGATTATTTTTGAAATACTGCACATTATAGCTGTAATCTGTTTTTGCTGATAATCTGTTTGACCTTCTAAGTTATTGGTACAGTTAATTATGACCCCTCTCTTATGTGTTTGTTTCTCATTCAAGGAAGTTGTAAGTAATGTATTTCTCTGTTGTGCTCTTTTCCATGCAAAAGAGTTTTATGATATTTGGAAAACCACGGAGAGCACTTTGAAGGATTACTTGGCCAAGACTTATTTTTATGAGTATTTTCGAACATATAAAGCATAACGAAAAACGTTTTTTAGCAGTAACATACATAATGAATACACTTTTTACCCGGAAGTGGTCGCGCGGGACACACAGATCACGAAATAGTTAATTCTGGCAAAACTGTTTATTTGTTACCAAAGAAAAATTGAAAAGTCCTTGAAAGTAGGTAAGTTTACTTTCTCTTAATTAAATTATTCACTGGAATCACGATTTGTATGGTGTACAATAAAATAATTATATAAAAAAAAAGGATTGGGGTGACTCGACCGTATCGAGTGCGCGCCTGCTCCCGGATAAAAGTCTTTTCGCTTTAAATATTAAAAAATACAATTATTCTTCATCGGAATTTTATATTATTGTTCATTACACTTAACGTCAATTATAAATGCTAATTCTGTGAGGCTTAAAATTACAATTCGCTTAAAACTAATTATAATTTGAGCAATCATTTTAAAAAAATCATTTTACACTTTTGTAAACATTGTCGCGCACTTGGCTTTACTCTCCTTACAATTCAGCTATTATGTCAATAATGTTTTATTTTCTTATAAAAGAACTAATGCAAAGAGCGGGCACTTCAGCCGGTATACTTTTAATGTATCAGTGTGTGTGTGTGCTGCACAGAGTATTTTATAACTAACTAATTAACTAATACTAAATTAAGAATTGGGCTTGTCTTGCAAAGCTAAATTTTTATAAGAAATGCTTATGATTAGAAACTGACTCTCTGAGTTATTTTTCTATATTTAGCTGATATCTATATTTTGTCTTCTAAGATGCCACCGCATTTTGCAATATGTTCAATTTAAAAATTAGAGAAAGGAGAAAAAAATTACATAATAATTATCCTATTACTTAATATATATATATATATATATATATATATATATATATATATATATATATTGCTTAAAAGTAACGTATACAAAATTTAATACTTATGTTATTAATTTGTATGGTTTATAATTAAAAGATCGCTTATTGTAGCTTTAGCGTCAAAGTGCATTATTATTGCATTCAGTATATTATTAATGTATAAGGGGGGCGCGATAAAAATTGTGATTGAAAAGGGGGGCGCCAGTATTTAAAGTTTGAGAAGCACTGATTTATACCCTTTAGCGGGCACAAAGCTAAAATACACTTCTCTGTGATAAAGTACGCGATAAATGTAATGTTCTCATCCTCTATAAACATTATTTAGTCACAAAAAAAAATATCTGTTCAAGGTTTTTTTTCCTCCTGGGTGGTGGCTAGACGTTATAGCCACTGCGCACTTAAAGACATTTAACTGACTTTTCCGGGCAGAAATAATGAATCATATTACAGTAAACTTTTAATAAAAAATTGATATTTATGTAATAACTATTTCAATAACAATTAAATACAAAGTTTAAGTGTAATTAAATAACAATAGAATAATTGTACCACATAGAATACTTAGAATATATATAAAATATTTAGAATATACATGGAAATTGATATATATCCATATTTTATATTTTATTTAATTTTAGTATATAAAAAGTTAGAAATAAAGTAATATTTTTGAGAATTTAAATTAGTTATTTCACAAATTTAATGAGCTATTTATACTGTTGAACTGTATAATATGCTAACGTTTTCTAAGAGCAGAAAAGCTGTAATGAAATATTTTCGAGCCCGAGAATCTTGTACTACATTTTGTAAACAAAATTTATTTATATTTTCGACCCCTAACATTCTCACATGATTCTAAGTGCTATGTCTCAAGTGTAGGAAAAGCGAAAATTTCTAGGTCATTTTTCTGTTCTATGTGGGCAGTGGATAGAGCCTCTATCCACATATAAAAGCTTCCCAAAAACCTAAATAAAATCTTTTTTTTAATTACACATTTGCTTAAGTCATTCAGATGAGAGAAAAGAATACTTAAGACATGTCAAAATTTTTTTCAAAGATCAGAAATTTTATTTATGGTAATCAAAATACAATTTGTAGATTTACACCGAGAGAAAAACTGTTTTTAACTACCCATCAGAGGGCATGAAATGCAAAAAAAGGTATCGTGCTAACATCTGTATTGATTTTTATGCGTTTTAGCTTCAATTAACGCATGTGGATAGACTAAGTATCCATCATCCGCTTGGAGAAAAATTTTTTAATATGCGGCTAGGCTTATTAAGCCACTACCCGCGAAAGGGTTAAGGTATCCGACTAGATTAAAAGAGTGATTTTTATGTGTTTGATGTTAGGGCCAATAGAAAAAAAAGAGAAATATATATAAACATTGTGGAAGACGGAGTAATATGTAAAACTCGAGAGTTTTTTTAAATTGTTTTTATATAGCATTTGCTTTATCTAACTTATAAGAATATTTTTTGTTATGTATTTTGAAGAATGAAATTTTTCGATAATTTGTGCATGAAAAACAGGATATCTCCAAAACAATCTAATGAAATTTCTAACATATGTTATGAACCCTTTAGAGCAGCTATACTCAACCTGCGGCCCAACGAGCCTTTTTAAGTGCCCCATTCATGACTCATTGCTCTGGGAAATTTACTTGAGAACAATGTATTAAAAATTTGGTGGGAAATTCTTTGACAAAAAATCCAATATATCAATTTTGCTTTTTATCAATTTTGCTTTTTGTTGTCGATGTCGAACGACTGCGAACTGATATTTTTTTTCTGTTTGCAACGGTTACGGTTAGTGATAACAGAAAACAGTAGAGTAGCGACAATTTTATGGGTAATTTTTAACAATCTTTCATATCTTGCAGGAGAAAAATATTCGAACGATTTCGAGGTTGACTGCTTTACAATGAAAAACAAACATGGATCAGTACTTGTTTGATTTGTCACGAAAGTGCGGTATTTAAAAATACCAGTAAGCAGGAATCATTCAATGACACTTTTCCTCCAAGATCTCTTTCAAGAGATGTAAATAGGTTTTATTGAATATTCTTTGCAACAGCAACAAAGTGTTTTGTCAGTGGTAATATCATAGTGATAACAAAGACATCATATAAAGTATGTTATATTATTGGTAATCGTATGAAACCGTTTACTGATGCAAAAATTGTGAAGGAGCGTTTCTTAAATTCTCTTAATGTAGTGTTAATTACAAAAATAAAAAAAATGTATACAATAATAATTAAAAAAAGCAAAACAGAAATTATAATATTTTGATCAATTTTCCACATTTTAAATTTCCTATGTTATCTTGGTCTAAATGCATTCCCCCCCCCCCCCCACCGTTTAACCTTTTGTTGCGGCCCGCGTGAAATAGCTGTCATATGTATGCGGCCAAGCAGAAAAAAAGGTTGAGTACCCCTGCTTTAGAGTGTAACAAACCGAAGGTTTTAAGATAGTTACATTTAATCACATTTTACAACAATTTTTAGCTTAGAACATACCGTAATTTCGATGAAAAATCATTAACATCAAATTAAAATGTTTATAAAATATTTATTTCTTAAAATATTTTTAATCCAGCAGTTTGCGATACTTTAGAGGGATCAAGAAGTATATCAATGCAATTGAAATTACATTATGTCCAATATATTTTTATTTATGGCGTTGTTCTTAATTTGAAAATTTTGCTGAAATTTCATTCAAATAATTTTTTTTTTGAAAACCAAAGGTTGTGATATGGTCGATCTTTGTCGACCATATCGTGGGGTTTCAGCATAAGTTAGAGGTGTGGGATTCTCGAAATGAAGAGACATTTTAGAATTCTTAATATGACTTTTATTAAGAGTTTAACTTAAATTACTTATATATCGAACAAACTTATATTAAGTGAGAATAAACCAAAACACGTAGCCGTAGTTAACACAGATCGCGCAATTGAATCACTTATCTATATAATTATATATTCCGCCTACTCTCATTCCTAATAATATATTCGAATTCGGGAAATAATCTTCCTACCTTGAATTTCCAAGTACCGGTTCAATCAACTTCAGATATTCCGTTAGGCTCGAGTACAATAGAATGTACCTTGTATTAATGGCGAGATTTCCGTGATTCTTGGGTAGGCCGTCAATTTACACTTCTACCTTTTCTACACTGAACTTTCTCTAAATTGCCATCGCGCTTACTAAAACTTCTGTCCTTTTAAAGGTTATCTTATTTGCATCTATCCTTCCTTTCACTTCTTGGATTTGGGTTGGAAAAGATTTGTCATTAATCGTGGCCGTCAAAGAACACAGAAATTATGTTAGAGAAAGGACGCGTGAGCCGTCATAACCCCCTCCAAGAAGCAAAACGTGATTTATTCAAGGGTCCACATGACCTTAAGAAATTACATGCCTAAATTTTTATTTCTGAATCTCCTCACTTTCTAAGTATTATTTAAATTTTAACCTTGAATCCTCATTTTAACTCTTAATTTCCAATATTTAACTTAAACTTTAATTTTCATTATTCATCTTAAAAATTAAATATTCCTCCTTAATTTGAACTCTTGACAGACACAATAAATTTTACT
Organism: Trichonephila inaurata madagascariensis; assembly: GCA_019973955.1. Taxonomy (NCBI): domain Eukaryota; kingdom Metazoa; phylum Arthropoda; class Arachnida; order Araneae; family Nephilidae; genus Trichonephila; species Trichonephila inaurata. Next base: position 11,309 of record BMAV01013744.1, on the reverse strand, counting down.
CAATTAACTAGACCAACATTAACAGTTTTGCATTTTAATCATGGTATATTCTCACTTTTACATATGTGGGTATACCTCATCAGAGCGAGGGACCGGGGAAAAAACCATCCTTGACTTGGATGGAAAAAAACGAGGTCCATATACCCCTTAACTAACTTAACTCTACTTAACTACTTAAATATCTACTTAAACTACTATACAATTTTATCTTTCACTTCCATCCATTTCAGATACATATAAGCTTGGAGATTGGGTTTTCTTCTCCAAGTTGAGGATACACTGGAATTCAGGGTCTGTCACCCTGAAATGAAAACTCTTTAAGTTACTTGGCAAAATCTATATTCACATAATACCAGTATGTTTCACAATTTTTATGCATTATATATCATTTTTAAATTACAACAAACTTTCATGTCCAACCCGCATCTCGTTCCGTTAAACTCCCAATGAGTCGCGCAGCGCTGTTAATGTTATTGTTAGTGACCTGACTACGCCGCGTTTCCCTGAACCAGATGCACCTTAATACGGAACAATACAACAACATATATATACACACTATACAATTACAAACATTTTTCCATAAATCATTAAAACAAATAACCAAAGGAATTGTCGCATCTCACGAAGTCATACATCGAAGTAAACAAATGCATAATTACAATTGTTTTCTCCATCAATTGAGAAAAAAAATTTTACAAGTCAAAAGTTCAAAAAAAATATACACTCGTTGTAGTGTCAACTTTTGCTTGGATTATAACTTTTAAACACCGCCCGAGACTTCCTTCTTTGCAATAATTCTTCCGACCACTTGTTGGAAAGAACATAAAAATGAAACAATACAACCTGATTTTCATGGCTTGTCTCCCACTAGTACTTCCATTGACAAGGTGCTATCACTATTCGCTCCTCTTCTCATTCCTCGGGTGCTCTTTGATCCCCTATATTGCCTGATGTAGGGTCTGTAGTTTTCTCTTCGGTTTTTCCTAGATTGGCTTGTCCTTACTCCATTGGCCGGTCGGGACTCCTGATCCTTTTTCTGGCGTGGACGCAGTGCGACATAGCCATCCTGTGATGACCATGTCGTGCCGGTTCCGCGTAAGCTAGAGGTGTGGGATTATCAAAATGATGAGACATAATAATTCTTAATACAACTTTTATTAAGAATAACTTATATTACTTAAATTCTAATTTGACAATTTTAATTAAAGTGAGAGTCAACGGCCAAATTAAACCACGTATTCAAGTCAGATCACGCAACTAGATCCTTT
>BMAV01013743.1:43055-54311 GCA_019973955.1 Trichonephila inaurata madagascariensis | reverse complement strand
TTATTTTTCCCAAGGTCATTGGGGTCTATATAGTATTAATAACCAGAAGAATTTAATATTTGAAGGTAAAAGTAATTCGGGTCTTAAAGGGATATCTATTAAAAATTACTTAAATATTACATTTCTTCATCATAACTACAATAACGCCCCATTGCATAAGAACGATTTTAATACGTCATCAAGCATTTAGAACAGGGATGGCGATTCAAGCGCAATGACAAGCAATTCAAGCGTATGACATACCCGAAGAGGCGGTATCCAAAAATATATATTTAGAATTCGCCTACAAGTAAAGCCCCTCAAAGGATATGACCTTAATGTCAGCTACACGAGAAACTATTCATCTTCCAAAAAAGGTTTAGATGGAATGTTGATAAATGTTAGGCGGTGGGTGTGACATACCCTGCGCAAGAAGTGCCGGGTTAAATTCAGATATTAGTTTTGTATCTTAAATGCTCCACTAGATTTATAGCAGCAAGCAGTTGTAATGGATTTTGTAACTTTGATCCACTATCAGATGACGAAAATAACCCAGCTCTTTAAACCTTTGCCTCCAACTTCTACTGATTTAGCAGAGATGTTAGGTTTCGAGCTCGTATGTGGCGATATTTGAAAAAAGAAATGAATTGAAAACCTAATAAAGCAGTGCTTCTCAAAGTTTCAATATTCGCGACCCAATATCGAATAATAATTTTCATCGCGCCCCCTGATACAATAACAATGCATTGAATTCAATACTATTATACTTTCCATGCTAAAACTATGGTACGACTTCAACCTCTCAAGTGCCACCGGAGTATATAAACGCTTCGCTCAGCAAAGTGTTGTTTTCCCCGGACGTATATGTAAATCTTTCCAAAGTACGATCTTCTATGAGCACTGCTATCCATAAAATTATTCCGAGGGCTTTGGAATGCAGTAAAAGGCCTTGACAATGTTTGCGAAGGATTTACATTTTTCAGATTATTTGCTTCTTTATTTCTTCCTCCCCCGGCCCCGCCCAATACAACACATACCCACGCCTAAGTGGAAAACGGTTGGAATTGGGAAGCGAATCGCGTAACTTTAAATCGGCAGTTAAGGGATTTATTATGAACCGTGCAAGTTATCAAGATAAGTGTTGATTTTTGTATATAATTTTATATATGACACAATCCCATAGAGTCACTGGTAATTATTAAACTTATTCTTAACTTAGTATTGTTAAATTAATTTTAAATTACATTATGTAGCATTGATACATTTATAAGTGTAATATGTCAGTGTAAATGAGTATTTTATTTTTTAGTATGTCAGAATGTATTTTATTTACTTTCAGTAAATTAATAATTTTTTTGAAAAATAATCTTTAGTTTTTCGACTTTTCAATAGGCTCGCGTCCCCCTCGTAGAGTTGTCACGCCCGCCAAGGGGGACGCGCCCCACAGTTTGAGAAACGCTGTAATCAAGTATTAAACAATATACAGCTAATGTAAATAACTGAGTGATCAGTTGAACGAAATGAAATTAGGCTTTAGTGTTGTACGGGGAAAGTCCTTAACAATGCATTACCACAATTATATCACTTTTATCATCGTTCAAAATTATGAAATCATTGTCATTTGACCTCGAGTCTCTCCAAATCAACATTAATTCAAATTAAACTTAAGTGTGAGGATTCCGTTAAATATTATATTGAATATATACTATATTTCTAAATATTACCCACTTACTAGTTGCACATTTCTTCTCTGATTGCTTTTATAATCAAAAATAGAAATCTGCAAATAAGAATCTTCATTTGTGTATTCATGTAATTAAATAAAAAAAATTATTCACTTTTAACCCTTTAACTGTCAAGTTATTTTGATGATTTGGGTACACAAATTGTCAAATTTTTTTGAACCAAAGAACTTATAACCTCTAACCTTTGAAGTCTTCAGTAAAGTGCTGCCATCTATTGAATTGAGCACACATTAACTTTACCCGAGAATCAGTTGGGTTTGACAAAGAGATGAAGCCGAAATAAACCTCTCCCGATATATATTCGGGTAAAACAATACGATGCACTCAAAAAAAATTATCCCTATAATACTCGGACGTGACATTTTCGAACACCAGTGCTGTGCCCGAGATCATCTCGGGCATGACAGTTAAAAGGTTAAAGAAATAACGTTTTATTCTTTTGAAACAAAGAAAAGACTACGAACAAAAGCTATTGAACAAAAATTAAGCTTGTTCCTGAAGACAATGGTCACCAGTTCTCAAGAGAACGAAGCTGTAAAGAATCTTTTTAAAAAAATACAGACTGTTTCGATAGTCACACACAATACAGATTTTTTTCCCCATTTCTTCATAATCTATTTGTAAATTTTAAGAGTTTTTTTTTCTTTTAAAGAAACTCTTAGTTCCTAACATTTTTTCGTCTTGTGTGTGTTTGTTAAAAGAATTCAAAAAACTTTTATACAATTATTTGCAACTCTGTCGTTTGGATTTAACCATGCAACTAACTGTATCCATAAAACTGTCAACTTAAGTGAATCTATTCCAAAACACATACGTCACAAATTTGCGACTGTCATTATACTATCGTGACTGCAATTATTTGAGAAATACATACGTTTTCTATATTTTTTCCAGCTCTAAAAATTATATTCCAGAATTATACTTCCCCTCCCCCTTGTTAGTTATTTATGTCTGCGGAATTACGGCGAATTAAAGAATTCGTGTCTCGATTTTCATAGAAAAAACAGGTACCTGAATTTTTTTCTTTTTTTCTTTTATGCAGCTAATATTTTAACCCCTTAACGCACACTACATTTTAGAAATTTTTCTTTTGGCTAAAAATAAATAAAACTTTTAATTTTGGATTGTGATACACATTGCAGATAATTGTCGAGTATTGCAATCTTGCATGCACTGTTTTTGTGTGGTCCTTTTTTTATACGATTTCATTTCTGTACGACTTGTTTTGTGTGATTTTGTTCTTGTGCGATTTATTTTGTGCTATCTTTTTTTATGCGGTACTAGCTGAACCCCGCAGACGTTGTCTGGCCAGTTTTCCATCTTTCATGCAGAGTGAATGTGGGTTTTGTAGCCCACATGGTCCGCGAATCATGCTCTTGACAATTTCAAATAATCCTCGATCTTCTTATGGGTCAGCTCTAATGATATCGTCAGTTTGAGTGCGAACAACCAACCAAATTAAGATATGAGCATGAGGTAGACGTCTTTTCTGCCATTGAATAACAGAAAAGAGCAGCGAGTTCCTCCGCTTCTATGGTTCTTAGTGTTGAGATCCATAAAACGTATCAATTTTCGTTTGAAAACTCTCGCTATGAGTTCATGTCGATGAAATGACTGCTGTCCTGGTAAGAGTAGTTATTTAATTCCATCCCAAGATGGATTACAAGTGAAAGTGATAAAAAGATCTGGACGTCCATATTTGCGAACGTATGTCAAAGCATCCTGAGCTTATTCGTGAATGTGTCTTGGACTTCCAGTGTACGAAGCCGGAAGTATAACTCTTGTCCAAAATCAACAGTTTCTTTAACATTTGTTATTGTATCTCGTAAATGAATATACTCTTCGGCTCTAAGTTTCAATTGATTGTAACGAATGTTTGTTTTCGCCATCTTTAGCGTACATGTCAACAATGAATTGCCGAAAAGGTTTACATGTTCTTTGGAAGTACTTTCTCATAAATTTCGTAAATAATTGACGTATTTTCTAAGTGCGACTTTTTTTATGCGGTCCCTCTACAGCGCCTCCCTCGTAGAATTATCACGCCCCCTCGGGGGGGAGGGTGCCCCACAGTTTGAGAAACTCTGTTTTAATCACTTCGACATCATGTGTATATGTGTTATAATTGAATTATATAAAATGATTCTTTCAAAGAATCTTAAAAGTCACGCTGAAGATAAATCACATTTCCAATTTTATTGTAATTAATATTACTTCTTTTAAGTTAAAATTTTATTTTACTTGTTCGTGTGGGGCTTGGACCGCAAGCCAGATAAGTGTAGATCACTTAGCCACTAAAGTGTTACCAGAATGCACCAACAAGGAGGTAGGTCTACATTGCACCCCCTGTCGTAGCTCAGGAGCGGCTCTAGGGCCGGATAAACCGGACCCCTGCCTGGGGAAGAAAATTTTAAGGGCGGCATTTGGATATTTTTTAATGTTACAAAAAATTTGATATATTTTCTGAATTATTGGGTGTGAATTTGATATTTCACTTAACGTATATTGACTTATTTTGTACACTATACGCTTAATACCAGTTTTCCTTTATGTTGAAACTTGAAAAGTTCGAGGCGGGAGTATATGTTAAATCATGAAATTTGATTATGTTAACCCATCTTTGTCTGGTAACTTTCTCCCCATCCAGGAATGAGGTCATAACGGACATTTCTTTCACCCATACAATGTCCGGTGTCAGCTATCCAAAAGGGTGCAGGGGTAATAAAGAGTTTTTAGTAGATAGAGAGCCACAGGAAATGTTTTATTTTAGTCTTAAGTATAGTTACTATAAGTTAAGACAAAACGCTTGTGATCCCCACCATTTGTAGACTATTTTTCGAGGAAATTGACCGGCTAAAATAGACGATTCCTTCTGTTTCATTTCACTCTGAAATATATAATAACAGGTAATAATGTGCTCAATTTTGAATTATTTTGTATTTTTGAAGACTTTAATAACAGCATAATATATATTGTGTTATGCTGCCTTTTTGTTTGCAAGAATTATTCAAGTTTTATAGGTGTGTATCTATGTGAACTATTTATCTTTTATAATCATAATTTTTTGCTTTGGAGCTAGTCCCGAGATGGCCCTATATCAGAATTCTTTGTGGGGGTTTTTCTTAGAAATTCAATAATAATGATCACATAAATAAGATTTATTTGGAAGTGACGAAATATCACATCTGTTGGAGCCCCGTATCAATGATACGGCGGTAGCGACGCCTCTGGTTGCACCCTTTACAAACAAAAATAAATAAGTATTATATATAATAAATAAAATATGTAAATGAATCAAGTGCCTCCTCTACGCGGATGATCTTGTTATCTGAAAGAAAGTTTCTAAAGGAAATGCAACATCTTTGGCGGAAAAAAACTGAGAATTGTGCCTTGGAAACTTTGGGAAAGTGGTGTGTAACAAACAAAATGATGGTAAATCTGGATATAACAGTTTATCAAAGCTTTTCACTCACCCACCAACGTTTAAAACCCAATTTATCTTTCAATAAATCTTTTATTCTTGGCATAAAAGAATTTTCATACCTAGGTGTAATGTTTGATCGAAAGCTAACTCGTTTAAACTACATGCAGAAAATATTGTCATACTATTTTAAAACTCCTGGTCGGTTGAAAGTGGGGCTGCTCTATATCTACATTTAACATGACTTATAAAACGTATATTTTACCAATAATTACCCACTGTTGCGAACCCTTGGTGGCCTCTATACAAAAAAATCTAATCTACTCGAAAGTGTACAAAACCGGGCGCTTTGGCTTAAAACAACTCCTATCAATGCTACATTAATCTGTACAGGAAATAGGCCTACTACATCAATAATTGAGGAGAGTGCCCTTATCCTTTGGGAAAAATCATAAGAAAAGTTCTGGATACATTTCCCTATAGAACAGTGACTTCATATCTTATAAACGAAATCTAAAACTCAATTCGGTTTCTAGCAGTCTTTAAGGAATGTTCTGACATTAATTTTAGTCCTGAACATCTTTTACAGTGTCTTAAGCCATGTGTGGACAGGCGATTTCATATTGTAACCGAATTCATTATCCTATCACTAAATATAATACAAATTACTTGACTTTGAGATCTGATTACGAGACTCTATTAACATCCTTTTTCCCTTAAAATGATTGGCTTCGGGTGTATACCGATGGTTCTCAGATGGAAGACTGCATAAATTCTGGAGGAGGGGTCTACAGCAGTCTTCTTACTTTCTTTTCTCCGGTGGTACGATTTAGATCAGAGGTTCCCAAACTTTTTTTTGTCTCATTGACCCTTTGCCAGGTTATTTGGTTTTGGATAGACCCCTGATTATCTAATATTGAATTTTTGCAAATTTATCAACTTGAATGTCTTTTTAACAGCTGCTATAGAGCTGCATACTTTAAAATAATTAAATTTTTCACTGTATTGTTTTGTGTTTAAAACTTAAAAAGTACATGTTAATCAAATAAAAATTTAATTAATACATGAAATAGCTGTTACATAAAATAACTAAACAACAAACAAATGATTTTAATAAGTGAATCTGCTATTAATGAATCTGGTGCTTTAATAAATTTTCAACATTTGGTATCAATATTGTCAGGTTACACCTTAAATCTCCCTTGTTAGTAGGGTTCAATTTTTTCCCCCCTTTCTTTTTTGTTTTGAGGATTGACAACCTATCTGAAACTTCTCACTAGTACAAGCACACATAACTAAAAAATTTTAACGATATTCCATAATGTGGTGAAAAATAACAGGCTTGTCTTTTTAAAGCTAAAATTGCTGACATACATTTCTAAACTAGACTTCAAAATCTTCATTAGTGACTATTCCGATGATTTATTATTGTAACATGACACACACTTGTATTTTTTCGATGCGAAACATAAAAATTCATTGCCTAATGTGGTATTACCATAGTCAAAGCATTCTCAAATCTAGTTTCAAAAACTGAATAGGCATTTAAGTGTTAAATGTGGGTTGAAACATCCTGATAAATTGTGGAAAATTGAGAAAATTCGCAATCTCTAGCATTTTACTCCTTTAATTTAATTCTGGAAAGAAAAGCTAAAATGGTTCTTGTTTCAATAAAATTTATATACTGTCACCTTGTAACTGCAAATTAACCTCATCAAATTTAGTAAATTAATCTGTTAAATAGGTAAAACCTGTTTCCCACTTGATTAAATTTTCTTTTAAAATTAAAGTCATGATCTAGTTTAATGAGACACTATCACACACGTAAACCTCCATTTACACCTCATGGACCCCCAAATTAATTTTTAGTTGTCGTGGACCCTTTGCAGGTCTTCAAAGACCCCTGGGGATCGATAAAGACCACTTTGGGAATCACTGATTTAGATGAACTTTTTTTATGATGAGATTTGAGGTCATACAAATTGCAATCTTTCAACTTCTATGCGACTTGGACCACTTTTCAAGAGTAGTCGTTTTATCAGACTTGAAAGCCGCCTTGCAGGCAAAACTCTTCCAGAATCCCAATTCGGTAGCTATTAGAAATTCTCAATCTCTCTTGCAGTTGCTAGCTGAAAAAAAACAAAATTATTTACCTTCAGTGGATCCAAGTCCACTGCAGGATAGAGAGAAATAAAAAAGCCTATTTGTTGGCAAAATAAGTGCAGCAGCGATTATTCAAACTGCTAATGATGAAGCACCTTTTCATATAGTCAGTTATATGATCAATTTTTAAGAATAACTTGAAAAAAGAATTTTCTGATAGGAACCCCTAGGAATCCTGGTGGAATAAAATATTCAAAGGATTTCCAACTATCCTAGAATGAAAGTTGTAGCAGAATTCTGCCCTGCTACTAGTCATGACTGTCTTGATACGCATTTACATCTCATAAAAGTATTTCTTGACTTAAGCTGCATGCTTTGTAATCTTCGAGAACCTATGGATTGTACTCACCTTATGCACTGCTCCAAAAGTTTGTAGGAAGGCTACTGGGAAGCTAGGAACCGCGAGTGGGTCTCCAGACATTTTTTCTGTCATTTTATTATTCTTTCAGGGGGTTTACCCTTCTTCGTTTACTTTTCTTTTTTTTGGTGTCAGAATTGGCTTTTAAAGTGTGTGTGCTTATGACTACACGATAGAAGTGATAACTTCAAATTTTCTAATGTTCTTTCAGGGATTAGTTAGGTGAATAAAAAACAAGGAGATATTAGTATTATCACATATAAAATTATTTATTCTTATGTCTGTACTCATGAAGTAATATTTTTTTGCAAAATATACAATCATATTTGTGAATTAATTATATTCTAAGAAAACAATAAGTTTATGTTAGCTGAAATAGGTTATAAATACTTTAGATTCAAAATTATTTAAATAGCTAAAAAAAAAAATCTATGTCAACCGTTGTTCCATACTTTGTCGTACTTTCATTTGGATCATTTGACATAATTAAATTGAGTTTTGATTTTAAAAAATCTACTAAAGGCTTTGATTTGTCTCATGAAAAATCTACATTAAAATCTCCACTTAAAATAATAGGCAATTTGTTCAGAAGAGTTGATCCGGCTTCAGTGTAGGCAACTAAATTTTTGAGAATGAATTCAAGAATTTTCTCTACACTTTGATTTGGTGAAATATAAATAGTAACCATTAGAATTATTTGTCCATTTTCTGCTCTACATTTCGCTGCACAAATTTCTCTGATACATAACTCATTAAGCCAAATGATTCAGTAGTATTTGATGCTACATGCCTTTCTGAAGTGACATAAGTTGCTGTATTTCCCTTATTTTTATATATAGCAACTTCATCAGCTCTGTGATTTTTGCCTTTGTAATTTAGCAATGCAATGAAAATTTGGAACATCTATGTTTCCTTCATTATTTATCCAAATTTCTGTTAAAAGTAATATAGTTACATGTTGTATAACTCTGACATCGAGATGCAAAGCATGTGCACGTAAACTTGGACAATTAAAAAAATATGTTGATATTCCTTTTTTGTGGAAATAAAGTTTATAAAGATATCTGTGGTTCTTTTAAGTTTGTGATAACCTTTTAAATTCATTTTGTAGGTTTCTGAGAGATGTAGATTCTCTTCGCGCGGGGCCATGGAAGAATTTTGGACCGGAATTTTCCGTAACAGTGTAAAGTCCTTCAAGACTTGTTATAAGTATAAGAAAACACATTCTCAACAATTGGTATCTGTTGCATTATGTTACTTTACATTGTTACGGAAAATTTAGAGCCATTCTTATGAGCGTTAAAAACCCGCACATAACAATGCTTGGCTTTTTAAAAAGCATCATTCAAGTTCACTCTCCAGCAAAATGCACCAAAAGTTATCACTTCAAAAATTATTTGTTATTTATGTTATTTTGTTAATTATGTGTCACTTTACAAAACTGATTACTTAGTGAAAACTACTAGGCCCATGGATCTAAGGTTGACAAAATATTTATGGCATAATGAAAGCAATGTTTATCACCTTTTTAAAAAATCATTTGTAAATTTTCAGAATAATATTCATCTTACATTTCTCTCTCCAGAGAAGTATTTACCTAAAAATAGGAAAGCAATGAAATTCATGTAAACATATAGGCTCCAGAAATCTTTTACAAATACATAATTTAAATAAGTAAGAAAGAGTTTCCCCATAAGGAAATATGCAAAATTTAATCACATTTATTCAAATATATTCAGGTACCAAGATATGTACAACATTTGGCATAAGTAAAACATTAGTAGTAACAATAACTTTGGTGGTACATTGATTGCTCCGGCTATAAAAACAACAGCATTGTAATATCTCTTTGAAAGGATTTAGTTAGCTTATAAAATTATATTCCTTTACTTGGGTGTTATGTGATTGGCAAAACAATCAATGCTCAATTATTGACTCATCTTAACACTAAATAAGAACAAAGATAAAAATGACAGAAATCAGAATAAGTTCAATTTAATAGGAAAAATTTAAAAAATAGTAACTACATAATTTATCACAAACTCAATTCAATAAAAAAAGAAATTGAACAATAATTCATTATGCTTACCTTGATTTATTTTATATTAATAACAAAATATTCTTTTTCAGTTCAAACTCAGGCATACCTCATATTTTTTTACTATGCCTAGCTTTTTGGTCTTTTAACAAATTGAACAAATTTTTTACAAGGAGCTTGTCTGTTTAACCCAGTGGTGGCCAACTGGAGGCTAGTGAAAAAATTTTGACAGTCTGCAGAAAAACAGATTTTTTTTTAATGAAGATTCAGTTTCACACAATAATGAAGAATAACAAAATGCATTATGGAATATGGACATTACTTTAATTTTAACTACTACTTTTAGTGAAATTCCTTGCAAGTAAGTTTAGCAAATTTCTAGCTACTCCAGCAGATGTATCTCACAATATTTGAAATTGAGAGATGATGATCATAATAAATTGGCAGCACAATACTTCATTTTGTTGACATGAATTTGCATTATCTGTTTGTTCTTGCCTTTTGCGAGGTTCCTTTTCAGTGATATGGAAATATAAATGGAGACAGACAAGTAACAATATATAGTTTACCATATAGAGGTCAATCATATGAGTAATCGGTCAAACATAAAATTATATATCTGGTGGTCCACACGAAATTCTAAAGTTTGGCGACCACTGGTCAAAACAGCAATAGAATAAATCCACTTCATAAAACGCCCAGCTAAAAAGGTTTTAAAAAATATGGCACTACGTCTATCAAGTATTTCTACCCGTAAAAATTCAATAACCTGACAAAAGTGAGGGAAAATTCTCAAAAGTAGAAATGAAACTGCAACATATGTTCAGATATTTGAATTCCATAATTATGAAATTAGACATAAAATGCCAATGCTGTTTAGCAACATAATGCACAAATTTTAGAAATACAGTAAGACCCCGCTTAACACTGTTTCGATTTAACGCTATTTTATTTTAATTGTGGGATTCCCGGAAATTGCACACAGCATTATGCTTCCCGATATCTTAAGCAGTTTATCTGTGTTTCTTCTTTCCTGTGGTGTTATACGAATGCATTTTTATCACTTCAAACATTTGTTGACATTATTGTAAGAATAAATTTATGTAATATAACGATTGCTATAGTGACAAATATTATGATTTTTAGTTTTTATAATGGGTGATAATAAAAAACACGAAAACAGAGCAACAAGAAAAAGAATTTTCATGAGAAATTAAAATGCAAGTGATTAAAAGATTAGATAGTGGTGAACATCAATCTCAAATTGGTGCTGCATTGAATTTGGCAACTTCAACAATAAGGACCATTCTTAAGAATAAAGAAAAAATACTGTGATCGGCAACTGCAACTAAAACAAGCACTGCAACTAGAATTACCCATTCTAGAAATAATAAAATAGAGGAAATGGAAAAACGACTTTCTATATGGAGTGACGACGAAATAGAATGCAATATGCCATTAAACCAAGACTTAGAATTTTATTCATTTTTATATGTATATTCGTTTATTATATTTCAATTTTTGTAAGAAATAAATTTTTGTTTTATTGGTATAA
>BMAV01013743.1:12951-36969 GCA_019973955.1 Trichonephila inaurata madagascariensis | reverse complement strand
CAAATGTTTTTTAAAAAAACTAAAATGGGGGGAGTACAAAAACAAGAACAATAAAAATTTTCAAATGCATTGCATCACTAAAACAGCAAAAAAAAATAGAAGTTAACCTGAATCTTTAACAGAAAAAACACAAATTAGAATAAAATATACATGTTTACTTGACACCAGCAGTTCAAGTAACAAACTTAGCAAGTAAGCACAAAACAAAAACAGAAAAGAAAATGCCAACAGTTTCCTAAAATTTGATTAGATTTATACAAATAACTACACCTATCACAATCTAATGGCACAATAAATAATGCTGATAATGTATAAAAGTACAAGAATAATTCTTGGACTTAATAATGATAAGCATATCTCTAATATAGAGTAAATAGTTTCATACAGCATAATGTTACTTTTAAAAAATATACAAAAATGTTTCCATTAAAAACAATTTTGTTTTCTTTCCCAAGAAAACTCAGAAACCAGAATTTAAATTCTCAGTACATTAGAAAATATATATAAAAAAAAATAGAATTAAAAATAAAAGTGAATGTCAACAATAGAAAAATAACAAAGTATATTTTTTAAATGATTAATATATAGTCTCGTAACAGATCATTTACAATTCTTGTCTTCACAAATTCACAAATTATAAGCACCAAAGCACCATACTGATACATAATATTTTTAGCAAAAAAAAGCTCATATTCAAAACATACATATAAAAAACCACTTTTACATTAATAAAACACAATTATGAGTTTGATCCAGGAAATTTTTATATAATACTTTCATTACTAAGCAAAGTTTATTTATTGAGTCTCCTTTTTTTTAATCAAATGATAAAATACTTGTATTAACCCTAATCTACTTAAAAGCAAAAATAGATGAATGAATATCGCTATTTTTTACATATAATTTAATAGATATAAAAATTTCCTAAAGTATTAGTTACATACTCTTAATATTCTTCATTAGTTACTAATATTTTCATTACTGCTTAAACATAAGCATTAAGACCGACATATCACAAGCTGCTGAACTAGTACGAACATGGATGTCTTTAAATAGCATAACACAACACACGCACACAAATATCTTACAAACACAAAAAACTCAAAATGTTCATTAAAATTGTGTTCAAGAATTAAGGCTGAAATACATTAAATTTTTTAAAAACATACTATCTCTAACAGAACATAAAATCTTATTTATAACTACTGATTGAAAAAAATTATAAATGTTCTCTTGGAAGTAAATAATTATTTACTACTGTAGTTGTTCCAAACAAAAGAAATGATAACCCCTTAAAAATTCTTTATAATTATTATAGTACATAATTCTTTGATGAACTTTTTAAAATAAGTTCCAATATAGTGAAAAATTCTCAGTAAAAGATTCAGTGAAAAATACAAATTCAAATCTTGCCCTTTGAAATTTGCATTAGTTAGTAATGAATAAATAAATATGAAAATTTATTCTACTGAAGGGACTGGCAAGTTTATTTTTAAAAAGTCAAGTTTATTTTTAAAAAGTCAACATTAAAATAACTGAATCATAGAATTTTTATAACATTATAAGAATCACATTATATAAAATGCATCATTTAAAATTAGTATATTTCAAGTGGAGTTTAAAAATTATATTTTTTAAGAGATAAAGGGCACAATAAATTAAAAACTAAACTACACAATTTGAAAATACACATTGAAAAATTGAGTAGCTTAATCAATTGAACCATTTTTTGAGATTTTTATAATGCTACTTAGAGGGGGAAAAAAGTTGTTCATTCCTTATACAAAAAGAATTTCTTTACAACTTTTCAGTCCAAACCAAATTAATGAAAAAAAAAATTTAAATGTTGTTTGGAAAAAAAATTCAAAATAGAAAAATATGATGCTAGAAAAAAAATGACCAAATTTAGTAATTAGTAGTAAAGAGAATATATTATGTTACATTGATATGTGATACACCTTCCACCAAATAGCTTAAAAGAAATTCATTTTCTCATTTATGTTAAAAAAAAAATATTCTTTTAAAAAATTTGTGAAATCATCTTTTCCTTTCTTATGCACACAATACATAAATTTATATAACTAGCATTTTTAATAATTGAACACTTACTTATACAGATTATCTATTCTATTAGATTACACAATTAATAGGCAGATCATAAAGGTACCAAACAAAATTTCAAATAAATATTCCTTTAAAATTTCAAGATGAAAAATAAAGACATATATTGATGTTAATATTTCATGCCTTAAATAAATGTTATGCATCAGCATTTTACCACTAGACTCATGCATTTACAAATAAAATTTTATTTTATGGGTCTTTCAAGCCAAATATTCATTTCTTGAGCAAAAGTTTATAGATTTAGAGAATAGAAGAAGAGAATAGTCAAGCATAACTAACAAAATATATCACTCTTTGATTTGATTTTTGATAATTTCACACTCTAAAGCAATATGAATGCTATTGGTACACATCTCATAATTTTGAACCTCATCAAGTGATGATCCACACCACACTTACCAAATATATATCATTCCTATAAGCTTCACTACCAAAAGAGCTGGTTAAAAAATGACCTTAGTAAAAACTATAAAAATTTGCTAAGATTTAACAGGTCACTGACTGAAAATATTTACCACTGATATTCAAGTCTAGTCATGTCACAAGTTTAACTCCTGGTTCCACAAAAAACCTGTCAATCAAAATAACGGGAACTGCAGCACATTAAATGGAACTGAAAATTTCTGACAAAATTTAGCATGAACATTAAAAGAAAGTATCAATTCAGATATTATTCTGATCATAAAAAGTATGAGATGCACATCACCACACACAATTCTGATACATTTACAATATTTACTTAAATTAAATAGAAACTAAATTTAATTGCACTTAAAACATTTTTGATAAAACATGTTTACACTACCACGAGGTATGAACAAGTACTTTATGATCTGAAGTTCAAATTTTTTTTATAAATATTGAATAATGCAATAAGAAAAAACAAACCAATTTTTCTTAAATTTATAACTTTACTTTTATACTTGGGAAATGAAACCAGCTCATAGATATATAACCAAATCTAATGCAACAAAAAATAATTTTCACATGACACATAGTTTTTGATATGATAAAGGAGGAAAGGAATTGTAAATAACCATCTGCTTTGAAAGTTTTTTATATTGGTTATCTAGTAATTTTTTAATAGAAATTCAAATTACTGTAATGGACAACATTTTAGCTTTCACTGGCTATTCTTATAACAGATTAGTTTTAATATTTAATAAATGTATATGTAGCAGATAACTACATAAGCTAGTAACAGCCACCCAACAAAGGTGATCACTTTTGTCTAGTTCAACGATACTCAACCTGCGGCCCACAGAGCCTTTTTAAGTGGCCCGACTATATGGCCCATTGCTTGAGAAATTTACTTATTTAAGAACATTGTATTTAAAATTTGGTGGGAAATTCTTTGTCAAGAAATCAAATATATCACTTTGCTTTTTGCTGTCAGTGTCGTACGGGTTCGAATTGATATTCTTTTTCTATTTGGATTGGTTACGGCTAGTGATAACAGACAACAGTGGAGTAGCAACAATTTTATGGGGGGAACTAATTTTTAACTATCTTTCATATCTTGCAAGCAAAAAACATTCAAAGAAAATATATCTTTTCAAGATGATGGGGATGTTGACTATTTTGTAGTGAAAAGCAAACATGGATCATAAATTGTTTTATTTGTCTCTAAAGTGCTGTATTTAAAAAATATCAATAAACAGGGATCATTCAATAACACTTCTCCTCGAAAATCTCTTTCGAGAGGTGATAAATAGGCTTTCTTGAATTTTTGCAACAGCAACAAAAATTTTTGTCAGTGGTAATGTCACAGCAGTAACAAAGACATCCTAAGAAGATTGTTATATTATTGGTAATCATACGAAAACCGTTTACTGATGCAGAAATTGTGAAAGATTGTTTCTTAAATGCTTCTAATTTAGTGTTAGTGACAAAAATAAAAACTTAAAAAGGCAAAACAAGAATTATAATATTTTGATCAATTTTCCACATTTTAAATTTCTAATGTTATCTTGGTTTTAAAGCATTTTTTTCCCTCCTTCCCCATTTATCCCCATGTTGCGGCCAGTGTGAAATAACTAACATATGTATGCGGCCTGCGTGAAATAGCCGACATATGTATGCGGCCCTGCAGAAAAAATGGTCGAGTACCCTTCTATAAGGATTCTCTTAAAAATAAGGAATCAAACAAAAACTGTCCTGTTGTTCATAATCCAAAAGAAATCGTCGAGTTTCCTTCCATCAGAGACGAAGAATTACGCAAAACTTCTCGAGAAACAAATGAAATCCTCAGTCGGAAAATTAAGCATGCAAGTAAAAGCTCCAATTTTACTCCCCAGATTAAGAAAAGGAAATGAATCTTGACTAAAATTCTTCAAAAATGTGAAAGTTATCTAAAATGTCAGATGACTCATTTGCGAATCCTGCAAAATACAATACTAAAAAAATCTGTTGAAATAGAGTGAGTCAAAGGTCCTTTTACTCCAAAAAACATGAAAGTACATCCTAAGAAGATAGAATTTATTGGTATGAAATGATGAAACAAAAAGGATCGTGAAACGTTTGTTAAATTAAGGGCACCACACTTCCATATGGAACACAAATCCGGAAATATGCCAACCGATTAGTTGAGGCTGGAGCCCCGATACAACATACACCTTCCAAAATCGTTCGCAATTGTGACTTTATTTTTAGTTGCATTTCTGGGTCAGAACCTTTAAAATTTCTTGTGTTTGAAGCTATCATGTGTTTTGGGGGGAGAAGTATCTCGAAGCTGATATCTGTGTTTCAGAAAGACTTCCAAAAGACTATGAATACAGACTCATCAATGATTGCGAGTATGTTTGTCTTTTGGATTCAAGAAATAGGATTGCACAGACCGATCAACTTCAAGGCTAGCTACAAAGAAAAGGTAAGTTTTTACCTTAATTTTGTTAGATATAGGGTTTGCAGCTAGATATAAAACAATTGCAATTAATATAGAGCATGGGAAAATACTTCAAAGGATGCTGATTCAGTACCTTCTCATGTTTGGGGACTTTTATGGGATTGAAAAGAAGAACTATTTTGTGACACTAGTCATATAGACACTGCCTGTGAGCCTATGTCTAGAAGGAATGCGTTATTTTGCATCCAAAAGTTTTTGATCCCATTGGATTCACATACCAAGTTACTATTATTCCTAAATTATTGTTGCAAGAAATATGGAGAAAAAAGATAGGCTGGGATGAACGACCACCCATGCATGCAGAGAAAAAAATGATGCAGTGGAAATAATAAAATGTCATAAAAATAAAGCGATGTGTAATTCCCATTGAATTCAGAGGATATTACAGCATTCATACCTTTTGTGACACTAGTTCATCAAGCTATGCCTGTGTGGTTTATCTGAAGACAGAAAGTAAAGATGGCGTGAAAATACAACTGTTGCAGGCTAAATCAAGAGTTGCTCCATTAAGGAAAACAACAGTTCCTCGATTAGAATTTCTCGCTTGCTGTATTGGTGTTCATCTAGCTTATTCAATGAAGGAAGCCGTGGCATCCAGAAGAGGGATTATTGCTAATTGATTGTGTAAAGGAGACGAGGAGTTGTATAATGAACGTGAAAGCCCCTTTGCACCTTTTTTTTTTAATATCTAGGCCATTGATACTCAACCTGCGGCCCGCCGGTCTTTTTTGAGTGGCCCAGTCAAGGCCCATTGCACTAAGAAATTCAATTATTGGAGAACAATGTACAAAAAATTTATCAGGAAATTCTATCAATCAAGTAATCAAATGTATCAATTTGTTTTTTTAATAGTAGAGGCTTGGTCATAGATGAAAGAAAACAGAAATTATCCCTGAACTCAGTAAAAATTTGTAAAAATAAATATTTTGTGTGTAAGTTTGATAGGACAGTTAATATAGTATCAAAATAAAAGCCAAAAATGAGTTTTAATATTTCGATCAATTTTGTTTGTCAATATTGCTTTGGTCTTGGTGTGTTTTTTACATTATCTGCATGTTGCGGCCCGCATGAAATAATTGTCGTGTGTATGCGGCCCAGCAGGAAAAAAGGTTGAGTACCCCTGGTCTAGTTGGTATGTTATGTGCTTGTGTATCAGAAGGTACAGAGTTCTATCCTCCTCATTGGTGACCTTGACACTGAACTAAGAAAAACACAACCTTCGCACAGCTGTCGTAGCACCATCTACCTTCTACAAGAGCAATTAAAAGACATCAGATACACTTCACTCAGCAACCAAAGCCGTCAGACACACTTGATGCAGCAACCAAAGCAATCAGACACACTTAAAAGTAGCAAACGAAGTCATCAGACTCACTTGATGCAATAACTCACATGCTCGCTACAACAACATCATTCATTGCATATCCACCAGCTCACTGATAGGGGAGTGATGTAACAGATAACTACATAAGCCAGTAACAGCCTTTGGACAGAGGTGATCACTTTTGTCTAGCGGTATGTTACATGCTTACAAACCCAAGGGTCACAGGTTTTGTCCTTCGGAAATGCACCACTTCATATACATAAAAAACACTAACAGTATATAAAGCATTCATTAATTAAACTAATTATTTCACTTTTCTAAGGATTCTTTTAATATAAAAAACTTTAATGATTAAATTTTTTACTATGTTGTTATATGAAAATTAATTTTTAAATGCATATTTATGATATACACTTAGGATTTACATACATTCTTAAAAAAATTTAAAACATTTTCTTACAAAAAGGAAGATGGAATGTATAATTTCTAAAATATTTTATATTACTGATAAAAAAGTAATTCATATTATATACAAATGTAAGAGTACTGATTTGATTTTCAAATATTAAGATGACAAATGCATCTGATGAGAAAAATGCATGGTATGAGTTCAATGGAAAAGTACCAATATTATGACTAAAATGTAATCAAAAGCTACTTAAAAAATCTAGAATGACAATGGAATGAAGTTTCATGATCTAAATGCTCTATAATATTTGATTATCATACATAGCTCTTTCTGTAAAAGCATGAAAACCAATTCTTAGATTAATTACGAGTATGGCTAAGATAATGACTTCTCAGAGCTCCCCACTGTTCAAAATTTGCATTGCAAATCCTGCATAAATTTGGCCTTTCTAAGATATGCTTCAAATAATGCTTTTTCAGTTCTTTTCTTATACTGAAAGTCTCAAAACATACTTTACACTGATGAATGATTACATCATGTGTCTTTCGGTGAGCTTTAAAATCTTCTTTATTTTCAAAAGTTTCATTACATACACTACAAATGTAAGCTATTTCTCCTTCATGGCACAATTTGTGTTCTTTTAAACTCTCCTTCTGCATGAATATCTTATCACAAATATTGCAAGGATATGAAGGAACTGTATTGTGGATTTTTTTATGCTCATCCAAAGCTTCTTTTTCCTTAAAACCCTCATTACAAACTTTGCAAATAAAAGGTTGTCGTCGGCTGTGAACCTTCTTGTGTTCCAAGAGCTCAATTTTTGTATTGAATCTTTGATTGCAGTTCTTGCAAAGATGTGGCTTTTTCTTAGGACAACAAGACATATGTTCATTGAGTTCTGTTTTAGAAATAAAACTTTCATTGCAGAATTTACAGGGCATTGATTCTGCCTCAATAACCATTTCATGAGTGTCTTTATGATTACTCAAATCTATTTTGGATGCAAATGTTTCATTGCAAATTTTACAAGAATAAGATTTTTTCTTGCAAGGAGTTTTATTGTGTTTTATAAGTTCATGTTTAAAATTGAAGACTTCATTACACGTCTTGCAAGAGTACTTAGAATTAGTAGCTTTTCTTTTATTGTTCTTTTGATTATGAGTTTGTTTATGTTGCCGAAGGTCACTTTTAAATTTGAATCTTTCATCACACTCATTGCATTCAAAAGGTTGATCTTCAACATGTGCTGTTTGTGTGTGAGCGGTTAAATCTTCCTTAAACATAAAACTTTTACTGCAAATTCGACAAGTGTGCATTTTACCTTCATTGTGCATCAGCATGTGATCTTCATATTCATCCTGATTAAGATTTTCATCACATACCTCACAAGTAATGGTCTTATTATGGCTTTTTTTGTGCGTTTCAAACTCATGTTTTTCTCTAAATGCATTACCACACGTAGTGCAAACAAATAACTTTTTCTTAGTAGGTATTTGCTTAATATCATCAGAATCTAATTTGTGCTTTTTTCTACTAGTATCATTGGAAGATGAAGAAAGCTTTTTAGTATTGCTATGTGCCAGAGCAGTATGGCGCTGTAAATCACCTTTTCGCGTAAATACTTTGTCACAATATTTACAGGCAATACTGGCATCATTTTCATGCAGTTCTTTATGTTCATGAAAAACACTTTCCATAGAAAAACTTTCATTGCAAACATCGCAAACAAATGGTCGTTCCTCAGGATGACTTAAGTAATGCATCTTCAATGCACTTTTCTTAAAAAAATCTGCTCCACAAATTTCACATACATAACGAGAATTTTGACTTTTCTTTGATTTTATCTTGTGCATCAGAGCTTTATGAGAGCTAAGATCAGCTTTTGTAAAAAATTTCTCATCACACAGCTTGCATGATAATGTTTCTTCACCCTTATGAATACGATAATGATTTTTTAAGGAAACTTTCCTTGCAAATCCTGCACTACAAACTACACATACAAATTCACAAATTTCTGGAGTCTTTGTCTCTTCATTTCTGTGAATCAATAAGTGTCGTTTAAGGCTACTAGCTGCAGAAAAACAATTTCCACATATTGTACAACCATGTCTCTCCTTTTCAATTGTTTCCATAGCTAAAGGAAAGGCAGCAGGGTCAAATGGCTGTGGTTCAAGATGTTCTACAACAATGCTGGTAGGATCTAAATTTTGAACCATGACATTGCTGGAATCCATATTGGTTATAATGATGTCATTTGAATCAAGATTTTGAATAACACTATGATCTCCATTATGTTCAGAAACTGATCCCTCAATACCAGGATATACATCCTGTATCACACTATCTAAGGAGCCATTTAAATTCAGTATTTTTGAAATAACTTGGGATTTTTTGGTTGATGCATTAAGTTGGTTTTCATTATGAATAGCAGGACATGGATTATCAGGATCAATAATTTGACCAGTAAACTTTTCAGCTAAATATTTGGCTTTAACTTCTTCAAATCTTTCTAGATTCTCTCCAAATTCTTTAGTGTGTTCCCGGTAATGCTTTAGTAGAGTATTCTTTCTCACAAAAGCTTTGCTGCAAACAAAGCAAGCATGAGGTAGGATCTTTATTTTATTTTCTAACACAGGAAAAGGAGCAAGATCAGGAAAGGACATTTTTACTCTTTGTTTTCTTCTGGACTATCATACATATATAATCCTGCAATAAAATACAGAGAAACTTAATCCTAACAAAAAATTTCATATAACAAAAACAATTCTTACATTTTAATGAGCATAAATAAGCAAAACTTCATTTTGAATATTACTGAATTAAAAATAACAAAGCATACCAAAATTCTATTAAAATCATTCAAGAAATTATCCTCCTATTTATGTGGTTGAAATTGCCAATAATGCATTAACAATTCAAAAAGAATTTAAATAAACATAAAAGTGTCAAACATAACAAAGTGCATCCACCAACTCATTAACAGAAAAACTTATCACCTGTATCAGTATAAGAAAGCAAAAAATTCATCTGAAAGTTTTTATTAGCAAGAAAAAAATGAAGACCGGAAAACATATTTTTAAATCACATATTCAAAATATATATATATATCAGCAAATAAAATAAAACACTGCACCGTTTCTTATCAAATGATATACAATGATACAGCAATTTAAAATGAACAGAAAATACCTGTAAAATAATAAAATTTCCAATATTCAGTTATCTTTCAAAATAATATATATTTTCTTTTATTATTCACCTTCAATTAACCTCAGTAAAACACTTGTGTTAAACAATATTTTATTTAGTGCTGTTAATTATATATTCATTCACAAATAAAAACACAAAAAAATGTATATATACAGGTTTTTTTAAATATTTATCACAATTCTTAAGTAGGTATCATAGGTATTTATTTATTAAAAAAAAAAGAAATTGGAAGATCTAAACAACTAATTTTATGTATAATATTCCATGTTTTACATATGGATTCTATATAATTACAAAGACTTCACATTAGCTTCCCATGTTCAAGAATGACTGAAAATTGGAATATTTCTTCACATAATTATTTGAACATATACTTACATTCTACACCACAATCTTAACAGTGAGCATTGTATTTTATTATAACTAAGCATTCCTGTCTAAATTATTTCTTTCACAGCAAAATGGTTTTCATACTTTGTCTAAAAAATTGCAATGCTTAAAATGTCAAATTAATGAAATGTGAAAAGTTTCATATTTATACACTGGCCTAGCTAGTTCTGAGTGGGCCCTGTATCAAAATTCCTTTGGGGCCCTTGTTTAGATATGAGAGCCTTGTTGGTGATACTATAGTTACACATGTTGGGGCCTCTGAGGCTTGGGGTCCTGTATCATTGATACGGCGATAGCTACACCCCTGTACTTACACAATGCTCTTAAATTTCAATGTACTGTAAATAATTGCATGTATGTGCTACATTATCATTAATTTATATGAAAATTTAGATATTTTTTTACCTAAGGGAATTCACCCATGTAACAAACTGTTTTTTAAGCATTTTTCGGGAAAAAATTTTTGACGACCAATTAAATGATAGGACTTTGCGTTTTTTTTATCATTTCTTTATATGTATTTTAAGAGTATGTATGTAAATTCTTAGCCAAAAATATCCAATAGAACGTTAGTTATAGAGATCAGAAATCAGAAATGGATGCTCATATCTGAAATAAAAAAATTAACAGCGTTTTTATCTATAAGCTTAAATGTGTGCACTGAATGAATACTCAATTGAAAATATCAAAAATTTGATTTTTGGTAGATCTCTGAAGAAAAAGTTTCAAATATCATGGGTTTTTTGTTTTTTTTTTATAAAAAAAAGAAATATTTTGAATTTTGGAATGATTGTAGTTCGTTTGGTGCGTGTCTACTATATAAATTTGAAGTCATTGGGTCAAACCGTTCTTGAGATATGATGGAGGAAAGTTTGAAAAACACAGTTTTCAGAAAATTGTGTTTACAATTTCAAATCCGATTAAAACAATGAAAATCTTAACTTAGCACTACGAACAGCTACTCTTATAACACCTGTTTCTTTATAACGACTTCAAATTTTAAAAAATCACTTTACCACCTTATTCTAGACATGTTAAGGAAGCAATTTATGAAGGGAAAAATTGATGTTTTGAACCCATCAGATGAGCGAGCACCCTTAACTGTGTTCAATGTTTGGATCAGACAAAAAGACCACCTTAAAGAAATTTAATTAAAAATTGTAAAAAAGAGTGTGTGTGTGTTTATGTGTGTGGACCACATGATAGAAGTGATAACTTCAAATTTTGTAATGTTATTTCAGGGATTAGTTAGGTAAATAAAAAACAAAGGGATATTTGTATAGTAATATAAAATTATTTATTCATTATTGTTATGTATGGGAGAGAAAACCTAGACATTTGTTTACATTCACTGTGTAAAGAAAAATTCAAAATGTAAACAATCCTATTTGATGAAAACATTTCAGCATTTTCTTATATTCTTAAAGTTTTCACTCTAAATCGCTTTCTTAAAAGTAAAGAAAACTATTCATTGTAATGTATCAGAAAGTTGTCTTTTTGTGCACATGCTCCATAAACCTCAAATTGGTCAATTCTGTTGTAGGTTTATTACAATTAATCATTACTGGCATTTGGTGATTCTATACCAATTTTTACAATGATTGTGCTATTTGTAAAACATAACACAAACATGTTTTCATTTATTTATTTTTTTAAATTTGTTTATCCTGATTGACTAATTCTTTCCATTTCATTTTTTTTGCCACAGAAATCTGACCCTTTCCAATAGCTGAGCACAAATTTTTCAACAAAGCAGCCCACAAGTAATAAAACACCAAATATTTCAACTGCTATGATTTACTTAAAAACTATTTTCTGTTAGAAGAGCACAAGTAATAAATTACCAATGATTATTCCAACTCTGTTCATCATTGACATAGCAAATATTTTCTGACGTCTCGTTTACCAAAATTCAAATTTGCAATGCTTAATCACAACAAAAAAGCAAACTATATATATATATATATATTAAGAAAGGATTTTTTTTCTATAAATGCAGTCTGTGAGATTAAAAGAACCACAAAGAAAATATATATTTAGGAGACAGCATTTAATGAAGATGTAATCTTCTTATATGTCCCAGTTAAAAGAACATGATTTGAAACAACGGTTCATAAGCTTTTGATCACTGCAGCCCCTCTTTATGTATCAGCGTGACATGACAGACCCTCACCCCCCAGGTGTTTTAACATCTCTTTCTAACTTAATACTCTTGATCAAAATACAAGTTCTAGTAGAGTTTTTTTCATAGGGGACTATTTAACAATTTAATCTAGTATGGCACATCTTTCAATTTTTCCACAAGGTCTTCCAGAGTCTGTAAAAGAGGGAAATCCATGATAAGAGGTTCCCAAGAGAGGTGCTGTGGACCCCCAGAGGTCAGTGGCCCACAATTTAAGAACTGCTGATTTGAAATATCAAAACATCAGGGAAATGGGTCAAGAAGCAATTAGGAATCATGATACAGTTGTAAATCGGAATTATTATTTATGCATTTACAAAGCAACAGAGCACCGCAAGAGTATTCTACTTTAAAATTAGACTTTCAGTAGAATTTGCCAGGAAAAAAAGTCTTTCTCTTGTCCTGGTACCAAACTTTCAGTGTATTATTATTAGAAGGAAAATATCCTTGATTTGTTGCATTATAGTGAAAATAAAAAAAATCTGATATAAATAAAACTTGAGCCTGGATAATGGAAAAGTAGGGAATAAAATGAGGAGGAAATAAAATGTTTTCTTTCAAAATTGTCAAAAAAAAGAATTTTATTTATAGATTTGGATGTCCATAAATTTTTAAGGTAACTGACATTAATAGAAAAATAAAACAATATTAGCCACACAAGAAATATACTTCTAATACATAAAATACGGTACAACTTCTAAAAGTCAATTATCCAAAAGATTGAAACAAACTAGTCAATATACAGAAATACTGAAAATACAAAAAAAAAAAAAAAAAAAAAGCATTTTATACCAATTTTTGAAAATATTTTTTTTTCTCACACAGAAAATATACAAAATTAACAGAATTGTTAAAAAGTTGCAAATATATTCAAAATCTTTACATAAACTATTTTTCATAATAATTCATGTTGAAAAAGATAATAAATATATAAAAAGATCAATTCAAGGGGTAAAATTTTTCTCAACTGCATTTTCATATAGAATGAGATCAATAAACAAGCAGACAGGTTTATTAAATGATAAAAATAATATGTTACAGAACACAACCCAAATGATCAATATACAATTTAACAAGTGATCAATAAATAAAAAGATTTGCCATAATAATTACAACATATGTAGTAATTACGTAAAATGATTTTGGAGATCCTCTAGTACAGTATAATTTCCAGCATCCTTGCAAAGTGGTTGAAAGTATTGTCGAGAGAACTTTATAAGCAAAAACAGAGAAAAAGATGTAAAAAAAATTTTTGAACAAAAAGTTATGAGTGGATTTTTTTTCAGGGAATGAAGACATAAAAAGAATAGTTACATAACCTTTATTTTCATTTAAAGTTCAACTAGTTCAAAACTTTTGTTTCTTTGATATTTGATTCCCTCAAAACTTAATTCTTTTTTAAAAAACAAGACTATCATTAATAACTAAAGAAGCAGTTACTTTATAAAACAAATGAATATCTAAATAAAATATGGTATGATTTATTCAAAAGAGGCTATATTAAAAAATTAAGAGGAATGAAATATAATGAATATCACATTGGAAATGATATATCTTTATTAGATTTTTTTTTAAATTAGACAAAATTATAATTACGTCCAGAACACAAATTCAAGAAAAATGTACAAGAATAAAACTAGAAATTTTCAGATCAATTACTCAAATGCATAACAAAACACTATTATACGCTGAGCAAATTGAGGCAAAAAATCAATTTCACAAAATAAGAAATTGATACATATTAATGAAATAAAAATAATAAAAGTGCATAACAGATTGATAAGTGTTTTATCATAATTCAAATAGTGATGTTTTTTAAAAAAAAATTGTCATCTTTATCAAAGAAATAAGGTTTAAAAATGTGCTTACATTTTGGAATAATCTCTTACAGTTTTCTTATGTGTACATATTTATATATTAAACAAATTATTAATATCTTATGAGAAAAGGAAGCATTATTGCATTTTGTGACTCTTTGTAATAGATTTGATCTAGTTATACCTATTTATCTTGGAAAAAAATACGTAAATTTATATGCATACAAAAATAGAAAAGTACTACAATAATGTTAAGGGTCGAGTGAAATAATCTTTTTGTAATAAAAAAATTCACAGTAAAAACACTTTATTTAAACATTTGATGACACGTAGGTATACATTCTCAGTGGTGCAAAAGCCCATAGAGGGCCAAAGGCTACTGTGTCCATTTCAGTTTTCCTGACCCTGGGCACTGAGCAGATGTTCGGATCAGGTGGTCAGTCTGATGCGAAACTCCCAGTGTTTAGTCCCCAAGCAAACTTGGTACTCATTTATCAACCAACTGAAGGGATGAAAGGCTGAGTCGACCTAACCCAGACCAGGATTTGAACCCCAGAACTGTGGAGTGGAAGCGTGATGTGTATACATACAGGTTTCAATTTAGGAAAATATGCTATGATCACTCAAGTAAAAATAGCTAATAAAGAACAAGTTAAAAATTTCATGCAAATGAATGAAAGTGATTATAAATCTAATAATTACCAGCAAACCACTAATTGAAGTCATAGTAATTGGTACTATTTTGATATAATTTCTTAGTGTCAGTATGAATTGGTGGTTTCGAATTAGAGATCAATTAAAAAGGATTTCATTATCAAACAAAAGGCATCAAGAAAATTAATGCTAATAATAATAATATCCAAAAAATATGAATGAAATTTCACAAGAAAAAGCTAATTTTGATTTTCTTCTTATGTAAATCACTTAATTTTTTTTAAATCATTTTAATTTTTTATATAGATTGTAATTTATAAATTTCAATCTTAAAATTAAATTAAGCACTAAACAAACTGAATAAATAATTAACAAAAACCAAAAAATAACATCACAAATTATATTTAACACTGGCTTACTTCAATTATTCTTCTCTGGTGTGTAAGGAAATGTTACGAGTTCTAGAACTTTCAAAAGGCTTTTAGTTTCATCTTCATATAGAAATCTAGAAATTAAAAACACATTTTAATCCTAAATATAAATCTAATAGTCTTTTACTCAAAACAAAATCATCCAAAATAATTTCCATTTAACTACAATTCACAATAAAATACTTTACAAACATTCACACCTACCCATAAATTATTAGCTTGCATTAATTTCCAACCAATGATACACTTAATATCAGGAATACATGATGGAAAATTCTGAGTTATATTCTCTCAATCATGTTTTCATTTAGTAATTTAATTCAACACCTACAAGTTTGACAGTAAAAGCTGTAAAGAAATGAACTCGATAAGTAATTATTTCTTTAAAAGAAAACACAGAACTTATAATTTTATTCTAAATAGAGTCAAAAAATTTCATTCAGCCTATTTTATACTTACCATTACATAAGTTAATTATTTAAAATAGTTCAATTTTGTTTATTTTGAAAATCCAAAGCAATTTCATGTGGTTTCATATTGTGAAACATTGTTTGGAATATAGTTTTATAACTAGCTAGTAATTAATTTGAAGGAAATGTTTTTTTTTTTTCTTTCTGAGCTATTTCCTAGTTTTACACAAATATAAATTGAATTAAAAAAATATTAAACTGATAAATAAAATGAATAAGTACAGTAAAATCGGATATTTTGAAATGCCTTTAAAATATTTTTAAAAACAATTTAAAACTTATTTTTATTATTTTCAACTTTTCTCCCCATCCCCAAACTTTCATAAGAAAGTTCTTGGTACTAACGTATTATCACAACAATAGCTAACATTCAAGATAACTCGCCAAATTAGCAACCTCAATTTCGCATATATCGTATGCACTGAATTGCTTCATGCAATTATGTGCTTCATTTCATAATATCAACAATAGGTTGCGATAATATGCAAGTACCCAATTTTTCTAGTTTGTGTTTCATTTCGAAATATTGGAAGAAAAAATTGCATCTTTGCAATATCTTACGATAACACTGAAGATATTCAAAGAAAAAATAATGTACTAAAAATATTCACGTTCATATAAGCAAGATTTTTTTCCCTCCGTACTCAACACTTTCCTCACTGAAGAATTAACTGCAAGACCTACACAATATTCTCCTTATATAACTTCGAAATTTATTCCTCTAAAGCAGATCAAATATAAAGTGCTAAAATTATATAACTCTGACTGAAGTATTCATTTGATTCAAGATATATGAAGTCTTACTAATCAGACAGAATTGCTAATTAAAGACAAAATAATAATGAATAAATAATAAACCTGATTTTTATAGAAGCTATTTGATACATTGAAGGCCTCTACACAATACATTCAGACTGATTTTGAAGTCTCTAGGTAACATAATGAAATGTAGAAAGAACAGC
Organism: Trichonephila inaurata madagascariensis; assembly: GCA_019973955.1. Taxonomy (NCBI): domain Eukaryota; kingdom Metazoa; phylum Arthropoda; class Arachnida; order Araneae; family Nephilidae; genus Trichonephila; species Trichonephila inaurata. The sequence continues at coordinate 20,091 of BMAV01013743.1, read as the reverse complement.
AACTATCTCTGTGTGCGAGAGATGTACTCTTAAAAATAATGAATTTCAAAATTGATGTGTGCTACTTTTTCATATAATAAGGATAAAAGATCAACCAAACTTTTCATAAAAATTTCACTTTTCTATTATTTCATTATCTTAACTGGGAAGGAATATTTTTTGAATATTAGTTTTTGTTCATATATTGTGATAACAAATATTAAACATGATGCCAAAATTTAAATTTTATTCTTATTTTTTTATTATTAAAAATTATTCTTTAATTTTTTTACTATAATTTTCTATTGACCACTTTCTCCTAATACTTCACTTATGTGCCTACATGAATTCAATATTTTTAAATACAAACAGCAGGTATAGATCTAAAATTATATAGCTAATTAGAACAAAAAGACAAAGTAAATGCTTCATTCAATTTATCTTTAATATTTTTATCACATATAATTTTAACAGAAAAATATATCTATATTTGTTCCAATTCCATCCTTGAAATCAAGAAAAATATCTAGACTTCCACTTCATATAAGTATGTAAATATACAGTGGACCACAAAAGTGTTTGAACACTTGCAATTTTTTGTCAAATTTAATGTTTTCGACTAACAAAAATTAATATATTGGAATTGGAATTTTTTTACGGTATTTACAACTTGTTCTTAATTGAATGACATAATTATTTTTTTAAAAATAGCATAACTATTTTTTTAGAAAATTAATATTCAAAAAGCTACAAAAAAATTACGCCACCAAAGTCTTCGTACACTTAACAAAAATCTCAACTTAGCTTTAAATCATGTATTACTTTCCTAATTTAGTACTCAGTAGGATATTTTTTAGTGTCCACAACAACATTTAAGCGTCTTGGAATAGATTTAATCAATTTTTGGTAATTTCTGCATTGATTTTCTTCCATTCTTCTGTGATTATTGATTTACTTTACATTATGTGTTTATTTGTCATATTTACTTTTTTTTATACATTAAAATCTCACCAAATATGTTCTGCTGGGCTAAATAAAGTGATTGAGGAGGTGTTTTCATAATTTGGGGGACAGTTATAGAGGCACCAGTGGTGTACATTGAAAGCAGTGCGCTTGGTGTCATTTTCCTGTTAAAAAATGAAGTTTTCTCCAATATCTAAATTTTAGGTGAATAATTTAAAATTTCTCTTTAAAATATTTAAATAGAGCTCATGATTCACAATACCATTAAAAAATACCAAATTACCTAATTCTGGGGTCGATTTACATCCCCACACAAGAACACCTTCACATCCATGCTGAAGCATGGAAGTGGAAGAGTTCTTGTTCATAGGATTAAACTCTTCATTTTTTTTCTTTTGCAAGCTATTATATGCCCATCGGAGCCAAAAATGTTGAATTCTCTGTCATCCTAATCAATTTGCTGTCAATTTTGAATTTTCTGAAACTTAATCCCAAAATCTCTCTAGTTGGATAAATAAACCATGGAGGTGGAAGTGTTCTTGCGTAGGGGTGTAAATCGGCCTGAGAATTAGGTAATTTGGTATTTTTTGATGGTATTGCGAATCATGAGCTCTATTTAAATATTTTACAAATAAATTTTAAATTATCTGCCCAAAATTTGAATAATGGAGATGACTTCATTTTTTAACAGGATAATGACACCAAGCGCACTGCTCTCAATGTACGCCACTGGTGTCTCTATAACTCTCCCCAAATTATGAAAACAACATCTCAATAACTTTATTTGGCCTAGTAGAATGTATTTAGCGAGATTTCAATGTAAAAAAAAATGACAAATAAACACATGTCAAGTAAATCAATAATCACAGAAATCGATGAGGAAAATTGATGCAGAAATTACAAAAAAAATTATTAAATCTATACCAAGACATTTAAAAGTTGTTGTGGAAACTAAAATATATCCTACTAAGTACTTAATAAAGAAAAAATACAATATTTAAAGCTAAATTGAGATTTATGTTAAGTGTACGAAGACTTTTGTGGCGTAATTTTTTAGTAGTTTTTTTGATTATTAATTTTTTTAAGAAAATAGTTATGCTAGTTTTAAAAAATTAATTATGTCATTCTATTAAGAACAAGTTGCACACACAGACATAGTAAAAAAATTCCAATTCCAATATATTAGTTTTTATTAGTTGAAAACTAAATTTGACAAGAAATTGCAAGTGTACGAACACTTTTGTGGCCCACTGTATATGCTGGATTCTCAAAAAATAATTTCTTTTTACTCATTTCATGATTTAAAATACAAAAGTGGCTACCGATTATTATTTTTCTAATAAATATATTTTACACTTTCAAAGTTTTAGACTAAATTTATAAATATTGAGTTGACTATGGAAGCAAATTTAACAGTAAGAAGGAAATTAAGAAAGAGATAAGGCTATCAAATTTTAAAATGCAATTGTAATTCATACAACAAAATTTATTTAAAATTAGAGAACTATTTCTGTTCAAGAATAAAACTACTGAAAGCACTTAAAATGTAATGTATTATTAAAAGATCATTTATCCTGTATATTATTTTTAATAATTATTCATTTTTTAAATTATTATGTTACTTAAATAGCATTATATATTACTGTAATAAAAATAAATTATATTGATAATTTAATGAAACAAATCAGTTGACAGAATTTTCCAACAAAATTGTATTTTCTATCATTTCAGCCGAATAAACAATTTATTTATTTCAAATGTCATTTTCTAATTAATTACACAAATCATTTTTTATTTCTTTTACGCTGAAGACCTTCGTTTAAATGTTTGAACTTTTATTAATGTGAAGTACAGAGGAATTTCATCTTCCATATATTTTGACAGCATATTAAAATAAAAAAAAAGTACCAATGCTTTACAAATGAACTAAGCATTCAACCCCCTAAGTAATGGCGACATAATTTTAACGAATACACTTTCCCGCCTTCAAGCTATCGGTTCACAGAACAAAGAACGCAACGGGCACCTACACAAACAAATGAAGATACAGAGCCATTTCTCACTCAAAATTAACTCTTTAAATTTTCAAAAAATTAAATTAATGTAGTTGATGCTAATTCGTTAACATTTCTTACCAACTAAGAACTATAAATTGATGTTTTGCACTCAATTAGGAAGCTATCATCACAGATCACTTTTCTAAAATAGTAAATTTTCGTACTAGCCCATCAATGAATACAAAAAGTCACCATATTTTGCAGTTTGTAGACGGTACCGTTCATGACAGAGAGAGAGCGAGATAAATAAGGTGTTGTGAAGGCTAAGAATTGAAGCAAGTTCAGCCATTTTCGTACTGTCAAATTATAAAAACTTTTTTTCCCACTTAAATATTGTACTTTTAAATTCCCAACATGATACATAGTTATCTATAATCATATGATTTATCATAATGAAAGTTAAAACTCTTCATATTTCATTGAAAAACTATCAAACTGGAGGGGCCAGGGTCCAAAAACGTCTTTCAAGCATTTCCTTCATTTCAAATACAATTATATGTTCCCCAATCTTTTTATAAAAGGAATTAAGACAAATATCTGTCAACCAACTCATCGCCAACCTCCGTTTCATTTAAGGTGAATTTTGTGAAAACGTAATATAATAACTATCGCATCAAGTCTCCTTGAAAGTTAGCTTCTAGGTTGATTTCCAGCTAACACATTCTAGTGAAAATCGCATGCAACTTGCCTGATTTTATCGAACTTCTGCAAAAAAAACAATGAAGAGGAGTACAATTCGTTTTATAAAGTAGACAAAGTAGTATTTGAAGAAGGAATATATCAAAGCAGCTAAAAAGAAACATGAGTGTAATGAAATGAGAAAAAGTTTTATTCACATAATGGCTTTGGTTCACAATATTCCTTCGCATGAGAGGGTATCAATGATTACGACTTACCGATTGTTCATAGTGTGACGGGCTCATCGCGATTTCAACTAGTTATCCTCTAGGGTTTCTTTGAGCCAGAATGGCAATTCTGTCCAACCAACTCGAAGAAAAGAAGCGTGATATTCAAATTAGGAATCTTATAAATAGTAGAAGTTTAGTGTACGGGGGTAGCTATGAGAAGTGAATATACGAGGTCTATGTTTTATCAGTGCTTAAGTTAAAGTGAGAGGAAATCCTGAGTTCAAGATTTAAGCTATCCGTACCTGTGCGATCAAGTTAAAGGTGGATACCATTCCCCAAGAACAAAAGCCACGTCCGTTAGAATCATATGAATTGATGTGTACCCAAGATATAGCGGTATATAATTATTAAGAACTGTGTAGTTACTGAGATTAAAAATGGTCGGTAGAGTTAGATATAGTCGTCGGTGACCCGATTATTTGGTAATACGAATAGTGTGTCCTTTCACTTCAGATTCACTTGAATTGAATATTAGTACTATTATTGTGTATATTGTTTAAGTTAAGATCTTAATAAAGTGATATTAAGATAAATGTTATGGCTGTTTCTTCGTTCCTTCCAACAGATCTAGGTCGAGAGGATAATGTAGAAGTGGGGCACCCCTGATCGGGTGTCTTACAACAGTTAATTCAAAAAATTTCATTGATACTTATTAATTCCTTTTTTTGTGTGTGTAATTTTTTTGTTTACAATATTTCAATGTTGATTTTTTTGTGGAAATAGGTGTTTTTAATAAAAATTATTAACAATACAATTTATGAATAAATTCTTTTAAGAGTTAAATATTTTAACATATCAAATATATTGAATACAAGCACTAATTCTCTTTCGTTATTCGCTTTAACATACTTAGATTACGAAATGACGAAAGTCGGACAGTACTGATGTCAGCCGCAACGATTTTTAATATGAACATATGTGACTTTTGCCCAAAAAAACTTCTTTTTTGTATTGTTTATTCTGGAAAGGATGTATTGCTGAGATTTATCTAGGAAAGTTCTGATATATTAAAAAATCCTGGTTATAAATTATGGAATATGAGTAAATCATACAAATTCGGCACCAATCTGAGCGATTTCCTTTCTCTAACGAATAACAAAAGGAATTCAGATATATTAATGTGGGCGCGGTAACTGAATGATCATAGTTGTGAACTCATGATCGTTGTTTTTTTCCATCAAGCCATGGGAATTTAAGTTGTTCTAGTATCATTAAAATTCTGCCGTGTCTAGGGGTTGATGCAAGTTAAATCTGTTGAGCCTCAAAATCTTCATATTGGCTAATAAGAAAGTTTGGAAAATGGCTTGTGCCAGTTCAGGTGGTAATGAGTTCACCACTAGACCGAGGTTTAAAATTATCATGTACGTCACCAATAGCTCACGTTTAACTTCGAAAGGTTACACTAATAATCAATCAGTATAAATTAAGTTTAAAGTAAGTATGATCTAATATTTGTTGTGTGTGTGTATTTTTATCTTTGTTTTTCTATTACACCAGATGACCTAAGAGTCCATTAACATTTGAAAATTCAATAATTCGTCGAACAATGTAGATGGAGGGATAGAAATTGACTAAGATACTTGAATTGATATGGGGTTTTATTGAATTAAAAAGTGAAAAAAAAGGACAACAAATGGCGCTTTATATGATAACAAAAGCAGTAATTAGCATAATAATCTTGTAGAAATAAACAATGTTCTTTATTACAACTTTTTATCCTATCGACCAATATTTATCAATAATACCTGTAGTCGAGAGACAATTTTGAGAACAGCACTATACACCATATCTGTAGGTATAGTGCGAAATTGCCCTTGTTGTGTTTTAAACATCCCTAATGAAATCGGAGGATCGCGGTAGACTTGCTATTTCAACTTGCGACTTGAGCAACCCCAGACCCATAATCACTCGGATTGTGGTTGTTTCCTGTTTTCTTTTTTGTATTTAAACATGCCTTCAGAATAAAATACAGTTACACCAAAAAAATGAATTTATAGTGATTTGATGTGGAATATAAAGGGATTTCCATAAAAAGTCACACAAACCCGAGAGAAGTACACCACAGTAAAAAAAAAGTTTGTTTCAAATCCCTTTGAAACAGGAAAGCTTGCACAATGTCCATTTGACATTCCCGCATAAGAATGTCACAAACCAGGTCTTGATCTCCAGATAACTGTCCCTGGGAAATGCCATGCAGTCTAGAAGATGAGCAGGAGAAGCAGGGAGAGAGAAGGGACAGATAAAGAAAGACTTTACCCCTGCACAAAGGTCATACCATGCAAGTGACCACTTCTAAAGAGTGCCAAGACCGTCTGAAGAGTCCTGGATCACTTGCACTGTAGAGATAGGCCAGGACTCTTGACTGCATACCAGTGGTGAGCAGGAGGGTTTCGCTAAGTCAGATTAGTTTTAACTCTGTGGAGGGAATGAATTTCAGAATGGCTCAAGACGGAGGATCAGGGAGGTCACAACCCCTACCAGCCTGCTCATCAGTGGTCACATTCCCACGTACACTCACAAGCAACGGTATCCACTGGAGACACATTTGTTTTCGTCTAACCAAGTCTAGCCAACTTGGAAATAATATTTACACTAGTACGGTCCATAATTTTTGGCCAATTCTTCAAATATTGGATGGAGCTCCTGCTGTATGTCAGGATCCAGATACTGCCCTTATTATAGTTGAGAGCATGATCGAGAGCATCACTGATAGCAATGAGTTCCGATCTAAAGACGGTACAGTGGGCAGCATTCCTGATGTTGATTTTAACATCACTCCCGGGAGTGATACTAAATATACCACCCCTTGCTCTACCCATAGCCAAAAGGCTACCGTCTGAATAAAATGGAAATAAAATGAAAATAATTTAACGATACTTGTGTAACCCGGTACTGTTTGCTTCATGGACTGGTACCGGTCCGCGGCCAAGGGACTGAGGACCACTGCGTAAGATGATTGCCTGTACGTAGATTTTCGAAGGCAAGTGTATAAGCTATAATATATAATATATAAGTTTGAAATTTATAAAAGGTTTCTTTCTCTGAGTTAATCTTTCATTCGGTGTGCACTAAGGGTAGAACATCCTAAAGGGATACAACTATTATACAGAGTCTCGTTCCCAAATGAATTTTAAAGGTCATGCCCTCCCCTTGTAAGTTAGTTTGAGCAAGGTGAACTCAGATTACAGCACTGAAAATAAGATTTTACATGCAAGAAATTTAGAAGAATCAAA
>BMAV01013742.1:72700-90928 GCA_019973955.1 Trichonephila inaurata madagascariensis | reverse complement strand
ATAAAAGAATGGGGCTTCAGAAAAATATAAAATGTTTAAAATATAACCATAATTTTAAAAATCATAAGCATAAGAAAATTCTATGATAAATATTAAGTATTTTTTGCGTTGCGCACGCTACTTTCTAAAATAGTAGCTTTAATTACTAGCTATAAGTTGAATAATAAAGTTAAATGTATTTTCATTACACTGTAGCTATTTTTATATAAATAGAATAATTACTTACATATTTTAATAAATAAAAAAATACATTTTTTAAAAATATTTAAAAAATTGCAATGTTTTACAAACATTTTGAAATACAAAAGACATATAATACTAAAATTAGGTACGGCTTAAAGAGTATGATGCATTTTATAATTCTATAAATTTTTATACATCAGATGCTACTATTTTAGAAAATAGCGTGCGCAACACAAAAAATACTTAATATTTATTATAGAATTTTCATATGCTTATGATTTTTAAAATTATGATTATATTTTAAACCTTTTATACTTTTCTGAAGCCCCATTCTTTTATAAATAATGTGTAAAAGATTCGAATCATTAAATTTAATTTTAAATGAATTATACCTGTTTGAAAATTGTTTATATTTTCAGACCTCTAGAAACATTTAACACCCCTGAGACCCCTTGTGCCATCGGCATATATAAACGTCTCTCTCAGCCAGCATGTTAATTGCCTAGGACTTATATATACGTATTCTTGAAGCTTTTTTATGCACTGCTACCCATAAAACTATTCCGAAGGCTTCGGAATGCAATAAAAGGACCTTGAAGTGTTTGCGATGGATTTACTTATTTCAGAGGATTTGCTTATTTAAAATTTTTCTTCCCCCTCCCTCTCCCCCCAAGATACCGCATACACTCGCCTACGTGTTAAACGATGACATTGAGAAGCAAATCGCGTAATTTTCATTAGGCATTTAATGGATTAATTACAAACCGTACAAGTTATCAAGAGAAATGTTAATTCTTGTATATAATTTTAGATATGACAAGTCCATGGGGGTCACTGGTAATTATTAAACCTTTTCTTAACTTAGTATTTATTGCTAAATTAATTATAAAATATATTGAACAGTACTAATATATTTACAAGAGTATTAGAAAAGTGTGAATGTGTATTTTATTTTATTATGCCAGAATATATTTTGTTTCTTTACTTTCAGTAAATTACTATTTTTTTTGAAAATAATCTTTAGTTTCCGGCTACTTTTTTCAAAATCGTATAAAGGAATATTTTTTATATACATGTAGTGTCACGTGAATTGGAACATGAATGTAAAATTGTTTTAAGAACATTATTACAGTAAAAATACGCTTAAATGCTTCTTTTCCACAAAATTTAAGACGCAAAAAATTTACTTACTTTCTAAACATTTTCTTTGATGGAAAATATTTCTATTGTAATTATATTTTGCCTATATATATATATATCCAAGACTTCTATACAGTACCTGAGCTAACAAGGAGAGGACACGACTTAGGAAATTCATTTGAGGACGAGACTTGGTGTAATAGTAGTACTTCTTTAGCGTGTTCAACCCTCAATGTAATTCCAACAAATGGCCAATCAATTCAGAGAAAATAGCCTTCGAAATTCATGTTTAACTCTTATACAATTAAGTTTTAAATTCCTACAACGAATGATTAGCATGGTTGAAAGAACGCCTGCATTCTATGCGTGCGGAAATGATTTGAATCACGCTATTAACCTTTTTTGCAATTCATTTAATTATTTTTAATAATTAAATAAATTTATTTATATATATGAAAGGTTTATTAAATATTAAATTTTACTTAATGTAATTATTTTGTATTTTATAAAGTAAAAATCTTACTGTCATTATATAGATATTTATATCATATTTTATAATTATATTTTTATATTAATAAAAAATATTTATAACAAAATATATTATAATAAATATTAAATGATATTTTGCATAAAAATTAGTTACAAATAGTTTTTAATGTGAAATATAATATATTCTAAGCAAAATAGTATGCATAATATAAAATAATCTATAAAATATATTATTATTATTATTAAATTAATTAGTATATAATTATATAAAATATTTAATATAACTATAAAATAATTAAATTAATAATATATAAAAAAGACACATTATTTCTATTTTATTAATTGTAAAATAATTATTTTAATAATAATAAATATTTTTATACGTAATAACAGAAAGTTTTTTTTTTTACTTTATAAAATACAAAATAATTACATAAACTATAATTTAATATTTAATAAACTTTTCATAAATAAATTCATTTAATTTACTATTACACCAAATGTCGTCCTAAAAGGAATTTCCTTAGTCGTGCAATCCCCTTGTAAGATTTTTGACACTCGTATTATTAAGTGAATTTATATTAATTTAAATAATAACCGATGTTTTTTGTTAAAACTTATCTCTGCTTTCCTTCTGATATATTAAAATATGAATTAATCCACTCCTAAATTTTTCATTGAAGTTATTATTATATATGAAACGCCTATTTCAGTCTCTGCACATATGTCTTAGCTATGTATAGGAAAATTATTATTATCAAAAAGTATTTTTCACAAAAGAAAAACGCTTTGAAAATATATCATGCTTTTTCCTTTTTTATCATTAAATTGCATTTAAATAATTTTTTCTAGTAACTTCTCTTAAGAAAAAATTATATGTATTTTCTTATGTATTATATTATTATATGTATTTTCTTATATATTATATTATTATATGTATTTCTGTATAAAATTATATGTACTTACCATATTAGATACCATAGCTAATTATTAAATTGGAATACGTTATCATTTTTTTTTTGTAATAACTGACTTTAAGTAAGTAAGATTTAGTAAAAATCGGCTGGGTGGTGTGGTTGGTTTGTTGCTTAAGGATGCGGGTTTGACTCTGGCCCAATTCGATGGATTTTCATGATGCAGGACACCAACAGCTGCCATGTCGTATGATTATACGGCATGTAAAAGATCTCTAAGGGGTGCTCTAGGAAAAATAAAAATCCTAGTACATATTCGCCTCGTCAGAGCTCAGATGTTTCCCTCTAGGGGAAAACTGGGCGTCAAAATTACCAGAGGCGATTGGTATCCGCCTATATGACGCCACACTAAAACGAAATACCTGTTTTCGATGATGCACTAGGTAGATTGATGAACTCTGTTAATAACTATTCATAATCTACCATTAGAAAAAAAACATTTAGTAAAATAGTATCTATGATTAATGGATTACATTTTAAAAATTAATTGAAACACTCTCATTCTATTATACTGTATCCATTAACTGATACACTATCTGTGTGTGTCTATTATATCATATATCCATCGGTATGTCTAGGAATTACATATTCGTGATAGTTTTGAGGTATCCTACTAGGTTGAAAATATGCTTTTTAGGTGTTTGATGTTTGGTGTTGTTTGGGTTGTTAGGGAAAAAAGAAATAAATTATTGAGGTAGAAGAACTAATACATAAAACTAGAGAGTTTTTTAAGTTCTTTTTATAGCATTTACTTTATTTCTAACTAATAAAAATATATTTTTTAATTCGTTTTTTTTTTGAAGAAGGAACTTTCATGATAATGTGTGCACTAAAAATGGGATATCTTCTAAATAATCCAATTAAATGCAATGAAATTTACTATATTTATGCTTTGGGCCCTTCAGAGTGTAACAAACCCCAGATTTTAAGACAGTTACATTTAATCACATTTTACAGCCATTTTTACTTAGAACATGCAGTAATTTTGACGAAAAATCATGACCCTCAAATTTAAAGGCTAATGAAATATTTATTTCTTAAACTATTTTTTATCCTGCGGTTTGTGACACTTCAGAGGGATCAAGAAGTATATTAATGACGTTAAAATTGCATAATGTTCATTTTATTTTTATTTATCACGTTTTTCTTAACTTAAAAAAATTTGCTAAATTTTCCTAAAAATATTTTTTTTTCAAAAAAAGGGCGATCCATGTTAATTATTTAATAGTTATGACTTTTTAAGCCTATTTATGTTCTTTAAAACAATAAAATTATTTAGAAAATCAATTTTTGAAAAATTTATCTCCGAACCTAGTCGGATACCTTAAATAAAATGAAAATACATATATGTTTTACAATATATTTATTAAGGTGATTCACTTCGAGTATTTATAATATTTTAACAATTCAAAATTAATTTATTGATTTAGTGTTTTAGGACCGAGTCGCCATGGCCACGGTCTTGTAGCCGGCGTGTCATGAATTCGAGTCCTTGTGTAACTGAAAACTCGTTTTGTAGAGGGGCTGATGTACGTTAAATCTGTCGAGGCTCAAAAGGGAGGCCTTCCACCCTTTGAGGTGGTGTAGAAGTTCTGAGAGGGAAGCTCCAGCTTAGATGTCAATCTTGTCATTTGGCCATGGTTCAAAATTACGAAGCCCTTCAACGAAAGCCAATGTGTTGCTTTATAATGCAATGTTGATAAACCTCACTCACGAAGACAGGTAAAGTTATTACTTTAACCTAATGGCACAATCTTTACAGATACAAAACTGCAGAACTCAAACAACTTTTTGACTAGTTTATTTCTAATCATTTACATCATCTCTACAATGAAAGATATATTAAAAGTAAAACAATTTTAATCTTAATGAAACTTACAAGTGTTTTTAATTCAAATACAAACTTGGTCAACGAAATCAAAATTATAATAATAATAATTGAAATTGTGAAAATCAAAATATGTACACATGTGTAGCTAGCATAAGGGTGTAAGTGCATACAAAATAAATTATAAAGAATTTTTACAGTATGTAAATATATAACATTTACTAAATATTCTGGTATATGAGTCCTTAATATGGTCTGGTTATGACTTAATATTGGTTTATTTTGTTACAAGAACTATTGTTTTTAAAATAATTCTTATTGCTTAAAAGTATAACCCTGCAGTTTTAAATTAGAAATTAAACGGCACTAAGTAAGAATTTTCATGTTGATAGGTCAAAAATCTGTTCTCTAGCTTATCTGTTCAGTATTTTCAATTTGTTAAAGTAAAACACTTCCGTCAAGCTTTCTCTAACATAAGCAATGCTTTTCCTTAAAATAAAGTTGCTTAAATACAAAAATTCTATTGCTTAATAAATAGTATATTTTAGAATATTTTCTTAAGGAATTTTCAAAATTTATGAATAAATGTTTCATGTTTAGCTTTATTCAGTTACTATTCTGGCAACCAAATCAAATATATTACATACTGCACGACGAGAGGAGATAATTTCTGAATTTATAGAGGAATTCTGCGACGAAAGGCATTCGTATTTCCTTAAAGAAATGGAAGAATGAATGTAAGCAAAGCGAAGACAAAAACGTATGTAAGAGAATAATAAAACATCATAAGCCAGAGTATGCTATGAATGTATTTTGATATAAAATCTCCTGAACCAGAGAAATGAAAGTAATTCATCGCTTTCAGAATATAATTTATATCTGAAACGAGGAAGAGTGGTTACTTCCAAGTAGAAATTTTAACGTTGCTTTTTACGATGAAAAAGAGAAATAGAAGATATATCATGACTAACTTTATTGATGAAAATGCTGCTTGTCAGAAGAGCTAGAAATAATGGTTGAGATCTTACCTTTGTAATAGAGCAATATAAAGCAAGATAACTTTATTAACTAGTAATGGTTATGATGATAAAATAATAATGAACTAATTAGTGAAGTGAATAATTAGTATGTTGCATTGGCCTGCTGATACAGGGGTATTTGCGTTTTAGATAAATACAAATATCAAAATCTTAAATGTGTATTTGGTTAATAAATTTTGTTTAATATTCCTTGTATGTTAAATATAAGTTATTTCGTAAATTGTGGCAATATTATTAACTGTTGTCCGTCATTGACAAGAAATCTTCTTCATAATGACTTTCTTAAGTATTGGAAAACGATATGAATTATATAGTTAAAGAATTAAATAGCATATTGTTCCTGAAGTAAATATTAATTTATAATTCTAAACATATATGTACTTAAAAAAATGAAGTATTTGAGAACAGATGTTCCAGGTTCATTATTTCTGATTGGATTTAGTTGTGCATTCTCTATTACATTGTTCAATTCCTATATATATATATATATATATATATATATCTGGTTCAAATTTTTAATCGTTAATAACATACTTTTTATCCATCCACTCAAGCTGAAATACATTTTTTAAACTTGTAGTGGATAACACTTGATGTTAGTAGAGTGTTTTCAAATATTAATTAATTAATTATCTTTAATTAATGAATAAACAGAAAGAAACAAAAATAATAGACCAACACCATATATAAAAAGGAAAATCACTCGTTATGTCCCTGTAGCGCAATTTATACCGCGTTGAACTTCTAATCCAAAGATTGTGGGTTCAAATTCTCCTGGGATGGTCTAATTTCTGTGAATGTGATTTATGAATGAATAAATAGTAACAGACAAAAACACAAATTCAACAACATATATAAAAAGAAAAATAGCTTTCTATTTTGCCACTTAATATTGTGATTCTGTTATATGTGTATGCATATTTATATTGATTGTAATTATTTAATAAAAGTTACAAAAATAAAAATTTTCTTTAATGACCTAATTAGGAATAGAGTTAAAAAAATTTATATTGTTTTTTAAAAAGCTTACATCACATAGTTATTTTATGTGGTACGTTTTTCTTAAAGGTTCATTAAGTAGCAATTTAAATTAAATGATCAGTTTTAATTTGTGTTAACTTAAATTAAATTATAAAATATATTAAAAAAGTTAATGCTTGATATACAAAATGATACTTCAAAATATCTTGAAAAAAGTATGAATCTTCACTGCTCTAAATAAATGATAAAAACACTTTTTTTAATCAAAATTTTCCCCTGCAACTTAGGATAAAAAGTAATTTATATTATTGAATTTATGGTCAAATTTAAAAAGTCAGAATTGAAATAGTTAGAACAATAATAAGTGAGAAAGTGACAGGGAGAACTCAATTTTGAAGCTATTATTTTATACCATAAAAAAGCATAATTCATACAAAAATAATGTTCAATAACGCTTTAAAGATTTTATTAGATAATATAACTCAATGCGATTTTCAAAAATGCAGGTTATTAAAAGAAAGTTAAATTCAAAATTTCATCAAACTGTAATATAAAACTGCACTTTAATGACCTATTCTAATTTAAATAGAATAACTCAATAATCCAATATTTTAACTGTATAAATTGGTATTTTGTTCATAATTATTCTTATTACTCCTTTTTTTAAATTTTATCAAAGCTTTTATATTACATCATTTTCCTTTATCAAAGGCAAAAATTAAGTATGAATAATAAATCTGTACTATTAATAATAATAAGAGAAACGAATATAACTAACGAATTTTTATGGAATGTATGTCTTTTTTACAAATCTTCAAAAGTTTCTTATTTAAATTTTATTAATTCACTTACATGCGAAAAAATCTATTTAAATTTTATACATTTAACTAAAAAGTTTCTTTTAAATCCAATACATCTCACTTTTATGATAAAATTTAAAGATACGTTTCACATTATTTTTTTTTCAAATAGTACTTTTCAATAATGTAAACTTAGAGTTTTCGATTAAAATGTATACCTTAATCCATGTTAAACACAACAATCCTTTTTTTAAAAAGATAAAAACTGTTTCTTGCAAAATTCTTATAAATTGAATATATATTTTTGAATCTATAAGACATGAAAAGAAAACGTTGCAAAGTAGAAAATTCTAATGTAATTATAGTTTTCTCTTGAATAAAAGATCAAACAGAAATAAAGATTCTAGTATTAAGTAGCAAATAAGTAGTTACATTTTCTAATTGTTTTCTGAAAGCTTTTTTTTCAATTAGAATTAAAATTTGATATATTTTATGAAGTTAGAAAAATGAAAAACTTTCATAAGATGTTTTCTTTAAATATAAAATAAAAAAAACAAACATAAAAACTATTTTCCCAATATAATTATATATTACATTTTTATACTTGTACATAAAGTTGTTCCTACATTTAAAATGTTTAACATTTTTTTATCACACTGCAATCAGTTCGAATTTTTAAGCTACTTATAATCTCTTACATGAAACGATAAATTTTTCTGTTGTATTTCTGACATGCATCGCTTTCAAATATTAATAAATAATTTTCATCATGAATAATTTTATGAATTAGAATAATTATTAATTGTTGTAATTGTTTACTAGACACAACTGCAGAATGACAATTTATTATTTCATGCACACAAACAATTACTATCACAAACAAATAATTGCTAATAACGTTTATTAATACTGAATCTAAATAAAACTATTTCCGAATACATTTTTAGAGCTAAATAGCTAAAATTAACATTTCAAATTTCAGCGGAGTCAAATATTTTCACCCACATTCGCAAACTGACTGCTCTTAATTAACTACTGAGAATAAGTAGTTATTTCCTCTATCGGCTTATAACTTCCCTAAATAAAAGTTAATTAAGTTTATTGCAGTTCCTACAATAACTCGGAATTGAATTCTGGATGCTTCAATTGAATTGAGTTGCCATCTTCATAACTTGAGTGAACAGCCTGATGAATTGTTTCCCCGGCGCCTTCTTGATGCCTGAGGCATTGGTGTGTTTATTTACGTGATTAAAACTAAACCAGAATGTTAATAGAGTAAGAATATGTCAATCTTTTGTTCCTTGAAACTTCGGGGCTCTTTTGAAAGTTTTAAGTGCAAGCATTGAGTTAACAGTTTGAAAGACGTTAGCTTTTCAGGAAAATATTAGAGATATGGCATTTTCGTTCATGTGTTGTCACTGTGAAGGATAAACAAATGATTTTAGAATATGAATTGCTTTCACACAAACTTTTAGAAGAATGATAAAGAAACTTGTCCATTACTTTTTTTAAAAAATAATTTCGAAGAATTTATTATTTTTAACTAAGGAATGCATATATATATATATATATATATATATGCTTTCTTAAGATATTTGACTACTTTCGGGCATCGTGATTTTGAGATAATCACACACACGCACACATATAAAAAGTAATTTTTTTTTGTTTTGATGTTTATTGTCATTTGAATTTGAATATACACATACGATAATTTTAAAAGAATGTTTTAAAAAAAACAATTTATTTAAATACAATTCTTTTGTTAAAAGTGAATAAAAAATGACATATTTTCGAAATATTTTCTTTTTATGAAAAATGTTCCGACAATAAGAATATATTTTGCTTATATATAGCTAAGACTTTTCTGTAAACCTGAAGTATTATTTTTGAAACATTCAGATTATATTTTCACAGTTACTACTAATGGAACTAGTAACCGGTGTTTTTTGTTATAATTTCTGTTTTGTGATGTATTAAATATGAATGAACCCACACTTCTAAATTATATATTTCAAAAGTCCTAGTTCAGGCTCGTTAAAGGAGTTTTAGCTATATTTAGGAAAAGTAATATTTTTATAGATATATTTTCAATCAAAAGTAGATTGTTCCAAAAATATTCTGTTCTTTCTTCATCTTTTCCCAAGAAATACCACCATACCATATTTTTTATTGTAATAGTAGTCTTAAATGAGTTATATATATATATTCTAATTCACGTGACATTAAATATTAAAACACATTATTGAGATCTATGAACTTTTTCAAAATGAAGGTTCTGAAAGAAGTCGGATACCTTAAGCCTTGTTATTTTTTAAATATCTTACTGTGTTTATTGGCTTTGTTTTATCTGATGTATTCTTATTATTTCATGTTGATACATAAGCAATTTATTTTAAGTATGTGTAACTGAATAATAATTTAAAATTGATTAAACACAAATAATTCTTTTGTATTTATTAAAATTTTAGTGCAAACATGTTTAGGTTCAAGTAAAGTCGTTATTTAAAACAGAGAATGTAACATTGTTAATAATAATTATTATTTAAATATTCTTTACAATATGTATTTTGTATTCTATTTTTTATATATAATCAATGAAGTTAATACTTCACTTTCTCTATCATATTTTGAAAAGTTTGTCTGTTAAAAAATTCAAATTACAAATTAATAAAATAGATTTTAAGTAGTTTTTAATAATTAAGTAGTCTTAATAGTTTTTATGCAATGTTTCTTAATCTTTGGCTACAATTTTATGTGCACATGACTATAATTTATACATTTATGAAACATCAGATTTACAACAGGTTTATTAATTGAAAAGTTGTTCAAAAAACATTTAAAGTGTTTTGAAACAAATATAAATTATGTTATTTCTGAAGAGATCTGACATATTCGATGTAGCAGTATATAATTTTGCTAATAATTTTTAAATAAGAAGCAAACTACAATGAAAGAAAAAAAAACAATTAAAATAAAGCTTGTGCCGTCAGCTTAAGATTTTCTTACATATCTGAAGGGTTTAAATGGTATAATACATCAATAGTGAAAAGTTTAAGTGAATTTTTACACGTAATTTTTACTTCCAAAAAGTTATAATTTTCTATTTTTAAGCTAGATATTGTAAAGTTCAACGAAGATAATTGAAGGGAATTCGAATATAAGCAACATAAACTGATATGTTTTCAAAAATATTTCTTGCACTTCTAAACAAATATATTTTTAAAACCATTTTTTTAAATATTACCATACATTTTAAGGAAAAACTTTTTAATGCCATATTTGCTAACGCAAATTGCTAAAAATATGCTATAACGCGATCTGTTTTACTCTTTTTACCCTTTTATCTACCACATTATGTTTTACTGCAGTTTTTTTTCAGGCAATATTTTGTTTTGAATTACTACATTGAAAATTAAGAGATATACACAAACGAAATACTCAACTTTGAGGAATTTAATTAGTTAGAGCTAATTAATTAAATATATACAATTTAAAAATTAATTGTACACGCAGTTTACTTAAAATAAATATTCATATCGTTTTATAAGGTCTTCATTAACATATAAATAAATAAGGCACTTATACTTTGCCATTAACTATTTTTCGGAATAAAAATGACAACTATCGCAATCCGCTGAAAACGCAATTCCTTCTGTACAACATTCTTCTTCCCCGCTAAAATACTCATCATAGAACCCGTGCTGCCTTATATCTTGGAAGAGTAGATTTAAAAGAAAATTCCTGCTAAGTATCGTCAGGGTATTGGTAAAAATGTTTATTCTATGTAATTTTAAAGTGAGTGGTACTTATAAGTACCGTCGGTAAATAAAGGGTTAACATAAATAAAATAGTGATAGCTGAATAATCATGGTTGCGAAATCGTTGGTGGAGTAATTTTTATCGAATCATGGATTCCAATCCAGTGCTACTGAAGAACCTCCGTTTAAAAAAGCTGTTACACTTTAAACCTATCCAGATTCAAACTCCTTACGCTGGCGCTTTTGGGAAGTTACTAGCTTATGTATCATTATTACTTGACAGAGGCTCTAAATTCCCCAATAGTCCTCGTGTAGCTTTGAAGTGAGGTGTATCAAAAAAATCAATAAATCAATGAAATATCAACATAAATCAGTCAATTTCACCAAAATACACTTTAAAAACTCCTCATTAAATTGAATATTTCAATCACACACAGCGTAACTAAATTTAAACATTTATTCCATCGTGCTAAAATGAATTCAAAATTTCTTTATCAGAATTTAAGGTATCCGACTACGTTCGGAACCGTGATTTTGCAAAAGCGTATAAATGGATAATTTTCATGATATTTAGTGTCTCTTAGATTAGAATACATGTATAAAATTGTTTTAAGGATATTTTGACAAAAAAGAATTATTTAAACACAATATTTTGGCAAAAAATTAACTTAGAACAAACTTTTTTCAAAATGTTTTTCTTTTGTGAAAAATGCTTCTATTATAATAATATTTTGCCTATATATAGCTCAAACCTCTCTACAGAGGCTCAACTAGAATTTAGAATTTTTGAAATATATAACTTAGAAGTGGGTTTATCCATATTTTACGACAACAGAGGAGAGCCATTTTAAGAAAAAAACGCCAATAATTATTTCCATTGGCGGTAACCCTGAAAATAATGTGAATATTTCAAAAATTCTAGTTGAGCCTCTGTAGAGAAGTCTGAGCTATATAAAGGCAAAATATTATTACAATAGAAGCATTTTTCACAAAAGGAGAAATTTTGAAAAAAAAATTAGTCTAAGTTAATTTTTTACCAAAATATTGTATTTAAATTATTTTTTTGTCAAAATGTCCTTAAAACTATCTTATATATGTATTCTAATCTAAGTGACACTGAATATCATGAAAACTATCCATTTATGCGCTTTTTAGTTAAAAATCACGGTTCCGAACGTAGTCGGATACCTTAAGGAAATGCTTACTTAAGGTGACTGCCTACCTTTAAAATGTCGTTTTTCGTCTACATAAGGCATTTTTTTACTTCAAAATCTTAAAATTTTGAACATTTTTCTTTCCAAAACTGTTTTTCTTTTTCCTTTACGCGAAATAGTAATCAAGTTATAGGGATTTAAAAAACATCACTCTATGCAAAAGGGCAATAAGATAAAACTTTAAATGAGTTTTTCTCAAAATTATGTTTTCAAAAGAGAATTTCTATACCAAATACATGATATCTTAAGAACCAAACCAGATAAAGTTTTGAAATTTTGTGGGAATGTTTATTATACTATTTTTATAAAGCCAGCCATAAGCTTGATTGTAGATTAAATCTTTTTTTCATTTAGGGTAGCTTTTATAAAGAAAAAACTTAAAAAATGTCAAAATGTTCATCTTATTACGATAATTGTCTGTAATGTTTTGTATTTTAATATTTCTCTTAGATTTTGGTTCATTTTGAAGATCACCATACTATGTATGTTGTGTATAAAGAAAATTATGATAATTGTATGAGACATTTTTATACAGTTTTACCCGATTTAGTAAAAATTTGGTAAAATTTCCTTAAAAACAACCAATTTTTCTAAAATTACAATATTTATTTTAAAAATTTTATGTATTTACATTTTTTTTTCATTTTTCTTCCTAAAAACACTCAATTTGTTTAAAAAATTTGTTTTCATAAAAAAATTGGGTCCGAAGGTAGACAGTTACCTTAAAGGAAAACAAATTATGCCTTATATATTTTATTCACTATCGGTACTATCACTTTTAGGTAAGATTATTTGAAAGTTAATTTTCCTACATAGGGTTTTTGCAACAGGTTCTTCCACCACTACTTTGAAAGAAACTGTTCAAGACAGTCAATAATTTGTAATTTCCTTAACGGATTCCAAAATTTTCAATTATGTCCTGAGTAATGATGAAGGAGGTATACAAAGAAAACTATCCATCATAATATTTAAGTGTGGTCACACCCCTTACCGATGTGTTTATGTTCGCTGAAGTTAAACGTTTCATGCTATCACGCAAAATTGAAATTGCGTGATATAATTTAGGAGAATGTAATACTTTGAAATATGCATTTTTCTCCGTCTTATTTTTTTCTCTCGTTTAGTTAAACACATGTTTAAAAAGTGAAAATTGCATAGTAACTATATAAAAAGCGTAGTATGAGAAAGATTAAAATGTGTTTTAAATGCAACAAGACATGCATATTAATTATAATTTAACTTAAGGAATGAGTTATAGAGTGAATGTAGGATTTTCTGTCTATGTACTATTACACTCTAACAACAGTAATTATAGTAAATTATTGTAAACTGTTTATTAAAAGATTCATACAACAGACATTTTAACACCTATCATGAATTATTTGTGCGGGTATGTAATATAAAATATATATAAGTATGACATTTCTTTCCTGATTGTATGATTAGCATTATTTATTTATATTCATTAAAAAAATTATATGGTTATGAATATGTCAGTGAAATAAACAAGTTTGGAAAATGCTAAGAATTTTAAATAGAGAATCGAACATTAAAGGAATATAGTTAAATTATTTGTAGAAGATAGAAATTATTCAAGCAGCACATTTATAGAATTTCTTTTCTTCGATATATAAATTTTTAAACATAGTTCTAAGAAACTATGAACAGCCTAGGAACTAAAAAAACCCTAAACGTTATGCATTTTTTAATAATTTAATTTTGATTATTCATATGACATGAAAAGGAAATCAAATACGCCAGGTATAGAAGGTATTAAATCTGAAAGAGTTTATCAATCAACCACTCGCAATTATACAATGAACTCAAAAATATTCAATGAGTTGAGTTTAATAACCATTATTAGTGCTTGTGTTTCTTTCATCAAAGGAATAGTTTGTAAATTATTTAATAGCTTTTATTTAAATTTATTTTATTATTTTAAAGTAATTTAAAATAACTTCTGAAAACGTTAATAAAATATTGAGAAAACAAACTGAAACTATTTTTCATAAGTAAATTAAGTTACTTTTCAAATTTACAGGGCATTTTGAAAAGATTATTGTTAAAATAGTTGATTGAAGTTTATCTCGCAATGCCAAACAATAATTATTGATGATATTAAAATATCATAATATCTTATTTGATTCTACAATTAAAATTTTCTGTAAACTTTAATCGCAGATACCTTCTACGTTATTAAAACTATTTTTAACTGTTTTGCCTTTCTTAAAAATAATCTTCTTACACATTCTGATTTTTACCAATCTCATTTGTAATATTAATTTAAACAGCATTTATACTCTACTGTTTTCATGAGCAGTATTTTAATATTTTGCATTTCTGTCTCTTTTCTCAAAATAAAAGAAAGAAACATAAAAGATATATTTTATGAATTCGTTTAACTTATTTGTTATTAAATTTATTTTTGAAGCTGAATGAATGTAAATATATTTGCCTAAGACTAAATAGATTTACTGGATATTAATATTCAAACAGCCATTACAAGCATTTAAGCTTGAATGTGTTACAAATTCTTAACAGTAAGTTATAATTCAAAATTTCAAATGTAAACTTTAATCTCTAAATTAATAACTTAAATATGTTATAAAAATAAAAATAAGCATCGTTAAACAGTGTATGATTAGAATAAAAAAGATAGATTAAAAAAAAAAAAAAAACTTCCTTTTGTTGAATTTGATGGAATTTAAGAAACCTTTTAAACTTCTTTGTAAGAAAAATCATTGTGAAGAATACATACTTCAAATACATTTTATCTTATCCAGATAGCTTCAGCAACCAACCTCAAATAGTTAAGCTAAGAAAAGGTATATAAAAGATATATATATATATATATATATGTGTGTGTGTGTGTGTTAAAATAGAAGTTTACAAACGAATCCTAATCGCTGAAATTAACTTAAATGAAAAACCGGAAGGGATCTTTAAAATGGTTCATAAAATTTAACTTAAGACTCTTTGTAATGATGTAAAAGTAAATATTTACAGTTTAGAATTGAAATTACGTTACGTTTGAAATTTTTACATTGATTTTTCTTATTTTGTGAGGAATGTGTTTATTTTATTTTTAAAACATCTCAGTTCTGTTGAAAAGGATGGTAAAATGATTATTTTTTCTTAATATTTGACTTTTTTTCAAATTTAAATAATAATAATGAATTTAAAACTAAATTCTAAGATATATATTATTCGACATTATTTTTCATGGCTGATTCTTTCTTTTAAATTCCTCAATTAATTAAAGCTTTATTAGTTTGCTTATTGATGAATTTTGTAGAATATTATCAGCATTTTATTTGCAAAAGTGATGTATGTTTTAAAACCATTCGGTGAAGTGCAAACTTTAATAAAGTTTTATGGAAATTAAGTGTTAAAAATATGTCTGGAAATTTTATCTTTCGAATACAAATACCTATTTTTTTATATATAGCAATAATACGAACACTAATTTCTTTATGAGTCATATTTTCTAAAATATTCATTGTTCAAAAACTGTTTATCCAACATATTATTATGAAAATATTTACAATTTATAGCATAGTTACCAGACACTTCGTCAATGTAAACAATAACAAAATTCTTTTGAAAATCATTAATTATCTGTTTTACATCTTTATAAGTAATTTCATAGTTAGATTTGAAATTCAATTTCATCATGTCTTGTAATATATTTCGGTGGTAACGGCGTAGAGACACCTCGGCGGGTTTCATGTGGAATCACAAATGTAGAATAGAATTCATGCCAGGGGAATTCGGAAGCCATGGCTTGACTAGAAATGCACCAGAACTCTACTAGAACTACTCCTTGACGACTCAGTCTTATTGACATAGTGATTAACCCTAATCGTCATCACACGCCATAAACACTACTGTCTTGAAAGGGTGCATCTGGTTTGCATTTATGTTCACTTAGCCCACTTACAACAAGAAGTTTTTTACAGGGATGGTGGGTCCCAATGTGCCCCGCGAATAATATCACCATAATATCACAACAACCATCCTCTACCTGGCAAAATGTGCCTCCGAGTTTCAGGCTTCTTTTCAGAAATCAGAGTGTTTGAATTATTCTGTCAATGTGGGTCACCATTTAATGTGACTTGTCAAACCAGGTGCCTTTGCTCCAGTGCCGATGTTGTAAGGCATTCCATTGTAGATTCTGTTTGCGATCAATTGTTGGCATTTCAGGGACGAGAATTCTAAGGCAGGATGCAAAAGCCATATGGAGCAGTTTACATTGAACTGTGTCTTGAGACACCGTTTGTGTCCTCATTGTTACAGCTGTTAGTGATTTTGAAAATTGCAAATTTAGATCATGGGAGGAAATCCATTAGGGTCTCCTCTATGTTCTGAATCAATGTACCATGACCAACAAATTACTAGCCGGTGATTTGCCACGTCACCACTTATACAACACACTCAGTAACTACTCACGTTGGTTACATGTGAACAGCCTACGAGTTCTGTGAACAGCTCTTCTGAAATCGATATTCCCAGGTGTCGAGCTATAACAATTTGATGTAGCTTACGAGCTCTGTGAACAGCTCTTCTGAAATCGATGTTCCCAGGTGTTGAGCTACAGCAATTTGATGTTTATTAAATCTGCTTTATATACTCCAGCATCTCCCACGCACGAGTTGTGGCTTTGTATCCGCAGTAACTAATTGCTAAATTTGAGGCGCAATGCAATGGCTCTTTGATGAACATAAATGTACCTATATATAAAAATATATCTATTTATCAACGTATTGGATTGCTCTGAAAGTCCATGCTAAATATTGTAATACAATTGAAACGCATCAGATTTAAACATTAATATATGTTATTAAATTATATAGCTACTATTTTGTTACATAACCTTTCTTAAGATTTCTGTTAACGTGGAAATTTAGCTTTCCCAGAAACTTTCAAATTTTTCAACGAAAAGAGTTTCTACGTGATTTTTATCTTTACTAAACAGCTTAAGTTTTTTTTTCGGTTAAGGGAATTTTTTTAATGATAGAAATTGGTAGATTTTTTTAATGGCCCAAGAGACTGAGAATATGGTGGATGGCGTAGAACAGGGATGTCCAATCCAAATGACCTTGTGGGCCACTTCGGAAAAACATTATAATCTCGCAGACCGCACATAGAAACATGTACTTTTATATCAGATTTGGAAAAAAAAAAAAAAACAATTATTGGAGTGAACATTTAAATCAGAATGAATTATTATTGTTTTTATTATTTTTCATGTATACAGACATAGATAATATATTAATGCTTATATAACATAATTATTCAATGATCAAATAATGTGTAAAATATTACAGTTGTCATTTTCTTGAAATTTACGGTGTTCCTTTTGAATTGATCTTTCATTACTCATCGTTGAAATTTGATTGTGCTGTCATTCGCGCAAATGATTAAGTATACATTGCCCTTTATCTTAACCATCCTAAATATTTTTTTATACTTTAAAAAACATCTCTGACTGCCTCTTGCGTTTTGGGCACTCCAAACAGAAAAGGTGGAGGAGAAATGAAAGTAGCATACACAGAGAATCATGTACCATCCATAGTAAAGGATATGCATAAGTCAATTTGGAATATATTAAAAAAGTTATTTATTATAGTAAAATCAAATGTAACTGTTTGATAAAATTTAAATCTTTAATCTAAAGGACATTTCTATTATTAAAAAGGATTTATTTTAAAACAAGAACCGGTAACAGGCAAATACATTGTATATATATATATATATAAAAATTTCCCCTCAAATAAATTTCAAAATGAAAAAACTTTAAAAATCTGATAATTAAAAA
>BMAV01013742.1:62171-72600 GCA_019973955.1 Trichonephila inaurata madagascariensis | reverse complement strand
TTTATTATAGTAAAATCAAATGTAACTGTTTGATAAAATTTAAATCTTTAATCTAAAGGACATTTCTATTATTAAAAAGGATTTATTTTAAAACAAGAACCGGTAACAGGCAAATACATTGTATATATATATATATATAAAAATTTCCCCTCAAATAAATTTCAAAATGAAAAAACTTTAAAAATCTGATATTTAAAAACATTTTAAAAAGAGTCGGTGGACCTTAACTTATGTACTGGCGGGCCGCGTGTTGGACACCCCTGGCGTAGAATATCCATTACGAACCCCAACAACTTCATTAAAGACATACGATGCCACGCCATGTTCTGATGAACTAGAATTCATTCCAATGAATTTGCTTTTTTTCTGGACACTTTTGTTAAAAATTGCTGTCTTCAATTCGTCTAATTAGGAACAATACACTCTTCTGAATTTATCACTTCTTTTTTGTCAAAAGCTCATGATGGAGAATTTTTTTCCAATCCCCACCAGACACAGAGCATGACTTTCTTAGAATGAAAATTGAGTTTGGGGTGGTAGAAGGCAGCTCACTCTGCTTTCCACGACATTAATTTTATTAACCAAAATTACTACTTCATTTTTTAGCAAACGTTACTACATGCTTCAAAAATTGTTTCTCCTTGATATGTTTGTAGAGTGAGTCGCAAAGAAAATGTGATCCATCAGACTTTTTTCTCCGTTAAATCGTGGATAATATATACATCCAAGTGGTTCATGTAGCCAAGTTTCATAAAATGCTAGTAGATGGATTTTGATATTTGTAACATTATTCTTTATCAGTGTTTTAATATGATCTTCATCTGTAGTGGAGGACTTAACTAGGCGTTTTTAATATCTTCAGGGTGGAAATCGAAAACTTGGAACATAGTGAATTATTTCCACGTATCTTGTTTGCCACTTGTGTAGCATTTTTCCATTTCCAGTAAAAGAAATGCATTCAATGCTTAAATTCCGTTTTGGCTTCCATATTCAGTAATTATTAATAATTCATTATTTGTTTATTGTTATTGGTTATTTTTGATGTTACTTGTCAATAATTATTTGGTCCTTTTAGTAATGATACGTTAATTATAATTACCGTATGGTAACCGAATCTTTTTCTTCGATCAAGTGGGAAGTCTTTTAGTATGATTATGTATGTCCTTTTTAAATCATTATTATAAAGTCAGAATTGTCCTTTTTCCGCCTACCAATAAGTGACAACATAATATAATATATATAAGGGAAGGTTGGCGCCTTCAAACTAGTTTAACCCCACTTATTCGGTCCTAAGTCCGAAATTGCTTTCTGACTCGCTAGGTTCTTTTTTATAGTACCTTTTTTGTATTTTTCGATAAATTTGATCTACATGTTTTGCTTTTATATTTTTATTACGTTATTTCTTGTCATGTTCATTACCTATTATTTCTGGTTTTTGATATATTATACAAATTTCTTTCATATATATATATATAAAAATATATATATATATATATATAAGATATATATATTTGAATTACTTCCTTATTTATTCTCAACTTACTGTATTTTTTTTCTTCTGAAATCTTCTTGAAATTAAAATTTCTTTTTCCGACTGAAAAAAAGTAATACAATGGGCTTTGAATTTATAATCATACAGAATACATATTCAATAGTTTAAGATATATTTGTTTATATTTCATGAAATCTGTTTTTTTTTTTTTGTACTTCTTATATTTCTTCAATCATCTATAATTTAATGATAAACGTAGTTTTAATAAAAATTAATATAAGTCTTTATTTATTGAACTTTTCTAACAATTAAGATATATGATATTAAATCTGACTCAGTGTGTTATAATTACTTCAACTTATGCTAATATATTAGCAATCTTCTGCTTGAAGAGATATTTAAAGTTTCGGTCATTACCATTAAAAATAGATTCAGGTAAAAACAGATGTAAAAACAAATAATATAAACCTTTCATAAGATTCAAAACAGATACGAAACAAATCAATGCTCTTAAGAATACAAACAATGCATTTAAACAAGCCTCAATTAATAGTTCAACCATAAACACTTGTAAATGAGCTGTTAAAACATAACCAACAAACCTTTGTTTGTTAGGAAAACAGTTCTAGAGATTTACCACCCTAAAAGTTAATCGCTACTCTTACTAAAAGTGTTCATTTAGCTCAATGGGATTTATTTACAATTCGAATCTTTTATTGAAGCAAAGCTGAATTTCGTATAATGTACAGTACACGTTTTACATCGGTCTGGTGCATGTGATCTAATATTTGCTCAACACGTTATACTGAGATCAATATCGGACTAAGCTTAAGATCTAAGACAGACGAAAGAAATTTCAACGTTGGATCCAGACGCAAAAATTAACCAGCTCAAATATTTACCTTCAGTCTTTGAGAATGGTATTTGCGAAGAGCATCGTAACACCATTGTCATAAAAAATGCAGATTAAATTACGTATTTTAAATTCATTGACTTAGAATACGGAAGACCATTCTCTTTTCAGAAGCGTTTTGAATTAATTCAATGAGCAAGGGGAGCCCTTGTTGATAGTATTCAGTATTTCCTCGAATAACTTCTGAAAGCCAAGCCTTACAAAATATGGATCAATATTAATTAAACAAAATATAAGGTATTTATCTGAATTTCATCACAGTAATTCCAAGGAAAATATGTATATGCTTAATGTGAGCATATCTATATCCAACCGC
This sequence comes from Trichonephila inaurata madagascariensis, assembly GCA_019973955.1. Classification (NCBI taxonomy): domain Eukaryota; kingdom Metazoa; phylum Arthropoda; class Arachnida; order Araneae; family Nephilidae; genus Trichonephila; species Trichonephila inaurata. Next base: position 69,879 of record BMAV01013742.1, on the reverse strand, counting down.
GCCCGCCGTATATATATATATGTAAGACGTCGTCAGATGACGAGCAGAACAAGGAAATACATCTTCAATTAACTTGTAAATTTAATCACTGTTGTAATATTTACAAATTATGTTCACTTTAGTTACGCTTCAATAACATAGGATGGTCGCTTCACTGTGCAAACCATCTTTCTCATCTCTCTGCAGTATTTAGTCTATAAACACACGTTGTTGGTTGTTGTAATTTATGCCACCTGACCGACAGTACGACAGGATCAAGGTCTACGAATTTCATCGCATCTAAGACCTAGATTTTTACGCCTTAGCTTTGAGCACCATGCAAGTGACAGTACGATTTTGCTCAGTTTCACCCCCGTTTTGAGAGAGAACAGCTTAGGAGTGGGCAGCGGCCTCCCACCTCTCTTCCCCTTCCACCAACCTCACAAGAGGACATGCGGTTCGACGGCTACTTAAAGTACCCCCATACCACGAAGGCGCTATACATTTACAAACATGCATACCTTCTCCGGGATTCGAACCCACACACACACACACAATTTCTACGGCACCACATTCAGCGTCACTAACCAATGTACCGGATGAGCGGCTACACTATACGTCGTTGTCTTTATCATCGCCAAGTGTCTACTGACAGACAGGATCCAAAAACAGAGGATTCTTTAGTACTCCATTAGACATGCGCAAGAACGTTCAGAGGAGAGCACCGTCTATCTTTGAGGCTTGGTGATTGTTGCCGGCACCATAAATATTAATATATATACTAGTATATGTCGTATATTTCCGTATGTAGACCAATCCGTATATAAGATAAGAGTGCGTCTTTTTCTTCAAAAAATTTCCCAAAATACTAAATCCATTTATAAACCGAAGAACAAAACAAAACAAAATAATAATAATTTCTACAAATTCAACATTGTAGGGTGAAACTACTGCTAAGTGGGCATTCCAATTTTATTACTGTAAACGCTAACGACAATAGTTTTTTACCCGGTGCCCCAATCTGAATCTCTATTGTATTTTTGTATTCATTTGCTGTCTTGTACAGTATTTATGCTATTCATTAATTCTGAACCATTATTTTTTAAAAACGCCTCCGGGGGGCGCGAATTAAAAAACGGGACGTGATCATCGACTTAAGTTTTTGCTCTAAAGTCAAAACTTTCCGTATGTTGGTTATTCAGACATCTCAAAAAATAATTGAGAATTTAAAGAACTATTCGGAAACTCGTATTTTGGAATTGACATTGAAAGATGTTTGTGGTTTGTTTCATCTTTTACAAAAAGTTCCGTTTACACAACCAAAATTTAGAAGATTAATATCGTTCGCGTTTTTTTTTCACAGATTAGAGAATATACATATATATATATATATATATATAAGCCGACCTACTAATTTTCACTTTAAAAATGTTTTAAAAATTCTCAGCTTATACACCTCAACATACGGTATAAATATGCACGCTATTTGTCATGTTATTTAAAAATTAAATATTTACGATAAAAATTCAAAATGTAAACTTAAGTTTTAATAAAACTTAAAATGCTCGCATATCAAACAGTGGAATTTATTTTTCTTGTGGTGATTACACATAACAACTCACTACGATTTTCTATTCGTTGCAAGGTTATTGTACAGGCCATCTTATCAGACCACTTTTCCCATGTTCTCTATTTTGTGCAAATTTTAGATGGAAAAATTGTTTAACACAAAAATATGCCAAAAAGAAAATTAAAAAAAATCGTGAAAGATATTTTTCTCAGCTGATGTAAAATTCCAAATAACTCTATTATATTTGAATTCTTTTAAGAATTTAAAATTATGCATACATTATTATAAATCATCAATCGGTTGATGAAAATATTGTTAAACTGTATATATTAAAACATCGCATGATAGTTTTATTTTAATCCAATGAATTGTAGAATATGTCTATCTCTGCTATAGCATATTTCTACAGCAATGGTAAATATATATTGAGTTTTCCAATACTGTAGTACTACAATAGAGAGAGTATTTAAAAAGTGATCGGATACAATTTGCTGAAAGTGATTGGCAATGAAATGTGTTTCTTTTTTTTAAAAAAAATTATTACTGCTTTTTAAGAATTTTTTCGTATATCTTCTTCTTTATAATTTATATATATATCAAAAGAGTAAGAACACATATACTAAAAAAAATTTAAACACAGAAATTATCTTAATTTGAATTTTAAAATTTTAACACAATTAACTAAAACTAAAAAAAAGTACGTGGTTTTTCTTTCACCTTCAAAATTAAAAACATTTCCATGCGTTTATTTTAGTCTCAATCAATTATTAAAATACACAATTATTTTAATTCAAAAACTTCGTTGGTGTTCTTTTTATAACTTTTTCCTTTAGAATATTTTTTACATAATAATTCTCTTTTTAAGAACATGACTTGTTTTACATGAAATTTTTAATAATGTTGTACAACAGTTCATCATTCCACATTTATAATTTATTTCGAAGTAATACTTAAAATTATATTTTCTTGGCTTTCTAAGCTTTCCATATATTAAAAAAAATACCTTCATCCAAAGCTTTATGCTTTGGAAATTTTATTGCCACTTCTTGAGCCAAGGGTTCTTGACCAAGTTCTTTTAGGATTTCCATAAACTGATTTTAACAATCCTTGTTAATTTACTTGAGAAAAATACATAAACTCAATTACTCTTTTTTATTGGAAATTAATTCTATTATTTTTTTTTCTTGATCTAATAAATACATAAACAAACATTGATCTATTGGGTTTGTCTACCTCCTTTGTGTTACGATGATCTATCTTCAAACTTAGGTGCCTTAGTAAATTTAAAATTACTTAAAGTAGTAACCTTAATAAATTTGATATCTTTTTGTATATAATAATTTTATCAAACTTTAGTAAAGTTGATTTACAAAATATTCTTGTTATACATATTATTTATCAATATAATTTTAAGAACATTAAATTAAATTTATAACTTTTCTATTATGCATTGAAATAGAGTTCTTTCCCGTGAGGGTTCATAGTAAAGTTTTTGGTATAAGAAGGGGTCCATGGGTACAGTAAGTTTAGTAGCTACTGATCTAAATATATACCCATAGCATCTAATTTATCAGGAATTGCTTAAAAAAGAAAAACAAAGCCTTGGTCTAGTTGGACTAAATAAGCCATTGCTTTTATTTATTCTACTCTTAGTTTTAATGCATTGGTAATTTAAAAAAAAAATGTATATATGGTACTTTTATGCTATACCAATATCGAAATTGTGATGCATTTGATCGCTTGTTATTTTAGTGTGGTAGAAATTTTTTTAAAATATGTGCACGTGTATTTTCATGAAAGGTAAAATTATAAAAATCTTTTTTGTTAATTAATTAATAAACAAGTCCAAGTTTCCTTAAATATAGTGAAATTTATAACTTTACGTAATGCCTTTAAAGAAAATATTTTACAATAAATTGTAAATGAAATATATGGGGCTAGGAATTATGTTTTTTTGTACTAAATCAAATTTACTAATTGTGGATAATCTTGCAAAATATTAATCTGATAGCGCAAATTAGATGATAGGTAATAATTTAGCAAAACAAATATGAACAAATATGTCTCCTGCCTAATTTGCAAGTTTAAATGAATTAAATAAAGCTTAATGTGTTTTGCTACATTTTATTATAAAAACATAAGCATATTAAATTTGATTTTTAATAATTTTTCAAATTTAATTTAATTTGTTTTTCTTGTGTTCCAATGTGATTATTACATTACAAAATGATTGCACTCAAATGGCATTCCAAAAAGCTTACTTTTCTAGTAGACTTTTATTTACAGACCACTAACTTAAAAAGGTAATTGAAAACTTTGTAAACACATGAAAATTCCTTACTTTTGAGTAAAAACTGTTTGTCAGCACCAGAATTAGGGCTATTCTACCTTCAAAGGCTTTTATTATCAATAATTGACGCTAACATGTATCATTCGATAATGACGATAAAATAATGCAATGGTATCCTGCTGATTTACCGGATATTTGTAGTTGAGAAAGAGAAAGGAAGAAGACGTCTTATACTTTTTTGTCTGAAAAGGAGAGGTTTTGGTCAAGTTATTGGTTCAGCAATACCACATGATGTTCAGAAAACCAGTTGTGAAGGAAAGAAAAACTTGGTACATTTTTGAACCAAGCCCATACTTTATAAAACTATGTTTCGTTTGAAGTATCGACCTATTTTTCTACAAAGGTTAACTTATATGAATGTATAATACTGTAGCCAGCCTACACGATAAATAGAAATTTTTAGTTAAATTTAAAAAGTTGTCATTTAAGTTTCAACTTAAAATCTGATTCATTTATTATGCAGATTTACTTCAACAAAAATGTCAAACAAATTATTATTTTTTTTTTAAAAAAAAAGCAATTTTGTTAGCCTTTTCTATATATAATATAACAAAAAAAGCATCACTTTGCTTATATGGATAATGAAAAATATTTCTTCAAAAATGATTCAAATTATATTATTTTATTATTATTCAAATTCATTAAATAAGCAAAGCCAAAAGGAACGAAAGTGAACAATTAAAGAAAAAAAAATTGATACAAAAATTGTTTTATTAAATTCCAATGTGAACAAAAGGTTTTGAAATAAATTTTCAGAATAAAAAGCCAAGGTTATTATTATTCTTTTAAATATATTCATGCACAATTAGAATTTTAGATTTTTGGTTTGTTATAAAATAAAATTCTATTCCAAATTTGAAAGCCATTTTGGAAATATAATATGATAAAATATTCAAATATCTAATTAAAAGTAATAGCCTGTAAGAAAATCTTTTATTAAAAATGTTATTTATTTTAAAAAATATATTTACATGTGATATATCTCTTGCAATTATTAGAAATTTGAGCGATTTGACTTAAATAAATCCATAAAACTGAAAAAATAGTTTTTAATTGTGTTTAAATGTTTTTAAATAAAAAGAAAACTTTTATGAAATATTTTAACCTACGGACTCAGTGAATACTCAGAAAGGAGCAAAAATAGAAACTTCTAGTTAAAGAAAGGAAACGTTTCGAATAAAAATTCCCCTTATTAAATTCCATAATTAAAAAACAATTAGAATACATTTTCAGAGTACGCTTCAATTCAGATTACTACCTAAATAAAAACAACCATTTAATCACGAGATATTCTGAATTAAATGTTTGTATATTATATTTTAATGCTATATATAGCTTAATAATTAAATATTTCTTTTGAAAAACTCTGCAATCATATATATAGTATAAAAGCGCTGCAAAATAGGAACACTTATTGTTTTTCTTAAGCGTTATGTACATTAATATTCATAGTATTTTTAAACTTTCTCCACCAGAAATCACGCATTTAATGATATTAAATTCCAGAAAATATATCTTTAATCTACATTTTATACTTTAAATCTGACATTTTTCACTATTTTGCATAAAACAGGGCAATGCTTTCCGCACACGTAGCAGTGTACCTGTAATTCAATATAATCCTTTTCTGACAATTCAGTGAAGAAGTGCCTGTGTCCGAAAAACCGAATTCACACACCATGGACGTCGATAAGTCATCCAATATTTATCCGGTAATGATTGGTTGTTGAAAAGTGATGAACGATGTTTCGGCCAGTCTTTTTGCCCAATCGGGATGGGGCTGTTTGCCACCATTTGTCCTAATAAAATATTACTACGCTCCAGACAAGTGTTGCCGATAGGAGTCTACCTCGTCACATAACGGTTAAAATCGTTATCGGTGTAAGCGGTACTATAAAGACTAATGAATCATGTTCATTTCGTAATTTGATTCCCTTATACATAGACTAGGAATAGCAATTTATTGCTGTCTTATCGAAGTAGCAGAAGGGATATCGTGTATTTAGTATCAAATTCTCAGTCTCTTGATTACGTCATTATTCTTTCTTCTGATTGGGTGGTTAGATGGAAAGGAAAAGATAGTCTTTATAATTTATACTGCATTTATGTCTATAAATATCATGTGAAAATGAAGTGTAACGAAGAAGGGGAAAATTGATTTTATTGGGCACTTTTATAAGAAAATAGTAATACATAAAGAACAAGTAATATAAAATAAAAAAATTAAGTCAATTCCTTCTTAGTTAAAAAAAAAGAAAATATTTATTTTAATTACTTTTTTTTAAATAATTACAATTAATATAAATATATATGTATACATATGACCGAATCACAGCATTAAGTGGCAGAAGAGAAAGTGATTTTCCTAACATTTTCCATTTTCCTTTTTATAAATGGTGCTGTACTATTAATTTTGGTTGTTGCTATTTATTTATTAATTAAATTTAATTATTTCAATAAAATAGTTCAGTAAAAGGAAATCCCAATATCAGAAGTTAGACCATCCCAGGTGAAATTCAAACCCATGACCTTTGGATTAGAAGTCCAATGCGCTATCCATTGCTCTACAGGGATACAACAAACGATTATCCTTTTTACATTTGATGTTGGACTATTATTTTTTTGTAACTATTTATTCATTAATTAAATATAATCAATGAATTAATATTTGAAAAAAAAACTGTATTAATATTAAGTGTTATCCACTACAAGTTAAAAAAAATTGTATTTGAATTTGTGTGGATGAATAAAAAGTATTTTATTAACGATTGAAAATTTGAACAAGATGTATATATATATATATATATACATATACGGAGTGTATGTACTAATAGTAGGAATTGAAAAATTAAATAACTAAGAGAAGCAGCATGCATCTAAACAAGATATGAAAAGAATAATATTAGAAATTTTAAATGATGTATATATTATGTAAAGTTACTTTGATTTCCTATATATTTTCGAATTTAAACATGCAATGAGAAATAAATATGTACCCTCTAAATTAGTAGGTTTAATAAAATGATGTACTCAAAAGATTAAAATGTTTTATTCATGAGATAACTATACGGTTAGACCCACTTTAACGAATACATCGAGATCAAACATTTTGTTCTTTAATTTAAGGTTGTTCATTACATCGAAGTCGAAACAAAATTAAAAATTTTTGCACGTGCCTTTTTGAAATTGCATATAATAAGCATTTACACTAAAAAAACATAGTTAGAAATTACACACTTTTTATTAAACAGCCAAAATTACTATTATTGAATTACGCACCAGTTAAAAAAAATCTATTAGAAATTTTCAAATATTGACTAATAGCTATTTCACAATCTTTTTGATTCCTGGCGTGAAAAGGTTCTTTTCGACTTTATTCAGAGAAGAATATACTGGGCATTTACATCCTGCTTCATAAGGTATATTTTTACAGCTGTTAATCACTGTAAAGCAGTGCTTCTCAAACTTTCGATTCTTGCGACCCAATTTTCAGTCATAATTTCCACCTCGCCCCCCTTTCTCCATACAACAACAATATATTGAATTCAGTAATACTATGCCTTGATGCTAAAGCTACAATACGACTTTAACCTCTTAAGTCCCACCGACGTATATAAACGTCTTAGTCAGCCTATGTATTAATTGGTCCGGACGTATATATACGTCTTTCCGAAATATGATCTTTTCTGTGAACTTCTATCCATAGAATTATTCCGAAAGCTTTGTAATGCAATAAAATTAACTTCACAGTGTTTGCGAAGGATTTACGTATTCCTCTAGGAAGGATTTTATTCCCATTTTATTGGGGG
>BMAV01013742.1:48561-62071 GCA_019973955.1 Trichonephila inaurata madagascariensis | reverse complement strand
TCCCCCCCCCCCTCCTCCAATACATCTCATACGCGCACCTATGTGAAAAAACATTGTCATTCGGGAGTGAACCGTATAACTTTTAATCTCGACAGTTAAGGGATTCATTATAAACCGTACAAATTATCAAGATAAGTGTTAAATTTTGTATATAATGTATATATGACAAGCCCATGGAGTCACTGGTAATTATTAAACTTTCTCTTAACTTAATATTTTTCAATTACTTATAAAATACATTGTGAAGTACTGATACATTTATAAGTGTATTACATTAGTATAAATGTGTATTTTTTTTATAATGCCTGAATGTATTTTGTTTGTTTACGTTCAGCAAATTAATAATTTTTTTAAATAATCTTTTGCTTTCGACTTTTTTGTATCCTCACGCCTCCTTTGTAAAGTTATCACGCCCCCCTAGGGAGGCGCGCCCGACAGTTTGAAAAATGGTGCTGTAAAGCAGTAAAACATGTAAATATTTGATAGAAGTTTCATTATGAATTTATGCTATTCATTGGCTCTGAAAAATCAACAATTACCTAAAATTCAGTTACACAGATAGGCAGGCCGTTATCAAATAAAACATAATTGTTGAAATGTTAAAAGATCTCCTACATTGTGGAGTGGGATGAGATAAGAAAGGAATTCCCTGTCCTATTCAAAACTCACACGATAGGTTACCCTCAGGACTCATCTGCACCTGTAAAGTATAATACTACTCTACAACCTTTCCCGTCGAAATTTGTGGCGAATTTGAAAAGTCTTTTTCTTTATCGGACAAAACAAACATGTTTTTGAGAAAAAATCTAATTTTTTTTAAAAATTCATACTAATAAAAAACAATTTTATTGGTTGATGTAATTCGTTAAATCGGGTTTATTATGCATTAAATAGGGTTTTTTGCATTCAATTTAATGGGGGAAGATGAAAGATTAATTAAATCACGAAATTCACTACATAAGGTTGCATTAAATAGGAGTCCGACTATACTTATAAAATTAGGTAGAATGTAAAAATAGATGGCAAATTTAGTGATTTCACGTTCATCTTTTTCTTCCTTAGTAAGATCAACTCATGGATGAATGTACATCTTTCGTATATATATTCAATACATGCTTATAATAATATTTGAAAGTGTATTAATATAAGTATTTAAAAAAATGCGCGGATTTTAGTAAACATGAAATATATTTTAGCTACCTTATTATTTTGTACGCCTACTTACAAATAAAAGTTCATTTTGGTCTTAAAATTGAAGATTTTCCTATCTTGTAATGTTTTGCTAAACGAAAAGGAATAAACAAAAATAACAATACTCTCTCATTTAAAATCAACGTCTATTTAGGACATATTTTACAATGGATTGTCTTATGCCTTATTATCTGCCTGAGAATGGAATGCATATTTAACAATAACAGTGATATTAGTATAATATTTTTTTTAAAGTATTTGCTCTATAAGTACTTTAGAATTTGATATCATAATTCTGTAATTATGCATAAATATTTCTTTAGTCATGTAGATAATTTAAAAAATTCTTTTAAATTTCAAGCAAACTTCTGAAATTTATATTTTTGGTAAATTACTCGCATTTATTGCTTATGTAACATTCTCTGCTTTTTTAAGAGAATGAATGTCAACTTCTTAGAAAATAAAATAATAAGAAATATATGAAATAAATTAGATGGAATCGAACAACATTGTGCATATATCTAAATAACAGCAAAGGATATTTGTCAAATACGTATGTAATTCAACTTAAACTCATTTTGAAAGCAAATCATAGTTGCGTAATATTTTCAAATATATATATATTTTCTTTTAAAATTCAACAAATATTTGTTCTCTATTTTTCTTAGTATTGTAATAAATTATTATCTATTTTATGGGTGGTTGTTAAATGTTTGCAATATTCATTTAGGAGCTAAGAAAAATGGTATGTGAAATATTTCTATTTATTTATTTTTTAGGTTGTGAAAGAGAGACCTAACAAAATGTATTTAAATATTCAAAAAAAAAAAAAAACGCATTAGGAATAGCAGAAAAGCAATTTACAGCTGTGGTTGATAGTAATTTAAGAATTCTTGACTTCCAACATACTCGAAGTTGATTTTAAATGTCTTAGTTTTGAAAACAATATGAATTTTAATGCGGAAAATATATTAAAACATTAAAAAAATATAAAGGATGTGCAGCTTACTCACACTGTCGTTTATTTTGAACGGATTTTTCAGGGGAAAAAAGGAAAGGTCCTCCATCCCACATTAAAATGTAAATTACTTAATTTTATCTAAAGTAAAAAATTTAGTTACTCTTTGAATCTTGAAAGAAAAAGATTGACAAAAGAATTTGAAAAATTTTAAGCTAGCATTTTTATGACATGCGCAACTTGATTCTCAAAATTAACTACCAATATTTTATTTAATTTTTTAATTGTGAAGAAAAATATGAAAGAAAGAAAATTTTAGTTATTATTTATCAATTAATATTGCCGATACAACTACTGATCAACAGTACATTACATACGTGGTTTTTGATTAAATTTTTATTTGTTCAAATAAGTATTTTTTAAATAAAATTCACGAAGTTAATGTCTGAGAATAATTTTCAAACCTTAGTGCCCTTACATCTTGTTGAATGTTTAACCTTGCAGAATAAATATATATATATATTTTTTTGTATATTTATATAATGTATTTCACCATGACAATTGTGTATGTGTATTTAAAATCGGGTTTATAAATTGATGAAGTACTTTTCAAAATAACAATAAAATTTTGTCACCCTTAATTATAAATAAGAGTTCTTCCACGTTTATGGTAAAATGTATTGTTCTTAAGGGAGTCATGTACACTTTTCAGTTTATTGCCTTGTCTTTTAAAATGATATATGACCAATAAATTTTTAAGTTAATAAAGTATGGAGTATAAATTACATTGCTCGTTGAGTATTTTATACGTTCTTTTTTTTTTTGTTTAAACTGGTCCTCAGAAAAAACTGTGTAATTGGGACGGTTTTTCCATATAATTGTTCAGTAGTAATTAAAAGCAATTCCATTGTTTGTAAGAGCTACTATTCAAGTGAGAAAACAATTCCATTTAAACTATTTTAAAAATAACTTAACTTAAAAAATTTATGCTTTTATATATTGCCATTTTAAAAAAAAGGATCATTTTTTTAAAATGAAATTATTAATATGAAACTATTATTATGATTAACTATTATGATTAACTCTTATTACGATTAACTATTATTACGGTTAACTATCATTATTATTAACTATTATTATGAAACTATTATTATGATTAACTATTATAAAATGAAACTATTATTTTTTTAACAGAATTGCAGGTTAGGATAACATAAACGCAGAGAAACAGTTACAATTTCATATAATATAAATTATTTTCCTATTAAATGTACATTATTTTAAAGTACTTCTTTGGATTTTTTTTTATTTCAGCAGTTATGTAAGTACTAAAAATGAACAGAAAGGGAATTTTGTTTTCGTTTTCCATTCATGTTATTTTAGTATAACATTACAATTTGCTTTTAAATGAAATCTTAATATATTAGTAAAACATTTTATAGTTCTTTAAGAAAGAGCTTAAAAGTAATAATTCAAGAATTTAAAATAGAGTATTTCAAATCTTACGTACTATTATGGCATCAAAATTTCTACAATGTAAGCCTTCCTACTTTCAAAATGCAGTTGAAAACAAACAAAACAAGATACAGACAAAAGTATTTTATTTATGAACTATAAATACGATGCCATTTTCCATTAATTGGTTTAAAAATATTTTCCCCTCTAAATGGCGTCCTTCAATGGTGAGACACTGGCGAAGTCTTCCCCGAAAGTTGCCATAGCTCTTCATGTCATTCCAGGTGGAATGACAGCCACTGCCTGGGTGACTGCCTCCTTTAGTGCTTGCAGGGTTGTAGGGCGATATTTGTACAATTGCACCTTTAACTGTCCACAAAGGAAAAAGTCACAAGAAGATAAATTAGGTGACCTTGGGGTCCAAGCGATTTCTCCTCGCAAAGAGAGAAGACGTCCAGGAACCAACTCTCTCAGAATTCCCAGGGAACGCCGCGAAGTGTGAGCTGTGGCTCCATCTTGTTGGAATCAGATTTCTTCTTCTTCATGGTCCCCAAAAAAGTGGTTCAACTTTGGTTGGAGGAAGGTTTCTATCATGTGACAGTAGCGATCTGAAGTAACCGTTAATTTATCTTCTTTGAGAAAATAAGGACCCCGCACACCAAATTTAGCAATGGTGTCCCACACACGAGGACTGTGAAGTGGTCGTTCCTCAAGCAGCTGAGGGTTTTCTGCTGACCAGAAGTGAAAATTTTGTTTATTCACAGGGACTGACAAGTGGAAATGGACCTAATCAGACAAAATCAAAACAGTGCCAGAGGGAATGTTCTGAAGAATGTCTTTACACGCATTTATCCGAGTTTGAAAATCTCTCTCGCTTAATTCATGGGTTACCATCATTTTGTATGGGTACATGCGAAGATGTCTGTGCAGGATTCTTCTTACACCCCTATCAGACAATTCCAGGGCAGCTGCATGTTTGCGTGCTGAACACTTTGGAGATTGCTTGATGGATCTTCTCATACGCGTCACATTTTCCAGCATTGTTACAGTCCGAGGTCAGCCAGTTTCTTTTTCAGGGCAGAACCAGTTGCTGTAAAGTTTTCTACACAAACGCGAATAGTTTTTCTATCCGGATAGGGATTATGATGGCCAAGTTCGAACCGAATGGGAAATGGTCGCTGAGTAGTAATCATACAACCACCATTACGAATATACTCCTCCACTACAAATGCACGATGCTCACCCTGCCACACCGTTGCTACTGCTACAAATCTCACACATACCGCTAGCGATCTAGATCCCTCCACCCCGCATTCCCACCTTGACTTACCTAGCACCCTCTTGAAATAGGGGAGATATTTTTGATTATATTATTTTGATTCACAATGATTCACTCAATAATACACAATTTTAATTTCTATTGGACTTTATACTATCTTTATTAAAATATTTAATAATAACTAGGCCAATTGAAATAACTGTAGGCAGACTTATCTTTTAGGGATTAGTGTACTACATAATACTGTTTTTCTTAACTATGGATATAAGTAAACAATATCTTGCTAAGGCCGTTAAAACAATAAAGACAAATTATGAAACTAAATTTATATAATTATCTAGATCAGCGTTTCTTAAACTAAAATATTTTTTTATATATCTTTTTGCAGAAAATAACTTCTTCGCTGTTAATAAATAATTTAACACATTGTATCTAAAATATAATCTAGATAAAAAACAAGTAATAGAAAAAAAATTAAGTCAATTCCTATCCTTAGATCAACAAAGAAAAATTTTATTTTTTATTTTTTTAATTAAATAGTTACAATTAATATAAATATGTATATACATATGACAGAATCACAACATTAAGTGTTTTTTTTTAAATTTTTATTAATTATCATTAAAGTATCGTATTGTCATCCAAAAGAATCGTGTATATAAAATTTCAGTTCAACTGAATGCTTTAAAAAGTGAGAAAAAGAACCTTTTTCAAGTTTTGACACATGTCCGCAAAAGGGTCGCTAAGTCGCCAAAAATGATGCCAACGTGACTGTATTTGTAATTCTTTACACCATTAGTTTTAATCAATTAATTTTTATTAATTATAATTAAATTACTGTGATGTCATCCAAAATAATCATGTATATAAAATTTCAGCTGAATTGAGCGCCTTAAAATGTATTTTATTAACGATTGAAAATTTCACGAAGATAAATAAATAAATAAATAAATGGAGAGTGTGAGCTAATTGTAGGAATTGAAAAATACGTACCACTAAGAACTTTTAGACAAATTGTAATAAAAACATTTATTTTATTTGTTTTCATATATTGCTGTTAGTATTCAGTGTTAGTGTGTTAGCGTTAGATCTACATGTGTGAGTTTCGAGTGTGTTTGTAACGCATGCTCATATGTTTTAATTTAACCATAATTATGTTTTATTAGCCTCGTAGAGATTTCAGAATGCTAAACTTTCTATGTGAATTGGTTTCTTAAGTTGCCCCCTATAACTCAAAAATATATACGGAATTACATATACCATAGTTAATAAAAGATGATGATCTCCGAAGTGACCTCAAAACGAGACTGCACTTAAAAATAAGTTATAGTATATGTATAATTAACCGTCTAATTACATCATATAATGCTCCTTTTTCTTTTGTTATTTAATTAAAATTTCTGTATCATTTTATTCTAAGTCAAAACTACTGTAGATGTCTGTTACTGCAAAACGATAATATACTACAAATAAAATACATATCTTGGAATTATTCCTCCTAGTCATTCATGGTACTTCGGAATAAATCCGGGGGGGTTTGGACTTTCTTGAAATATTTGGATTAATGGATATTGTCTAGCACTGCTAGAATTTTTGGGATTAGGAAAAACAGCAAAAAACGCATATAGAAGTACCCAAGCTTATGTAAACTGTGCAAGCCTTTTAAGGCCTCACAAAATTTTTGTGCTAAGAATGGGGTCGTCAAACTGATAAGTTTAAGAACCCTCACTAAGATTAAAGAAATAGAAATGATTAAAAAAAAGGCATTATTTAATATTTTTACTGATGCTGATAAATAAATAGCTTAATTATATGTCCAAATTTGCTTTCGAAAATTAAATCTTATAATTTAAAAAATTCAGACATCAAAATTGATAAATTACCCAATTTAACTCTGGAATAAAATTAAATCTTGCCTTCTAAAGAAATGTGAAGGTCATGTACAATTTTTGTAAAATCTCATATTATATTTTTTTTTTATGAACATTACATTTCCAGTTTTAAATTTTTCGGGTTCCAAATAATAAATACATGAAAGAAAGTTGTTACATTTTTGGCAATATATATACCTATATATATTTTTTTTAATATTTAAACCAGAAATAAATGTTAGAAAAATTTTAGACCACACTACATATTAAAAACATAAAATTAGATGCAGTAAACATTTTATTTATTTTTATTTAAAAATATATAATTGGGAGGTTTTCGTGCTACTTTTATCTAAGAAAAATCGATAAATCTTTTTTTAGTAAGTAGAAAAAGAATGTACTGAAAACTTTGAAACAACAATGCGATGCAAATTATGCAGTTGAATTAAAAGCTTTTCTTGAAATTTCAGAAGAACATTTTTCTTCAATTTACTTGAAGACATACCTAATTTGGCCAGGTTTTCGAAACACTCCTTGCATATTTTCAACTGCATCTCATTAAACCAAGGGAAGAAACTCATTGCATGAATAACCACCCCGGCATCAAGCCTTTTTTAACTCGATAATGAAGCTTCAACACAAAAAAAGTTCAAATAAGACAAAAAAGAAGCCCTCGAATAAGAAAGAAAGTCAAAAGTTGAATTGACTTTTTCTTTTTTTTTTTTATCTTTTAGCATACTAACTATGCACGGCAAAAAAAATATTTCTTGTATAAATGAGACAAATCACCTTTATTTTGTTTCTATTTTATTCTTCTCAACTGCCCACCTAATATAGTAGCTATTTATTCCAATAAATCCTACAAACGTTGCAATGAAAGAAAAAAAGCTGAAACAAAGAAACAGATAGAGTAGGTGAAGATAGAGTGATGAAAAAGATTTCATTCCTCAGTACCTCATTACTTAACTAACGTCTTGACTCGGCAACTCGCTAAATTCGTTTTCTCTCCGCTAGGGCTAAAACAGATCGTTTGGCCGACCCTCATAAATATTCTAGTCCTGAACCCAAAGCCCAGAAAAAGCAACAAAGACGAACCCATCGTCAAGGGAGTGGATTCTGTAGAGAAAAACTAAGAAAGAAGCCAGGGTTGTCTTTCTTCCTTTACCAAGTCTGGGAGGCTATTAAGGACTCCTTGCCCTACTTAAGCTATCCCAACACGTAGTGTACGGAAAAGCATCAAGTGTGGAAACGGCGGCCAAAACTTAATGCAATAGAAATTGTAGGAAGCTGGACGATACCTGTAGGGAATAGAGTTGGGTTGCTGTGGCTGAGTTTGGACACTGATATTTCACTTATCACGTGTTTGGTCATTTTTCGATTGAGGAGTATTTGAAAAGGTTTTTATTGTTGGTTAATAAAACGTGATTTCATTCTTTCCCAATTCTTTTCCAATGGTTATTTCTATCAGATTGATATAGCTTTTTTTTCCCTATTACTACAAATTACAGGTTTCAATCATCAACAAAATGATAGCATTTGAATGCTTTGATTATGAATATACAGTAGAACCTCTATATAATGAAGTTGCTAAATCCAGGAAAAAAGTTCGTTACATGGAAAATTCGTTATTTAGAGGTTCATCTTTTAATATAAGTTATAAACCACTTAACAATATTTTAAATTCATAAACACTATATATTAAAAAAAGTAATTATTCACACCTTTTTAAAAATTAATATATGTTTATTTTATATATCTTACCCATAAAAAAAAGAGAAGAAAGAAAAACTGCAAGGAAAACAAGAAAAAACAATGTCGAACGTGTCACTGTATTTTCAATATTGAGAAAATAATTTTATACTTAAATTATTGCATTTTAAGGACATTTTCTAATTTAAAGCAATCTAGTAATATTAAACATACATTATTTTGTAGCTAGAACGCAAGGACACGGGATAAATCCACTGCGTGTGAAAGGGGATATGAAAGATGTTTCTAAAGAACTGGACAATAAGTGTTAAATATTGTACTTCTTGGATGAAACCTCCAAAACTCTTGCTCTCTTGGAGTTAGGGTCTAATAAAACCAGTTCTAGATTTATGACCACCATAAAATGTGTTAATGAGATAATAACTTGAGATTTTCAGAAATACTTTAAAAATAGAAAGAAAAAAAAATTGAATCGCAAGAGAAAAAGTTCTTTATATAAGAAATACGCTTCACTATAGAGAGGTTATTTTACGAAGAAAATCGTGATATGTTCAGGGTTCCAGGAAAAATTCGTTTTTTAGAAAGTCCGCAATATAGAGGTTCGACTGTATATTTAGATTTAACTTAACAATACTCAAACCTGTAAGTTTACTCTAAATTACTGAATTCACAACAAGATTTTTCTGATATATTTTTTGTAAGAACAAACAGTCATCGACTTAAATTCTAAAAGAAAAGTACGTTGTCTTAAAATATTTATTATTAATAACTCAACTGAATATGCCTTTTATTAATACTTAACAGTTTTTCTTTACTATAGGATACACGTTCCAGATAAAACGGTCTTATTTAAAGAAATGAGGAAAATATGCATGTGAAATAACAAAAAAAACCCCACTTTTATACGTAAAATAAAAAATATTTAAATAAATACAATTTTCTTAAACATGAATAGTGAATAAATTGTACTAACGATATTATAATAATTTATTTTATGAGTAAATATTTAGGCATATGCTTCGGTACGTAACATACTGAAAGAGTTTTATTTTACATAAGAAATTTTGCTAAGATTTTAGGTAAAGATTGGTGAAAAAAAAAACTCATTGTATATGAAATTTAAAGGGATAACTAAGTATCATATATTTTGCTTTGATGATAATTTTTTTTTAAAAAAAAAATTAATATCTTTATCATATTCCTTTTTTGTAAAATAATGCAAATTTAAAAAAACCTGCAGTTCAAAGATATTTGAGTTAATATTTTAGATATGTTAATTAGTAATTTTGATGTTGTTGGTTCTTACCATTTAGAATTATTTTAATATTTCTACAATGCATAATTATTATTTTTCTTATACATATTTTAGCACAATATTTATATCAAAAAATTTTTAAAGATGTTTAAAAAAAATAAATGTTACGTCAAGCTTCTATGATCAGTCCTCTGAATTGGTAAGAATTGTGTTTTAATGATCTTGAAATTTAAATATCTATTTCCAAATATTATACACACATACTCCATTCTTGCTTCAAAATCTCAATTAAGAAAATCACAAGTATTTTTTATGTCTATGAAACCTATATTTAACCAATAATGTCGTTAATTTTCATATAACTTATGTTTATTCGATTATTTTCATACTTAAATCGGAATAAACATAAATGAGTGAATCATTTTAATAAAAAAGTATAAGTAATGGACAATTGATTCATGTAATGTGAATGTTCCAATGCAACCATGTATGTTAAAAATATATTTTTTTTAATTTCATGACTTATTACTAAATATCAAACATGTTAGCAGCATATACTTCAATGGCTTATATAAAACTTAATTCTGTTCAAAAACATAACCAAATTTCGTTTAAATATTTATTAATAAAAGGGATACAGGTTATATAGATCAGTTAACAATTTAAACTTTATAAAAACTTTAAAAAATGTAGAAATTGCTTAAATTTAGTTAAATTGCATCATTTATTCCAGAAGACTATTTTCTAGAGAGTGTCAGTAATCTCTGAAATTTATAATGTACAGAATTAATCTTCTTTTCAAAATATTTTTATAAAATTTAACATTTATGAAAATCAACTCAAGTTAAGTTGTATTATACGTTACAAAAAATATCGTGATTTTTATATGAAAAATGTTACTTTAATAGCAAAATGTTGCCAAATTCTATATGTCTAAATATCTTAATTTTTATTTATTTTTTCGAACCTATAATGATAGACATTAAGAAAATTTTTGCTTCGGGTTTTTGAAATCCGCCTATTAAAATAAAAAAAGCTGATTGATAAAAATACGTTAAGGCAGTGCGTCTATCGTTATTTTGATTTATTCTGATTACGATTTAATTATATTAATGCATCTGGAGTTTTGCAAAATATTGTTTAAATTTTATCAATATAATAATTAAAGATTGAGTACATTTATCAACAATATTTAAATTCACACAAATAAATCTGAATAAAATAAAAGCATACGCTTAGATTTCTTTTCCGTACAACTATTCTAAGGAGGGAAATTTTTCTTTTAAATAACTGCTGTAATTTTAATTGAATATGTTCTTAGTAATATCGTAAATTTTTACTTGTTTATTCTACAGCAGAATATCCATTTTTCTTAGAAAGTTCCATTTGTTATTATGATGCTTGGAAATAGAAGCACAAATAATTAAAATTACTTATAAAACTTTTTTTTTCACCATGAATTTATACGCAGAACAATTTAATAAAGTTAAAAAGCACAATGGTGCTTTTATTCGGGTTTAACACAAAATATTTAAAAGTTTGTATGAATTTATTTGTGTTGGCTAATTTAAGAAATTTGAGCTATAAATTAATTGGTAAAAAAAAACATGACACTTTTGCATTTATTTTGGCAAGAATAAACCTAATGTACTCAGATAGCGATAAAAGCAAAAATATTTTTGTTTCAATGTTGAATAGGAGTCATGTAAATAAATTCCTTTCAGATATCTTCTCCTTTTAATTTTCTTAACAATCGCATGGAAGTCCCCACGTTCAAGTTATCCGGATGTTTGAAAGCTGGGGTACTATCTGAGGTGCTTTAAGTTCTAATATGGATAAAAACTGAATTTGAGAATATAAACATTCTAATAAGTTAACCTAGAAATGAATTCATAATGTGTGTCTACATAGCTGAAACAGATTGTGGAGTTAAAAACTTTAAAAATATCTTAAATGATTTATCTCAATTAAATGATTCCTGTATGGATGTATAAACTGTTGATTTGTTTAGTTTATTGTTTTACATTAATTTTTTAACTTCAAATACATTATTAAAAAGAATAAGTTTTAATATCGTATACGAATGATATCTCAAAAGTTTTAGTTTTAATTTCCAAATGTATGTATATCATATAGTTTCGCGCGATACCGACTGGTTCTTGGATTGAATGAAACTTAAATACGTTACTGTAATCACAATATTGTAATCATGTACATCATAAGAACATTACATTATTATAAATCATTTATGGATTGAGTAATTTCATTCGCAAATAAAAAGTATTCATTGTATAATGTATTGTTGGATAATTTATTAATATTTTCATATTAATTGGAATGTAATATCTACTTTTATTTAATGAATACTGTGATTATTTTAATGCTTTAATTAATTTATGTTAGAGATCATCACAAAAATATTAGGTCTAGTTTCATAATGCCACCATATTACTTTTTCTTATAAGTATAAACGTAATATCACTGAAGATTTTTAAACAAACAAGTAAGATTCGGTCGTTTATATTATAGCTCTGCTCTGGTTTAAAAATTTATTCGAAATTATATAAAGGTTACAGCGGTAAAAATGAATCAAATCAAATTCAATTGTTGTACACGGCTTACACATATATATACAACATCCACACACACATATATATGTTGACTTTTAAGAGCACAGGATTTTCATTTTCTATTCATGTAATTAGAATACTTATAAAGTAATCATATTATTGTTCCCCCCCCCCCGTTCTACGAGATTCAATCAATATATATATTAACATCTAGTAACATATTTTACCTTACAACTGAGCTATATCTTGATAATCTGAGGTTCCTGAGGGCACCCAATTAAAAACGAAACTCGTGATTTTAATGCTTATAAAAATAGATATGTATGTAATTTTAAATTTTTATTGAAAATTATTTTATATACTATACAAATTACAATGAACTCTCAAAATGAAATTGTATAAAAATGCTAATAATGAGAATTGTTAAATTCTATCGCATTTTAAAATTATTCATAAACTTATTAAATAAGTTTTATTACTAAACTGCACAGTATTTTTTGAATTTTATTAGTTTGTCTCCTTAATTTTATAATAAATATTCAAAAATAATTGTCCTTAAAAAAAAAATTAGCTACTAATTCTGAAATTTTACAAACATAGATGCAAGTTTCTCTTTAAAGTTATAAGTTTTTATCCAAGGCAAAATTAAAAAACAATATATCATTCATTTAAAAATGGTTAAACAATTTCTTTAATAATTATTGCGTATCTTACGAATATTATTATTAAAAATGATTGCAAGAAGTATGCTAAAAAGTTGAATTTTAAAACTATTTTATTTAAAAAAAAATATTGTGAGTAAAATTGAAGGGCTCATTTGAAAAACATGATATTCTATTTAAATTTTGACAATCGTATCTAAACAAAAACTGAGAAAACTACGTATAAATTATTAAGCTAATTACAATCTTTTTGGTTAAATTAAAAGAGTAAAAAAAATAGTAAGACTGTTAAACAGTTCCATTTTTTATTGTATTATCATTATTATACTGTTTATCATGGTTCCATTTATTTAATTTTTATGCTAGTTCTATATTTAGATTTCTTTTTTAATGTTAATGTTGATGTATCTTTAAAATATTCATACATTCAAAAATTAATTACCTTAGTTGCTATACAAAAGCATAAATAACGACTTTATAAAAGATGTAATTTGTTTGTACACATTATACTAATAATACAGTGTCAACTATATAAGCCATACTAATTAGGTGAAATACA
>BMAV01013742.1:4671-47838 GCA_019973955.1 Trichonephila inaurata madagascariensis | reverse complement strand
GTACTAAAACACAGGAAACTAAACACATTAAAATAAATAATTGGTTCAGCGAAAATGTTTGGAAAAAAAATTGTCATTATGTTTTAATATCTTTTGGTATATTAATATACAATTTATTGATTTCGAGAATTCTTGTAATGTATCTAGCTCCTTTTTCATATTCATTTTAACCATTGAAACTAACTTTTTATATTCACTGGTATGTAATAAAAAACAACTAGAAAATAATAAATACCATTCAACACAAGCATGATTAATTTTATTCATACATAACTAGTTAGATAAAAACTAAGAAGTGGTTTAGGAAATATGATCCGAAGGCACTTTATAGTATTGATTTCCAGCCGTAATCTCTCATTATTTATAAAATTCCTGGTATGAAAAATATATTTTCTCTTAAATAGAAAGTATTATTTTGCACAGACAATTTTGTATAAAGCATATATTTTTAATGCGGTATGGCATTAATGTAGAAATATTATTAATTTCTCTAATGAGAGAGACAATACTATTTACAGTGGATAATATTTTTGTCCAGTATATCTATATGCCATCAATAGATTTACTAAATTTTGTATTAGAAAATATATGTGAAAGTTATGAGCACTTTAATAAACATTTCATCTAAGAATATTTTATTTCTTCTTCGTTCCTAAATTTATGTTTAAATTTATGTTTCAACAGTTGTATAATAAATTACTTAAAATCTAAGCCTTTGATGGTGTGCAACATTAAATATAATTTACATAAATGCATAACTACGTATTATTGGGTGTACTTCAGTAATGTTATGTTTTTATTCTTAATTAAGAAGGATTTTTGGGTATGACAAGAAACACATATAAATGTTTTAAGTAGAATATGTATATTATTGACTCTAAAAATGCCCTTAAATAGAATTTTAATTTTTAAGTCAAGTTCTATCAACGAAATTCGTATTCGAATGTAAATGATGCTACTTAATGACAAAATGTGTTGTTTAACAAAACAATTTCTTTCAAGAAATGACTGCGTTGATAGGTTTTTCCAAGACTTTCATACTAATTAGGGTTAAGGGAAAATAAGAAATATGATTTCTATTCAGTCAAGAAATAAAATATCTCAGCTAATATATATTAAATATTCATTAGATTTCGATTATGTAAAAAACAACGTGGCTGTAAGCCATATAATAAATATTTAATTTTTAAAATCAAAACAAACACAAAGAATATTATATAACTGTTCCATCATAAAAACAAAATGTTTAGCATTCATAAAACTTTTATTTGAACTTGCTTAAAATTGTTAAGAAATTTTGTGAAGAAGTTTCATATTATAATTTAATTTGGGCTGATTTTATTAAAATTTTGTATTGAGAAATGTACTATTATTTAAAAAATAAATTTAAAAGTTATACATTGCGTTTTCTAATTTCAGCAAACCTACAGGTTGACACAACACACAACTATTACAAATATCTTTGTATTTGTTTTTTTCCTGAGCGAGCAATCCTTTTCCCAGTATGGTTCTTAATAAAGTTAAAACTATTATATAAATTTTAACAAAATAAACATATAATTTTGGTATGCTAGTTTATGTATGTACTGACTTGTTACGCAGAAGCTGATATATTTTCGTGTGTGCCATTCTTTTATTGTAAAATCTGTTCGTTTGCTATGTTTGTAAGTTCTTAGACAGAAAAATACGGCACGAGATACAGATTGCTTCAGATTTTATATATAACTCAGACTTTATTTTTAAAATGCGTGTTTATAGAACTTCTTCCTTGACACTGTGTCCGTAGTAGCAGGGTGATCATGGTAGCGAAATCACCGCCAAAGTTGTCAAGTTCTGGTGTCATAGAAGGCACTCCGTATAGAGCAATGGTATCCAAACATATTATGCTCACGAACATATTTTATAGAAAACATCTGGCCATAATAACTCTAATTTTGATATCTTTGAAAATGGCGGAGGAAAATGTTATTTATAAGCATCATATAATAAGGATATTTCATGACTTAGCTTTATCAAAAGTATAACTTTGAGTAATAATTTTATGCACAAGGCATCAAAAGTATTCAATAATACTTATATATAAGTAACAAAATTCACACAATACAAAGAATAATACTACGGTTTCTTCAAAACTATGGAAAATTTGTTGCATTCACTTCACACCTCTCAACTCTTTTATACTGCTGTATTTTAAACAAGTTATTGCATGCACTGATGAGATTTTGTTGCTATTTAATAGATGCTCATTACACAGGTGGCCGTTACGGTGATTAGCCCGACTTCCGCCGTGCTATGCTTGTAATTACTTGTATTTTTTGT
Organism: Trichonephila inaurata madagascariensis; assembly: GCA_019973955.1. Classification (NCBI taxonomy): domain Eukaryota; kingdom Metazoa; phylum Arthropoda; class Arachnida; order Araneae; family Nephilidae; genus Trichonephila; species Trichonephila inaurata. Next base: position 45,519 of record BMAV01013742.1, on the reverse strand, counting down.
ACCTCTCTATAATTTTTACGTATTTTTTTAAAGGTAAAGATCATGACTAATTTTCTTTTTTGATTTCTATAATAATGGAAATAGGTTACAAATATTTCACTTTATGTATATATCAAATATTTCATGAAATCCTAAAAGTTATCCATGCAGCGCGAATTAATTTTAATTTACCGCAATTCTCCTCAGGAGTCACATGGGTATCCAGAAGTCTGTAGGAACCACTTTAGAATGATGTGGTGTAGAGAAATTAATGCCCATTAAATATTTTGATGCCTAAAGTTCTTACGTTGGGCTAGTGAAGAAATTAGAGAAGTTGAATACCAGCTCAGGTATCATTTTAATCACTTATTAGAGGTTCAAAACTACGTCGATAATGTCTGAGCATCTTCAAAACACAAGGTCAATAAAAATTAAATCAAATCTGTATATTATTTAAGTTTTTTTTTAAATAAAAATATGACCGATATTCAATTTTTTGACATAATATTTTCGTGCAAAGAACTCTCAAGAAATGATCCATAGGAGACATCACGGTTTGAGCGATTATAATTATTGTGGTTTTGTCTGGATTTGTGTGTGTCTCAGTCTGGATTTTTTTTTCTGGTGATAAATATATTTATCATTTTCGTTTATTTATTCAAATGACCATTACTTTTTATTCATAGTTATTCGTTTGAAAGTATCGCATGCATGTTTGTTATAACTACCGCTATAAAGCTTCCACTTGAAATTGTTTAATTTATATTTGAAAAGGAATATATACTTTTTGAGTATATAAAACAATTCGTACAGTCATGTCCATGTGGTGCAAAAAGCTACTACACAATGTGCTCAGCCAGCTTTACGCATCCCGACTAGCAACATCATTTAGTTACACAATACCCTAAGTGACCCTCTATAGTGTTGTGATGCCTTTATTGGTTACATTTTCAGGTTAGTTGATATATATAACGCATTAGAAACTTGTGCTACAATCGATATCCACACTAATTAGAATAATTGTCATGTGAAATTTCAAGATAACGGATTATCTTTTAAAGGGCGGGAAAAAGGCATTAATTTCATATTCTTTTTTTAAAAAAATACCGGAGGGGGGGGATTGTACAGTTTAACACAATAAACAAGGCATAAATTTAGAATATATTTGTTATTTTTAAGATTTTACTATATAGTCATTACCCATTCATTTCTCCCAGCTGAAAGCCATCGGTTTGGAACTCACAAGGGAAGGACACGACTAAGGAAATTCATTTGGGGTCAAGACTTGATGTAACAGTAGTTTTTCTTTAGGGTGTTCAAACCTCAATGTGCAATTCTACCGAATGGCTAGTCAATTTGGAGAAAACAGCCTTCGAAATTCATACTTAGCTTTTATATAATTAAGTTTTAATTTCCTTCAACGATTCCGTAGCGTGGTTGGTAGAACGCCTACTTTCTACGAATAAAGTTCTAATCAGGCTGTCAACATTTCATTTAATGTTCTTAAAAATTATTTAAATTTATTTAAAAAAAAAGACTTATGAAATATTTTATATAATTATAAAACAATTAATTTAATAATAATACTAAGCTATTTTATATTATTTGTAATATAGTATATTGTATTTCATATTATAAAACTGTAACTAACTTTTTTTATAAAATATCATTTAATATTTATTATGTATTTTATTATAGATATTATTTATTAATGTAAAAATATATTTATAAAATATAATATAAATATTTATATATCCTTTTACTTTATAAAATATAATATAAATATTTATATAGCCTTTTACTTTATAAAATACAAAATAATTACATAAAATATCATTTAATATTTAATAAACTTTTCACAAATAAATTTATTTAATTTTAAAAAATAATTAAATGAATTGACAAAAAAAGTCTTTTTTGATGTGTAACATCTTTCCTCTCGGTTGTTGGGTATTTGTTGGGAGTCATTTCGTGAAAAGGGACGGATGGGTGTAACAGGATGTAACGTAAGCGCGCGCTACTTGATTTGACCAATGAGAGTGCGTGGCTGTGTCTTTTCGCTGCCCTCGCATGGGGATCCAACTCTAGCAGCCATCAAGCACTCGAGCGCCTGCTCTAAATCCATTAGTCATGATATTGGGGGACATAAGTGCGGCAGAATGCTTATTTGAAGATGGACAAACAGTGATTTCGGTGGTCGTATACATTTCCTCAAATCAAACGGTTAAAGAAAATTAAAGATTTCCTGCATTTTGTACTTTTACCATATAACGAAGGTGGTTCTGCTCTTTTAAAAAAATTATAACTCGTTTCCCTTGATTTTGAGTGGTGATTTTAATTTTAACTTCAGTTTGCCAAAATCTGAGCTGCTCAAAGCTTTTATGAATAATGAACTCAAGCTCGAAATGAACACAGATTAGAATGTTTCGACTGCTAACAGTGGTAATGTTATTGACGCTGTTTTTCAACAGTTTTAAATACTTTAAAATCACAAGTATATGTGTCATATTTTAGTTATCGTAAATGTATTGTCTCCGCTCTTCCCCAAATTGAACAAGAATAATTATTTTTGATAAAATATTGCATTACTCCTTTTGTTAATTAAATACAATTTTCATTAAAGATATAATTATTCGATAGAAAATTATTTCAAATCATACCCGAATCATATTTTTTTCAGGAAAAAAAATAATATTGCGTATATATGTCATGTTCCACGATAACATGTCAGATGCTACACATCATATGCGACTACTGTAAGACTCGTTTTATTTAATAAGCCCTTTTTAAATAAATTTATTTAATTTTTTAAGAAAATTAAAAGAATTGTAAAAAAAGCTGATTGCGTGATTAGAACCCTGATCGCCGGCGTAGAAGGCAGGCGTTCTACCAACCACGCAACGGAATCGTTAGAGGAAATTAAAACTTAATTGTATAAAAGTTTAGCATGAATTTCGATGGCTACTTTCTCCGAATTGACAGGTCATTCGGTGGAATTGCATTGAGGGTTAAACACCCTAAGAGAGTACGACTATAAGATCAAGTCTCGACCCCAAAGGAATTTCCTTTGTCGTGCCCTCCCCTTGTCAGCAGAATCCGTAGAATATCATCTTTCCATCTCTTGAATTATATCATTTATGATGTTAAGTAGGATGTCCATTGCTGCGTTTATTGTGACTTTAAGCACTTTTTTTTATGTTTATCATAGCCTATTTCAATAGATTGAGCAAATTAAGGGGATTCTTATTATTAAGAGAATTTTTATTTTAAATTCGAAGCTTGTAAATTGTGTGTACGAACTCTCGTTTAGTAACTTCCTGCAAATTTTCATTATAATTGCATTTCATAATACGTATGAAAATATACGTTAATTTCACATAAAAATCTATGTTTTTGATTATAATATTGGTTTCATGTTTCTTAAAAAGGAAAAGATATTAGAATCAATTTGTAAGAAATATCTGGTTGTAACTGGATTAAACCAACAACAAATACTTTAAAAAAACTTTTCTTTCTTCGATTTTTTTTCTGGTTTGAGAGAATTTACATGGAACTGAATAAATGTTACGATTCAATATTTAATTTAAAACTTTCTTTTAAAAGTATTTTTTAACTATATAATAACAATTATTTTTTAATATTAATTCAATTTTAACTATCTGTATAGTCAAATAATTCAATAATAATGTTTTATACTTTTACATGAATTTTAATTTTTTTTAAAATAATTAAAAATATTAGAGTATGAATAGACACTTTCCCTCCACAATTATATGTTTAAACATTCCCTTCCAATAACACTTTATAAAAGTAAATGACAGTAATTTCTGGTAATCAACCAAAGAAAAACGGACTGATCATTTTCAGAGTGTCAGCTTATCTCATTGCTTGATCCAATATTAGATTTATTTGTTTATTTATTTCACAAATATTAAATAAATATAGACAATACACTCACACAGAAAGTCTGAGGAACCGTATTTAAAATCATTGAGCAAATTCAAAAGTGACAAAACAAGGTAGAAAACATTTTTACTGAAATTATCACATATAGTAGCTTAATTAACAGTGACTCAATAACTCAGAGAGGGGCTTTAAGTCGATCGTGATCGACCGGGAGGCCACCGAAACATTTTGGGGTGACCACCTTTACTAAGACCTAAGGTGTGTGTATTAAAGAAACATATTAATGGAACACCGACGTCTGCTACACTGGAGAATCGGCTTTTCACAATTAAGAAGACTGTGTTCACTTAAGCAAGTGATTCGATAAATGTGTAGAGGACACATGTACCTTCAATGGAAGAGCACGATGACGCTTAACAAGTTCACTGCCAGTGTAGATGGTAACATCAATCACTGTGATGCCAGCCATATAAATGAATTTTTACCCACACGCTAACTGAAGGCGATAATAAACGTCGACGATCAGCTTTTCCTACGAGAACCCGGGATTGGCTATTGAGACATCATTCCACATCCCACTCTTCCACGGGATTGGGTTCTCGCATTGACGTCATGTCCCACGATTGTAAAGAACTCTGTAGTGAATGAATTAAGCACATATATCGGTATCAGAATCATCAGTCCACGAATGTTCTCTGTTCACAGCATTGAATACACCCACGCTCCATGGGCTTGAAGTAATTTTCATATTTTAAAAGAGGGCTAGAATATTGAAAACAAGCATTAAGAAAATGAAACATAGAATTTTTATACAGAATAGACACACTTACACCTCTGGGTTGACCGCAACACTTTAAAAATTTTAGAAGTAGTCAGTACCCTAGAAAAGGTTTCACCCCTGCAATTGTATTCCTTCCATTACAATTATTTATTATTTTCAGAAAGGTAATTAGTACTGCAAATATGTGTGTATAATCATGATGATTAATTATTTTTTATGACAATACTTAAAATTCAGTTTTATACGGATAACTGAAGAGGAAGAAGCATCCACACAACTAAGAAACTAATGAGTGATTTGAATAAAAGTTATTTTTTTAAGAATTAAACAAATATCATTGATCTATTGTACTTTTTACCATTGGTCTTATTATGAAGCTGGCAGCAGAACTTTTATATCCCTGTCCAAATTAATTTTCAGCTTTGAGAATCGGTATGTTTTAGCGTACATGCATTCCACGATGATTTTGAAAGAATGGGGATTGTTAAAGAACGCGAAAACAGAAACAAAGAATGAGAAAAGGGAAGATAAAAAACTATAACATTTCTCTTTCGAGTTACCATGCAGTTCATCATTTTAATTGACATTTTATTTTTATTTAATAAGCTACCACTTTCAGAAATCTTTACTGTAATACACGTTATCATTTTAAGAATTTAAAATATCACTTTTACAATTAAAGACCTCTTTCTCTTAAAATTATTAATCGCAAAAAGATCAAAGTAATAACTCCATATATCTTAGTCTCAGATTGTTAAATTGTTTCATGAAAGAAAGAATTTATGAAGTGTATAGTGTAGATCTTCGGACAACTTATCATTTCGAAAGAGAAAAAAATCAAGGATTGGAACTTAGGCCTATTACTTTTTTCCAATTCTTTTCACAGACATGTGTTTTATACAGCATTTTTTCCAGTTCACCACTTTCAGAAAATTTCACAAATTTTCCCTTTTAATTTTAAGTAATTAAAAATACCAAAACTACAAACCATGATATGAAACAATCAACTCATAAACATTCCTCATGAAATTTATTAATGATTTGAAAATGATTTATTGCGAGTGAATTCAAAGGGATAACTCCATATCCGAATCCCAATTTACTAAATCTGTTCTTGGATAAAAATTGAAGAACTATATACAGTGTGGAACTTTGCACAACTTCTCATTTCTGGTACAAAACAAAAAAATAAAGTAATTGAAGAAACGTAACAAAATATCCCATGAAATTCACGCTACGCTTCTCTAACCTTTTCTCTATGTGTGTATTTTTTTCTCTCTTGATTTCCTCTATTACCTACATGAACGGTTGTAGCCGAAGCTCTTTAGCTTCTTTCAATGTAACAGCGATTCGTTTCGCATCATTACGAGAAGCAGAGGGGGAAAAATGACTCCAGCAGGTTCAGCAAATTGGATTTTCCAAGTATAAATCAGTTGGGAGACCTGTGCCATACATCTATATAAGAGTCAACACCAGAGGGTAGAAAAATCATTGATTGTGAAGAAAGGGATCAGCGGTGGGGAGAAAAACGATCAAATTCGCGATTTGTTACTAGAAACGTTTTGTAACAAATTGAGGGAGAATTTCCTCTTTTTTTATGACTTTTTCATTGTTATTTTTTGAATAACTTCTAAGTGAAATTGGTATCGAAGCAGTAGTTAAATCCTTAATGAGCCGTTATCATGCAAGAGTACATATTTCTGCTGAATGTAGTTTTGTTTTATTTCTTGATCTGTATTGTTTTGAAGAATTCTTTTTTTTTTGTCCGGTGGCACAGGAATCGGAAAACAATATGGTAAATTTAACCGTCCTGTCGGTACTTGTTTATGCATTTTTTTCCTAAATAAACTGTATTCCATTTTGGTTGAGGTTATACACTGTTTGTTTTTTTTATTCGACGGATATAAAAAACGTATGTTTAATGATGAACGAAATTACATAGTGTACATTCCAGAAAGCACATTTTTCAATAGTAAGAAATTGATTTTATTGATATTTTCATAGAAATTATGCCCTTAATTCTCAGACGGTGATAACCCTAAAAAGGGAGGCGTAAGCATGTCAAGAATTCGAAAATAAAAGAATTTTTTTCAGGAAAATTATTAACTTACTGAAAGGAAGCACAATATATAAAAAATAAAATGTACATTGGTATAAGTTACTTATAAATGCAGAAAGAAAAAAAATACGTAATTTTTATAATATTACTTAAAAGTATCACATACAAATTTAATTCTTCTTATGATAATTTGTATGGTTTATAATTAAGATCGCGTATATATATATATTATAGCTTTAGCGTCAAATTGTATTCTTATTGCTTTCAATACATTGTTAATGTATGGAGGGGGTGATGAAAATTATGATTGAAAATAAGCTCGCAAATATTAAAAGTTTGAGAAACACTGATATATGCTCATAGTTTTTTTAATTAAATCTAAAAACTAAAATGAAATGAGAAAGAGAGAATTTGAATGAGTACTTATTGAGAGGTTTCCTCTTTTTTATATTGATGCAAATACAAACTTAAAATAAAATTTGATAAAAAGAATGTAAAATTAGTATCTGAAAATTCTTTAATAATTATAGATCATTAAAAATCTACAGAACCACCACAAATAAACTTCGTTTACATATCCATTTTAATCAATAGAAGTTTCGTGCTTATAATGCATCAAATATTTATTTTGTTATTAAGCTTTTTGGATGTTATTTAGTGATGAAATATAAAAACAATTTGTGTTTCATTCCGTATGTATAAAAGAAATTTTACTACGATAATCCATAGGTATTTAATTTTTTTAAAAAAACCACTTAGGAGATTTGGATTTTCCTACAATTTACAAAAAAATCAATATAATGAAAATAAGCAAAATAATACATTTTAACTAAATTTTGGGTGCATAACGTGTATGTTTTAGCGGCTTTCAAAATTACATCATATAGAAAATAAAATTGTTTTTAAAGCGAAGTATTCTCATTCATATATCATATAAGATAATATGAAAATGTTGGGTAAATTTATTTAACACCGCATATTTCCTGTAGGTAACAAATTAAGTAAAATATAGTGAGTAAATATGCTATCTACTGCTAAGGATTCTTTCGGTTTTCTGTTAAATTTCAAATGTACGATGTTTTCTCAACATTTTCTACATTAAAGCATGTGTATCTGTATATTACAGTATGAATTATTGTTTTAAATTAAAAGTAGTTTTTAAGAACCGAAAATGAGTTTTTAAGTTATTTATTTTGATCCATCATATAAAAACTATTTATCTTTTTAAAGTAACTTAACATATGGAAAAAAATCATTAATAAAATATTGTTACTATAATAAAACTCTTAATAATATTTAATATTTATTTACGTAAGTACTAGTATGATTTGTTGCAATAATTTTTGTGAAATATAATATGTATTTTATTTTTATCTCTATGTTTATATTGTAAATTTCAAGTTGGAGAACATTTGATTATTAAATACCTGATTGGTAAGGAATTTAGCATTTTCTTAATTAAATTAAATTTTATATAATATATTAATAATATGTAAAATATACTGATTAAAACTATTTCATTATTTTTACTAATATTTTTTCATCAATTAGATTTAAAAAATGGATAATTAAAAAAAAAATGTTTTAGTTTAAAAAAAAAAAAAAAAAACATGAAAAACGTTAGAGTATGTAGATCTGAAACAGATATTGCAAAACTAATAATTTTCTAATACTTAAAAAAAGCTTTTTGTTTGTATTAAATCTTCATATTTGCTTTTAAAACGTGCGGGAAGAAATGAAACGAATGAATGTGAATGTGTTTACTTAAAATGTTATGTTTTTAGTTATTTTAAATTTAAGTTAATATACTTATGATTATATTTATTATTTTGTTTCGGAAAATAAAAGATCCATACTTATAAAATATGTTTTGTTTTTATTCTACGTTAAAATATATTACTAATATAATTCAAAAATAAAGATATTACTAAAGATCACTCAAGAAATAAAAAAGATTTTCCTTTAGCAGAAAAATAATATTGTATTCTAAGCATTTATGCTTAAATATATTAACTGTTGCAAGAATAATATATTTTTCATTAATCTAACCATTCTCAAAATCACAGAATTCCCTCTTGACTTCAGCAGGTGTGATTATTCCATTTAAGTTTTATACAGAAAGTAATAAAGTAAATTTTATCAAATATATTAACGTACATAATTCTAAAACTTGTATAAATAGGTACAAAGAATAAATTTACATGGTAGCAGACAATAGTGTTTATGAATTAGGAAACAATTTTTTTTTTCCAAAATGAGTGTTTTTTGCTTCATTATTAATTCAATATTTTTACTAGTAGAAAATTAGGATTTGGATTTTAGCAAGCTTTTTGTTTTAAATATTTTTACATAACATGTTGATAAATTTTAAATTCAGTTTACAATCCCAACGTAGCTTTGTTCAATTAAAGAAAGGTAAATTCACAATTTTAATGAATAATACAAACAAAAAAGACATTTAAACTCTATAAATACACTGGTGTGCAAAACTTAAGCAACAATGTAAAAATTTAGCAGATAGCCAAGAAATTGCAGAAAAGAAGGTCTGGAGATCAGTACAGTGAACACGAAAGTAAGTAGAAACGTCATGTGTATGCAAATATCAGGAACAAAACGTCAGAAGCGATGTTAGCGTACGCAAAACGCGTGATGTCGGCTCGCGCTGCTCAGCAGTAGAATAAAATGAAGGACAGAGATGCAATTCAACATATTCGCTACAAGTGCCAGTGAGTCAATTCGTGAAATATGGCTAGAAGAAATCACCTAGACGACTTCACACGTGGAAGAATGATCGGAAAGCTGGAGGAGGGGCGTACAGTCACCAGTGTAGCTGCAGAGTTCGGAATCAACAAAAGTGTCGTTTCGCGCGCTTGGAAAGCGTTCCAAACCACAGTTGCAGCTGTTAGAAAGTTTGGTGGTAACCACCCGAGGACAACTGCAGGGGATGACCGATATATCATCCTGCAGGCGAAAAGAGGTCGACAGCAGTCAGCATCGCCATTGCTCAGAAACTCTGTACAGCAACAGGTCGACAAGTGTCGCGGTTTACTGTGGCCAGACGCCTTCACAAAGGGGGCCTCTTCGCCCACCGTCCTGAACGCTGCCTCCTTTGAAAGTTGGTCACCGAAGCCACCGTTTACAGTTTACCAGAGAGCTCAAAAACTGGACAACTGATCAATGGAGTCGTGTCTTCTTTACGGATGGGAGTCGGTTCAGTACCAGAAGCATTCTCAACGCGTTTTGATTTGGAGAGAGATCGGGACCCGGTTTTATCCAAGTAACATCAAGGAAAGACACCGTTACGGTGGTCCTGGAGTTCTTGTCTGGGGAGGCATTATGCTGAACGGGTGAACTGAGCTTCACATTTTCGACAGAGGGTCTGTAACCGGGGATCGCTATTGTGAGGAGGTACTTCTTCCCCATGTGCGTCTTTTCCGAGGTGCCATTGGCCCAGACTTCATTTTTATGGATAACAATACACGGCCACATCGCACTCTTGCTGTTGAGGAGCTGCTGGAAAGTGAAGATATCACTCGAATGGATTGGCCAGCGTGCTCCCCAGATTTAAATCCCATCGAACATGTGTGGGATGCTTTGGGGAGACGTATTGCCACATGCTTATATCATCCGGAGAACAACCAACAACTCAAACAGATGTTGATTGAGGAATGGGCACTCCTACCTCAAGAAATGTTGCACCAGCTGGTTCTGAGTATGCGGAGACGGTGCGAAGGAACCATTGTAGTAAGGGGAGGGCATATACCATAGTAAGAAACATCTGCTTGTTGTTCTTCCGGTTGGATAGACAATCATGAGTCACGATACTATGCGTTCAATAAAGCTTGTTTTTGTTTCATTCCATACCGTATGCGTTGTATTCCTTTTTCAGCGCAGATGCTTTCGTCATCCTTTACGTATATAATACTCTCCCTCATTTCAGAATTTCATGTCTCTCAGATGATTTTTGGTGAAGTTATGGCAATAAACCCACCTGTTGCTTAAGTTTTGCACACCAGTGTAATTCAGTATATTTTTATATAACTCCTTTTAGAAACAAAAAGAAAGAAAGAAAGAAAGACAGAGTCCTCTCTTTTGGGGTTTGAAAAAAAATATATCTCAAAAACATTTTTTACTGATTCTATGTTATCTAGAAATCTATAGTCATATTTTTAGAAGTTACATAAAATTCATAAATAAATTTGATAATTAATATGATAACATGTATTGATTTATTTACACTTACATTAGATCTTGTACTATGCAATAATTAAGAAGCTCTATTACCTAGTTTTACATCATATATTAAAAAAATATAGTAAAATAAAAACATAGAAATTTTGAACAATATTTTATTAAGAATTAAAATTTCTATTTTGAATATAAAGTAAATATTAATGAAACGAAATGAACATAGTGTATATTTACGTATGTTGCTGCAAAGACTTTGTTTTATATCTTACCAATCTATAACATCATTTTAGTTAAAATTATTCTACTTTACGGAGATAAGAGAAAAAGAAAGGTAATCACCAAAATGGTGAAATAATAATAAAAAAACATCGGAAACACACACACACACTATGGCAAGAAATCGACACAAAAAAAAACACAATCTATAAAACTCACTTTTAGCTTGTTAACTTTTATGTGGCTAACTTCTGCGCAAAGATTGACCATTGATATCTATCATATTTTAAACAGTTTATTCCATTATTGATTGATTTTTTTGGTTGTTGATTGATGTAGAGCAGTGGTCTTTAAACTGTGTTCCATGGAATCCTGGAGTTCCAAGAGTAAAACCAAACATTCAAAGAGTAAATTATAAATGTGTATGCAAAATAGATTCACATTCCATATGAAGTTGATACAGAAGGGCGCAAGTTAAAGCTGTTAGTGAGTAAATTACATTAATATTGAATGAATAAAAAATATAATAGCAAACACAATATTTTTTTACTTGTCTACATAAAGTAATTATAACATGTTGTGTGATTTAATTTAAATATTTTAATAAGATATGATATTCTAACAGTAGCGCACACAGGAATTTTTCAAGGGGGAGGGGGGCCTGCGGGGTTGAAAGTTCACCATTTTTGTATCATGCTATTTTTGATTTTGTCGATTTTCAGGAACAAAACACTATTAAAAAACTAATTATTGAATACATAATTAGCATCAATTTATAAAATTAATCATTAATAACAAATATTTCATTAAATTTTACGTATTATATACTTAGAATTATAACCAATCGGGAAAAAATCGGCTTTGGGGGAGGTCCGGACCCCAAGACCCCTTGTGTGCGCCCCTGTATTCTGAATCTAGATCAGGGTTCCCAAAAACATCTTATAGTTCTAACGGTTCTGTGAATCGATAAAGTTTGAAGACCACTGATGGAGAGCAGCCCAGGCTATTATGAAATTCCATAATTCTACCGAATTTTAATAAAATACAGTGGTGGCTAAAATTGTGACATTTTTTTAAAAAATTTTTTATGTATTTTAAGTTTGTATGCTTATAGAAAATTGTACGTTGCACAAAATGCTAAGTATTCTATATCTTTTTAAAGAAAACTTCATTCTGAATTCAATACAAAATCTAAAATTGAAATATTTACAACTCACAAAAAGTTATGCCTGAAATTACTGTCGTTATGCATAAGATACTGATGATAGCAGTTAGTTATCAGAGCTTAGTGAGGTTGCATTTATTCTTTACTACAGCTTCATATCGATAGTTTTATTGAGCTAAAATTAGTTTTGAGCTCTTCCTTCGTTATTACATGATGCCAAGAAACAATTATATCCTCGATTAGTTCATTTTTATTTCATGGGTACCTATTTGGACAAGAGTTTTTAAACGGTGCCGCAAGTTTTCCATAGGATTGAGGTCAGGACTGTTTTCTGTCCAGGACAACGACTCAATGATCTTAGAACGGTACCAGAGTCTTTCAATTACTTTACTTTGTGGAAATGAGCAGAATCTTGCTGAAAAATTAACGAAATATTTTTGGTAAATAGATCTTAGATGGTTGGGAGAAGCTTGGTTTCTAGAATTGTGTCAATGTATTTTATGACATTCAGTGTCCCATCGATGATATGAAGGCAACCGATACCATCTACAGATATGCATGATTAAATGATAAAACTATGTGGGTACTTCACAGTTGCCTAGATGCAGTTAGGATGCAGATATTATTCTAACTTTCTTCTTACATATTTTAGGCTATCACTACCGAATAACGATATTTTAGTTCCGTTCCTCTACATAAATTGTGACCAATAATCATTTGTCCAAATAATGGGTTCCATTGCTCACTGTAGTCCCTTTTAGTTCTGCTGTAAATTGAGATACGGTTTTTTTTGTGCAATTCTATCTCTTAGTCTTACATCTGTTAATCTACTCCTAAATGTTTTTGAGCTGACAGAAACACCAGCATCACTCAGATCACTTCTGATGGGTGTTTATTAAAATTTTTTACCTCTAAAACATAGTATTTTTGTTCTTCTGTCATCAACAAATATGGTGCACAATTTTTCGGCCTTTCCTGCTTTTTTGTATTAAATTTGTCTTCTGACATCTTAAACAAAACTTCCAGTCTCCAGATGAAGTCACTGAAGGTGTAGGTCACCTGTTAGGTAATTTTAATACAGGAAATAACCACTTTCTCGTCATACATGTGTTTAATCTACTCTTTTATTTGATGTCCTTGCTTTTTGACTAAATATCATTGTTTTTCTGGCCAGGAAACAGTCCTGACCTCGATCCTATCGGAATCTTCTGGCATCCGTTGAAAACTCTTGTTCGAATGAGGTATCCATGAAATAAAAAAGGAACAAATTGAGGATATATTTGTTTCCTTGCATCCTGCAATAACGAAGGGAGAGCTTAAAATGACTTTCAGCTCAATGAAACAATGCTGTAATAAAGAATAAATGCAACCTCACTAAGCTCTGATAACTGACTGCTATCATCAGTGTCCTATGTATATCGACAGTTATTGCAGCATAACCTTTTGTACGTTGTTAATATTTAAATTTTCGTTTTTGCATTAAATGTAGCATTAAATCCTCTTGAAAATGATATAAAATACTTAGCATTTTGTGCAACGGAAAATCTTCTATAAGCAATTACACTCAAAAAACATCACAATTTAAAAAAGTGTCCACAATTTTGACCATCACTGTACGTCAGATATATGACATTTATCATCATGGAACCATCACGTACAAATAATTTCATTATTTTATTAAATGACAAAACCGATACAAACAGCTGCGGTAGTTATTGTCGACCTAACTGATGCAATCAATACACAAGTCTTGCCTTCGTTCAAGCGGTGTGCTTGATATTATCAGTTACACCATGTATAAGTATTCACTAGCTCTGGTCAAACACGTCGTCTGCCCATACAAACTTCTCTCCGAGAACTTATACATCTTCATACCTTAACACTAGAACGTCCATCGTTATCTATTGCACACCGGAGCCTGTTTAGTATGTTCTTTCCACATTTTTGCATGGGAATTGAAAATTTTTCATGACTTTTAATCATTTCCCATAGTGATTACACAGAAAACATTTTGCAATTCTAGGTTAAATAGGAGAGAGTTTACAACTAAATATACGAGGGATGATCAGAAAAAAAGTTTACAAGCCGCAGAATTTGAACCCTACATATTATGGAGAATATTTTTTCCCAGAGTGGAGAAAAATGACACTACTTGTCATACATCTGGTTTGCGGGTAGGTAGTGAAAGTTTCCAGACGCTTCAGGACAATTGAAATGACAAGACGCTTAGGAAATTGGTCTCATTTAGAAGTGCGAGCAGTGATTCGATTTTCATGGGCAAAGAATTGTCCGCATCCAACATTCACAGTCAAATTGTAGGAGTTTATGGTGAAGCAGCAATTAGCAGATAACATGTAGCGAAATGGTGTCGCTCTTTTCAATCAGGAAGACAGGGTGTCAAAAACCGCAATATGGCAAGGAGCAACTAGCCAAGTTCTTTAACGACAGAAATTAGTATGGCACGAATTGAATAAAGGATTCAAAATGATCGACGAGTAACTCTAAATAAAGTCAGAGTGGGAACTGAGCTACGGTAGCGTACAGCATATCATTTCTGATGTGCTGTGATATTCCAAGACAGAGCAGTGAAATCCTCCGCCGAGACCTCGCTCAATGGACAGGGACTCGATTTCTGCCAGGAAGGGTTAAAAAAGTTGGTTCTGCGTTCTGATAAATGTCTAAATAGACATGGTGACTATGTTGAAATGTGATAGGAAAGTATGCCTCTTAATTCCCTTTTGTATTTTATGTCTATTGTTAATAAATATTTCTTTATTCGACTGTAACCTTTTTTTCTGATTTCCCCTCGTATCTAGAACGACTGCTAGTTTCGTTTCGACACCAATGGAATTTATCATTATAAATAGCTGTAAAATCCAGACAAAAGTTTCAAACATTAAAATGTAAATTTCGTTGCCTCTCAACACTATTACATAAATCAACAACAATTATTATTTAAATATACATAATTAGATTCATCTCTCAAAAAATTCAATTTTCAAAAAACTTCAAATTCATATATCATTAAATGTGAGATCTAAAGATGAGATATAAAGAATAAAATTATCAGTGGTATGGAAAGGAACCTTTGATTATTCCGGCTTGAATGAAATAATGTCATTGAAACATTTCAAGAATCCAGTACAAGAACTGAAAAACTATATTTTATTATTACAATACTCAACCATTTTCTTTTCTTGTATCTTCAAGTGAAATTAGGTATCAGGTGTCTACAGTGATATATAAAGATATGATTTAAGTAACAGCTGATTGATTAATAAAGACACAATGTAGTATGTTTTCTTCAGAGAAATTCGTACAAATTTCAATTTTTGCAAAAAATGACGTTTTACTCAGTGAAGTATATTTCATACAAGAAGAGCTCTGAAAAAAGATTCCAAATGCCTACAGCTTTAAAAAAATATTATTTTGGAATTTCATTTTTGAATACAATTTTTCCGCACACTGGCTGTGTAGTGTAATTGGTTTGTCGCTGGCCTTGTACGCCCAAGTTTTCAGGTTCAATCCCTGCCCAAATTGGTGCATTTTCACGATGCAGAAAAGCCACAGTGTCCATGTCGTATTATTTTACAGTTTGTTTTAAGGCTCCTTGAGTGCCTGGTTTTCATGGGTGCTGTCAGCAAATTTCAATTATAATCGTTGGAGCGTTGGAGCCTCCCTCTGAAAAGAAAACATAGTGTTAGAAATACATCGTGGTGATTGGTATCTACCTAAATGGTGCCTCACTTAAAACAGGCACCAGGTTTTGGGGAATGTACTAGGTCTGCAATGGTAAAATACCAATCCGCAGCCCTATCTGTAAATAAAAAATTGTCGTACTCAGTTGATGGCAATGCATTTTATAGTAACTTTTAGTTTAATTATGGTTATAGTATTTACGCAATATTTACAAGTATGTTATCGCATTAATTATTTGTAGAGAATCATCTTTTCGTTTTTTGTCTCTCAGCAATCTATCGTCTCACAACACGAGGCGTCTTGTTCAAGAATCTATCTCACTTGCCTAACATCTAAAGAAAGAATGGCTCCAAAACAGACATGAGGAAAAGAAATTCCTCAGTACCTGGTAGCATGGCCCACACCGCAACTAATAATAAAAAAAAAAAACATAATTTTTCTAAACGAGTTCTATTATGTTTATGCATTTCAAAATAATCTGCTGCATATTTACTTTTGAAATTAGTTTAATCATGATATTCGCGGCACAGTACAAAACACTAATATTTACAGATTCATTATATATACACCTTATAATAGTTAGCGTGGAATTTTTATATACGAAATGATTTCGTTCAGTTACAGTTATTTGTCCTTAACTGTGGTTGCAGTTAAATGCACCACAAGTTTCAAACGTTACACTTCCTGAAATCTTGAAATAACTTTTTTTTATTGTAGTTTGGTGGGGTAGGAGCACTTAGTTCTTCCGAACCTACATCTCCTTTCATGGCATTTTAGATTACATTAAACTCCTTTCAAATTGCCCTTTTTAATAAATAATATTATTTACAATTAAAAGTGTAACTAATGAAAATTAATAAAACGAAAATTTACTTTGATATGAATACATTTACGAACATAGAATGAAATAAAGATGAAAATTGACGAAAAAATTTCCATGTTGGGAGTGAGTGGGGTAATGTTTACCAATCCGGTTGCAGAAAAGGAGTTCGTATTAAAGAGATAAAATATTTAGATGTAAAAAGTTTAAGTGAGTTGGTATCGAGGGAAACTTTTGTGAATGGCTGGTCAGAGAGGTCAGCTATTTTTGCATTTAAGTGAGAATCTCGACCAATCATTGAGCAGTATATATGGAAAGAAATAAGAACAAAAGTAAACAATAAATAATCTAGATAAAAGAAAACACATTTAGTAATTAAAGAAAAGTGGGATATCAATTAGGATTGATATGGATCTGTAGAAATTAAGATCAGGAGTATAATTTTCCATGCTAATGATCGATTTATTATCAGATTTGTCAATTTCATTGGAGAAATTGGTAGCATTTCTCTTAATCATTTGTCTATATATATAATAGTGAGTATTTTACTCACAACTCTGAGATCTACATTCCTTATGAGCCAGAGAGCATTCAGAATTCACCTGACAATCAAATTTTGAGCACTTTCTTAATAATTAATATGGGTCTTTGCTGCATGTCTCCAAATAGGGGATGAGTAGATCTGGACTGGATTTTGGATCAATGAGAAAATAAGTATTTTTTTTTCTGTTACTTAGTTTTGATTTTCAAGAAATTAAGGGGTAGGGTTTAAGCACGATTTTTTAATATTGTCCTCTAAAATTTTACATGTTGTTTGAAAGTGTGAGTTTTATCAAGGATAATCCCTAGGTGCTTAGCTTTATTAGACCAGGTGGTTCTATTCTCTCTGACTCAGATGTCTGGTGCTTTTTTTGTATCTAGCGAAAAAAGAGGCTTCTGTTTTTGAGGGGTTGATGGCTATTTTCTACTTGGTAAACCAGTGATCAAGCTGTGTTAGGTATCATGTGATCATATATGAAATGAAGGAGGGTTCTTTGTGTTGACAAAGTGTCGATGTGTCTTTCGCATACATGCAAAATTCAGTGTTGTTAGCCGTGAGAATGCCGTTGATATAGATGCTGCAGAGCTTGGGAGAAAGAATGGATCTTTGTGGAACCCTATTAGAAATTGTTCTAGTATTTGAAGGGGTATTATTTACTTTGACAGAAAAAGTTATTTTGGAGAATTAGAAATTAATTAGGATAATTAATGGTGTTGGCACTTTGTACTGAATTACAGTTGGACCCCTATAAAACGAAGTCGCTAAATCCCGGAAAAAAGTTCGCTATATGGAAAATTCATTTTATAGAGGTTCATCTTTTAATATACTTTATAAACCACATAAAACAAATTTTAAATTTATAAACACTATATATTAAAATAAGGAAATAATCAAACCTTTTTTTAAAAATTAATATATATTTATTTTATATATCTTACCCATTAAAAATAAAGAAAGAAAAACTGCAAGGAAAACAAGGGGAAAAATGCCAAAGAATTCACTGTATTTTCAATACTAGGAAAATAATTTTATACTAAAATTAATGAATTTCAAGGACATTTTTTTTTATAATTTAAAGCATACAAGTAATATTAAACATACATTATTTTATAATTAAAACACGGGACACGGGATAACTCCACTAAGTGTGAAAGTAGATAGCAAAATTATTTCTAGTGAACTGGGCAATGGGGGTTAAAGGTTACACTTTTTGGATGAAATGTCCTGAACTCTATTTCTCTCGGCGAGTTTGAATTTAATAAAACCAGTTCAAGATTTATTTCCGTCATAAAATATGTTACATAGAGAATAACTTGAAATACTCAGAAATACTTAAAAAAAAGAGAGAACAAAAATTGAATTACAAAAAAAAAGTTCGTTATATAGAAAATGCACTTTGCTATAGAGAGGTTATTTTACTAAGAAAATTGTGAAATGTTCAAGGTTCCAGAAAAAGTTCGCTATATAGAAAAATTCGCAATATAGAGGTTCAACTATAATAAGTACTGCGTGTCAGACGTATTCAAATACTTCTTGTATATCTAGAAACACTGCAATGGTGTACATTTTCTTTTTTGTGGCCAGATTAAAAATAATCTACCGTTCTGAGTAAATGATGGGTAATGGAGAACATGACCGAAAGCAGTGCTTCTGAGGAATTAAAATTTGATTTTGATTAGTATAGTTACTTAATCTGTGAACTATGATTTTTTCCACCAGTTTACTGAGAATTAATAGTAGAGAGATTGACCTGTAATTTTCGGAAAGGGTATGATCCTTACCAGGTTTAAAATTAGGAACAATCGACGCAGCTTACAAGACACGCGGAAGGAAATTAATGTTTAGATTATCATTAATAATGTTCATAATTTTAATAAATGGAAAAGGTGGTAGACTTTTTAGCATTGATTCGTGATACTATCTTTTCTTGAAGAGTTTTTAATTTTAATCCTTTTGATATAAAAAAAGAGAACTTCCGATGGGAGAGCCTGTAAAATTGAAAATAGAGGAGAATCAAACCTCAGTTCTACCTGCTTTCTCGGCAAACTGGTTGTTAGTAACGTTAAGAAAGAATTCGTCAATGACTTGTGTAATTGTGCTATCAGAGTAAAAAATATAGAAATCCTTTAATTGAAATTGATTCACAAGCGAATCAGCTATGCTTATAGATTTTTCTTGGTCATTTAATGCAATACCTTAAGGACCATTAAAAGCTGCGATTTTTATTATTTGTACTTTTTTAGATAGATCTTTATTTTACTTTAGTATTGGTTTATCTAAAAAATAAAATGTACTCAAAAAAATAATTCCTCTAAAAACCTACTGTCTCAATGGAGAAAGCAAAACTACAGAATAAGGTAAATAATATATTACATATTTTTAGAATTTAAAATGATTATCTTCTTCAGGGCCGGCTCTAGCATATTTGCCGCAGTGGACAAAAATGGAAAATTCCGTCCCTCTCTCCAAAGCAGAAAAAAATATATATATAATTAAAATATAAAAAAATTTTCGCATTGATACACACCTATAAAATGTGAATATTTTTTTACAAACAAAAAGGCAGCATAATAATACAAACGCACACACACACACATATATATATATATAGATATATATAGATATATATATATATGTCTTAAGGTATCCGACTACTTACGGAACCGTGATTTTAAAAAAGCGCATAAATGGATATTTTTCATGATATTTAGTGTCACGTAAATTAGAATACATGTATAAAATTGTTTTAAAGACATTTTTTGACAAAAAAATTTATTTCAATACAATATTTTGGCATAAAATTAACTTAGAATAATCTTTAATCAAAATGTTTTCCTTTTGTGAAAAATGCGTCTATTATAATAATGCTTTGCCTGTATATAGCTCAGACCTCTTTACAGAGGCTCAACTACAATTTTTGCAAATTCACATTATTTTCAGAGTAACCACCGATTGAAATAATTTTCGGCGGTTTTTTCTTAAAATTTTACCCTTCTGTTGTCGTAAAACATGGATAAACCCACTTCTAAGTTATATATTTCAAAAATTCTAGTTCAGCCTCTGTAGAGAGGTCTGAGCTATATACAGGCACAACATTATTATAATAGAAGCATTTTTCACAAAAGGAGATTTTGAAAAAAGGTTATTCTAAGTTAATTTTTTGCCAAAATATTGTATTTAAATATTTTTTTGTCAAAATGTCCTTAAAACAACTTTATACACGTATTCTATTCTGAGTGACATTAAATATCATGAAAAGTATCCATTTATGCACTTTTCAAAATCACGGTTCTGAATGTATTCGGATACCTTAAAAATACAAAATAATTCTAAATTAAGAACATAATTACTTGTTATTATTTGAAAAGAGTAAAAAATGGAAGAGAAGAAATTGTTCTTTTCAGCAGGTCAACTTTTTCGAAAAAGAGTCTATTGATGTTGTAGGTCACAAGAGTTTATTTTAACTAACTGTGAATTACACTCAAGACTAAAATAAATTCATTTCTGTGGCTCTCTAACTACCAAAAACTCTAATTACCCTTGCCCACTTTTGGATAGCTGACACTGTACATCGTAGGGGTGAATAGAATGTCCAATGTGACCCCAATCTGGTATGGGGAGAAAGTTACAATTGAAAGATGTGTAAAAATATCATATTTCATGATTTAAGATATACTCCTGCCTCGAACCATTGTTGTTTCAACATAAAAGTAAACTGACATATAACATACAGAGTACAAAATAAGGAAATAAGATACATTAAATAAAATACCAAACTCACACCTAATAATATTTCAGAAAAAAATATAATTTTTTTCTGTAACAAAAAAAATATTTTTCAAATTTGATCCAAATGTGGCCCTTAAAATTTCCCACCGGGGGTAGGGGTTCGATTTGTCTAGCCTTAGAGCAGCCCCTGTCTTCTTTAAAAGAAAGTACCTTTTTCTAATTGTGTATACTGTATATTGCTATGCACAAAAATTATAGGAAAACGAACAACAAACAAATTACCTTAAATCTAAAATGCAAAGTTAATACAACTGTGTGTTCAATCTTAATTATATACACATAATTAAAATTCATCTGGAGCTTCGAAATTCCACGCAATGAGCTTCTTTAGTCACATAAGGCTCACTTATTAAGGCTAATTTAAGAAAATATTTCGAGATGAAATTAGATGAAATCTTTTCTTTTGCATAATGCCGTATTTACTACATTAAAACAATGATATTTTTGAATACAGTTTTAATTTTGTGTCTTTAAATAATTTTTAAAGTATACCAAATATCAAATGATCCCTAATTAAAATGTTTGGTTAAGAAAATTTTCCTTTCCTCTTTAAATAGATTTCACATGATTGTAATTTATTATTTTTAAAGTAATTGTCACAAAAAAATTATTTATGAGGATTTTAGTTAGTTTTAGCTCCTTATTTTCCCCTATAAATTAGTCGTAATTAATTTGACAGGAATTTTAATTACGCGTATGGACTTCTCAAATCTCAATTATTTTTAACCAATTGTTAGAGAATGTATTTGGTTATTTTCGTTCTCATTTGTTACAGAAAGTTCCATTGTCAGAAATGGAAATGTTTTATTAATTTATTAAAATATACAAATAAGCAAATTTAAATGTACAATAAATTTCAAATAAATTAAAACATTAACTTCTTGCAAGACTATAAGGTTTCTAAGGGTAAATATTAGTACGTAATTGTTTATTTTAGCTTGTCTCGTCATAAAATAAATACAAATCATGAGAAAAATACATAGCAATGTGTTGTTTTATTCCTTTTATTTTTGAATATTACTGCATTAAAATATAATTATCCCAATCGAATTATTTGTCATTATCAAGAATTTCATCTATTAATATATATTATTACACAAAATTATTTGTAAAGAAACTGAATAATATAAAAGAAATGTGAGGAAACACAGTAATATATTACTGCGTGACACAATAAACTGAAATAATTACAAAGTACCTCCTGAAAATATTTTATGGTTAATGCCAATTGACTTGGCAATTAGTTTTTCAGCTAAACTTTCCTCTTCACTTAACTGCATTCGGCATGAGTTATATTTTGACATTATTTATAAAAAATAATTATGTACGTCAATCATAAATTTTAAAACAGGAAGAAATGTTTCCCTTAGTCATAACTGCGTATATGTAACGTCGCATAACTGCAGATATGAAAAAATTGCAAACTTCTTGTATTTCAGAATATAATGTAGTATGAGAATCGAAATAATCAATCAACAAAAAATAGAAATTTTAAAAATTAGTTAATTATCTATGTGTTATAAAATAGCTAATATAAAATGTAAATTTTAAAGTAAAAACAAAAACACAACTAAAGGATATGTATTCTCGAATAAGTAATAACTAAAGGATAATTAGAACCCGCCATTAAGTACCCTGATAAATGGAATGGGCAAGTCTGTCTAAAAGATTTCTATGTCTTGATTTATCCTCAGTACCCTAACAATTAGCACAGAGGAAAGGTTGGCGTCATCAAAGTAATGTACCTCCATAAAATTTAGTCATAATCCTACACATGCTTCTTGAGTTTCTAAATTCCAATTTTAGTTTTGTTTATTCATATTGTCTATATACTTCCTTTTACAAATTAATTTTACTTTTTGTATTTTGCTTTGTTATTCTTTTCATTATGTATCTATCTCTCTCTCTTTGTATATATATATATATATACCAATTCCCAATAATTTCTCTAAACAACTTCTTAATTTATAATGGTCCTGACCTTCCGGACGCACGCGTAAATAATTACTAGCTACCCACCAATGGAATCTATTGAACGATATCCTTCCACCCATGAAAAAGCACCATTCTCGGAGGTCATGTGAGTTGTACTTCTGTTTGCCGCTTCGTATGAAGAGCACAGATTCTGGAAAATCCATTTTTTTTCCCTTTGTATCTTCGTTATGCAGCTGCAGCCAGTTTTGGTTTCTGTGTCTTTGTCGTGCCGTCCATTCCCTGTTTTGTGTCAAAATGTGAAATAAAGTAAACCAAATTATATCGTGGTGCCTCATCAATTCGACATCCTCTACATGCACTTCCACTCTAGGACAAATGTTCATAAGTCAATAGTTAATTACAAGAAAGCATTACCAAAGACCACGCGATTATTTCATGAAGAATATATATATATATATATATTTTTTATATATAATGTTACCATTTTTTGTGGAAAATATGTAAGAACTTTGCTTAATATGAAAAATTATCACAGATTGTTTAATTCTTTATTAATGTCGTACAACGAAACACTAAACAGAACAAACAGAATCTTCATATCCTTACAAAGCATTTTAAGGGATGAAGATTCTGCCCGATGGTTCAAGACCGTATGTGGAATGCAGGCACTGCGTAGGCACGCAACTGGATCCCAAACACCTTTTTAGCTGTCCTTCCATTGTTGGTGCCCGTTTTAAAGTAGACAATGACTGTAGCATGGACATTCTTTACTCAGATCGTGCCATGGATGTTGCCACGGCAGTGATTCACGCCTTTTGCAACATCTGACTATATCTTTATGCTTTTTTTATTATTATTAAAACCCCTGCACTTTGTCATACACGACAACAACAACAACGAAACATGTTTGGAATCCTCTTAGGTGAGGGGGCAATAAACCTGATCATTATACATCCCGCTCTCTAAGCTTCTGCATTATGGAACGAGAAAAAATTGGATCTCAAAAGATTTAACATGCATCAGCCCTTTTTCAAGCAATTTTTTGAACAGAACCATATTCTCGAATCCATTACTCGACAGACACAATGTTGTCCACAAGATTGTGACCATTGCCAATCGGTATTCATGAACACTGATGATCATTCTCTCATTCGAGTTAATTTATTGTTTGATTTTGTATTTTAAAACAATGATCCATACTTAAAACATTAAATTAATTTACAATTCTATTAAGATACAAAGATTCATTATTTATAATAACATATTCATTTTTTTTTGTAATAACTTTAAATATGATTTTTCCATTATACTTTTTATTCTTAGTCATCAATTAGTAGTTACTAATATTCTAACTATTCATTTGAAACAAAAAAAAATTTCCTTCTTATTTTATATTTAATTAACAATCAATTGTTTAACAAATATATTTTTGAAACATATCACAAAAAAATAAATTAAATACATAGGGGCTTAGAAATTTCACTAAAAATCATTAAACAGCCACACACACTTCGATATAATTCTGAAGATTTAAGCATCATATTGAATTCCATATAAAATGCACAAAATATCTATTTGTACGAAATAAAATCCGGAGGATGTATTATATCGAAACAAGAATGCTTGTCGAAACAGTGATGCTGACTATAGTGAGTGTATGTGATGTGAGTGGACATTCAAGAGGAATATATTCTAGTCTTCGATTCTTCTTCTCCGTTACAAGAACAGAAGTGAAGGGGAAATTTTCGATTAAACCATGCTAGAGTGAATGTTGGTTCAAGACGTCAGCATTGCGTGACCGATCCTTTGTTACTTTGTCTTTGGAAGTAGAATAAAAAAAGTACAAAAAGTTATAGGCTTAAGAAGGAATACGATCGTTAACAATACCTATAAAATAAGTTGGTTTTATAAATTTTTTTGTGGAAAGCTATGTAATGATTCATATTAATATTTCTGTGGAAAATTACATTTATAGTTTACTTCTACAAAAAGAAGTTAAGATTTAGCAAATTGTATTATGAATGTATGGGTTCTCTCTTAATAAAATATTATTTTAATATACTAATTTAATAAAATGATAATAAAATAAATCAAAAATTATTAAAATGCTCAGAATTTTGCTGAAAAAAATGATACACGCATTTTCTGGCTTACAGTATTTTCATCATATTATACTGTTCGTCGGACTCTCACAAAATTTGAGCCAGACGTTAACATGCTAGCATCAAAACAACAGCCGTAAAGGTCTAATGAATATCTACCAACAAATGCTCCTTTAAGAAATCCTTTAATTAATTACTTTTAATATTCTTCTAATAAATATCTCATTTAGGTAAAAACTTCTTGTAAGAAATATTTTATAAAATTTTTTAACATAATTTATCTAATCCCAATCTTTATTATCTACAACTTAATAATTACACTACAAATAAATCAATACAAAATTTTCCTATATATAGGAATCATTATATCATTGGATTTTGAAGAAGAAGCAAACACAAAAATAAGACAAATAGAAACTCCAAAGCAAGACAATGCACGCAGTTAACATGGCAATCACAAAAAGCAGCTTTTTCTATCCAGAAATCTCCGTCTATTTAAAGCGAAGGTCAATTGGAACCTATTGCATTCATATGATTTCCTGTGAAGGTTCTTCTGATTGGTCCCTATACTTGGAGGGTGTTAGATTGGATCAAGCTTAAATTAAAAACGCTGAACTTTTAGTTTTGAAGAGATAAGGCTCTAATCATATCCCGTTAGGCTAGTAAACTAGATATTAAACAATGCAAATTATTTATTTATATATATATAGAGAGAGATTATCCTGCTTAGCTAAAGTATGAGGATTACAGAATTTCGAAGAATCTGAAATACTGAGCAACTAAAAATATAAAGGCAGAAAGAGTCATTGGACTAAAATGGATAACTATTATGACTTTTTAAGCTGTCACTTATTTAGGATAGTGAAATATGGTTAAGCATTCCTTTACGGATCTAATCTTCCCTTTCAGCAGAAATTTTCGTCATAATAGAAAAACGGAATTCAATGGAAAATTAGGCCTGTGTATATACACGTGGGAGGAACACAAAACAACAAAAATAAATCAATGAATCAAAAGAATGCATGGATTTTGAAAATGGCTTATAGTCAGAAGAGAGATAATTACAAAAAGAAATTTTCAAACAGAATTAACAAGAAAAACACTTATCTATATTTGTGTTAACCATTGTATTTTTGAAAGACGATAAGTCCGATACTACGATTTCGCATATGACAGGATGTGTTCATGCAGAGAGTTAATAAACAGAGGCACCACCTACATAGTTTTTGTGTTACTCAACTAAGCGTAAGGTAGACAAAAATTAAAAGCTAAAATAATTTGAAAATATTCTTAAAAATGTATTTAATTGGATAGTTGTAATCCAGGTACAATATTGACAGTTTTCTTTATATAATTATTATGTTTTAATTCCTTGTGTGGAAAATTAAATAATTATTTAATTTTATAAAATTTAGAATAATATTTATAAACGCATATGTGTGTAGGTTGCTACACTATAATGACAATTTTATAATGCTAAATTCAAAAGAGTCTCTTTTATCAAAAATATTACCTATTATCGAATTATTCTTAGCGTTTAATTGAAGGTACAAAACGTTTGCTGACTCAGAATTGTAATTGGTTTTTAAGGATTTCAAATACTGTAGATATAATAATCAAAATTAGAAACATATATATAATCTACTACATTACTAAGATAATTTAAGTCCTCTATGTATCTGAATAAGTAACAAAATTCGTTACCAATTTTTTTTTTCATGTTCATAATAGTGTAAATAGATCTTAGATAACAGTTACTTCGCCGATAATAACAGTTTTTTTTTTTTTTTTAAATATATAGATTTCATTTAGAGTTAATTGAATAATTTTGAGATATTTATCATATTTTATATTAATTTATTTAAATAATGCTTATTATAAACTATTTGAGAATCTTAATCTTATCTCCTATATCAATGGAATTAAGTTTGTATATACAAAATCACAGGTATGAATATAGATATAATATCTTTACCTAGCATGTACTAAATATTATCTTTACTATTCTTAACTATAATAGAATTACTAGTATTGTCTAAAGTGTAGTGTATAATATTTTGTAGCTTCTTTCCCGGATATTTATATATATATATAATTAAAGTTTTAAAGATATTAGTTATATTTCTAAACTTAATAGGATTTTTATGAAATTGTTGTGCCAGGAAAATAAGTGGGAATTTAATATCTGTAATACGTAAATTTAATTTTTCATAAAAAGCTAAAATACGATTAATAATTTCTCTATTGCTGATATTGGATATTTTAAAAGAAGTATCATTTTTAAAGAGCTTGTTAAGCATATAAATATAAACCACTTGAAAACTTGTCCACATAAACTATAATGAGATTCTATTGTAGATCTGAATTTTTTATGCTTATATATAATATTTTTGTAAGCAATATCACTATCAGTTTTTTAATTTATGTTCAGTAACTTGATTAAAACTTTGCTTTTAAATTCAGTGAAAGCTACGATAGGAAAACTATATTTATTTCCTATTTTTGTAATAAAGTTACTGATATCTTCAGAAATTTCTGTTTTAATAGTATTATTATAATTAGAGATCATTAATCTATAACTTGCACCTTTGTTCATTATTTTATTGGGAGAGTTTTAGTTCTTCTAAATTATCTGTTACAACAAATTTATGATGTTCCTTTATAAACTCAGAATAGTCTTTAGATTTACATACTAATATCGGGTTGAGTAAAAAGTTTTCCGCCAAGGGCAGATACCTCCTCACCAAAAGCGGCCATTCCCATGGTAGTTAACCTTTCTCCAAACGAATATTTGCTATATAAATCTGAAAGTTGGAACTACACGACTGTGTAATTTGTTTGTCAAAACTTTATTATCTTGAGGACAAAAAAGGTGTTTAAAATAGAGCTATAGCATCTGTGAAGGGCTCACGCGTTTTTTCATTAACATGTCCTTTTGGGTTTTTTGGGGCCAGAATAAATGTGTGTGGCAATTCTTTTCCAACCAACCCGAGAAGTAAAACGTGAAGGAAATATGCAAATTAGGAAGATTTTAAATAACAGAAGTTTAGAGTAAATGGTCGGGCATTTGGGGAGTGTTGTGTTAGTTTGTGTGGCAAGTGTGAACAGTATTTCAAGAAGTTAAGTGAGAGTCAAGAGAAGTTACCCGTGACACAGAGCCCTTATTCAAGGTGCATACCATTGCAAGCCACTAAAACGCAACTTCAGCTAGGATCAGATAAATTGAGGCTTCGTTGGACATTAAGGTAGGAGTGACCTTTTAAATATTCGGATCTGTGTTCGCATTGAAATTGAGCATAGGCGAGTTAGTTATTGATAGTGGTCCGGGTTACGTAATTTCGGTATTATATATTGTGTGTTTAGCCACCGTAGATTCTCTCACATAACATATTATTATCTAATATGTTATTAGTTTAAGTTAAGATCTTAATAAAGTAATATTAAGATTATGGCAGCTTCTAGTTCTTCATTTATTCCTACACCTCTAGCTCACGCTAATAATCTAGGAGAAGGGCACCCAAGGGGGCTTCCTTACACATTAACAGCTTAGAACGCTTATGTACTATGAGTTCCTAAATAAACTCAGTGCAACTGAATACCACAAAAAAATGTGTGAAATATTAAGCTTCAATACGGTTTCTTATAATGCAGTAAAGTTTGTTTTTGAAAGTTTAAAGATGGTAATTTTGACATTGACGATGAACCACGTTCTGGCTACCCTGTTGAGGTTGATTGTGACCAGTTAAAGCAAATCATTGATCAAAAACGGAAATGTTTAAACATGAACTAATACGTTGGAGCTTTTTAATCTCTGCTCAGAGATAAAAAATAAAGAGAACATTTTGAACAGAATTGTGCCTTGTGATGAACAATAAGTGTACTACATTAATACAAGACGTAAAGGAGGGTGGCCAGTAACCGAGGAATCAGCAGGTTCGGTTGCAGGACGAACGCTAACTAACACGAGGGGCTTCTCTTTATCTAGAGGGATTGTAGAGGAATTATCTATGAGGAGTACCAGAAAAGTGGGGAAACTATCAACAGACATTATAAAGCAATATTTAAATCCGAGTTAGGGATGCCATTGGTGAAAAACGAGAAATAAAAAGTGTTCAGAAGGAAGGTGGTTCAATTTCATCAAGATAACGCCCAGCCGCATGTCAGTGCGATGACCGGCTGGACGCTCAACACGCTGGAGTTAGATTTGATACAATATCTATCATACAGTCCAGACATGGTGCATTTGGATTATTATCTGTTTTCACATCTTCAGCTGGATCTTGATGGCCCAATCTTCCAATCAAATGGCGAGGTCATAAATAGTCTTTCTGGACTCTCGCACGTCACAGTTCTTGGAAGAAGGAATTCAAAAGTTGTCAAAACGCTGTAGATTTAAAAGGAGATTATAATTCTTATTAGCTGTTCTGATTTTGTATGTATTTATCAATTTACAAGATTTGTTTTTCTGGGATAAAACTTTTTACTTAACGTAATAGTATTGTAATTAAAAATAGATCTAACATTTTTTTTTATTATATAAGTCTTTGTAATACAAATATTGATTGGTAAGCATTGGACATATTTTCTTATTATTTTAGTAAAGTTAACATTACTATATAATTTGCTCCTGAATAGTATAGTAGAAACTCTGTAGAACTTTTTACTATATCATTATCTACTATTTTAAATTTATGAGTTAGGAAATTATTAATATCCTTAACTATATGAAAGAAAAGGTTGTCTTTAATATTAACATTACTAAGTAATTCTCTTTAGTATACGTTATTTCTTTTTTTGTTTATACCAAACATGAAATATTTAATTGGTTTAATGATAAAAGTAAGTGCAAAGTTTCTACATACTTCATTAAATTTAAAAGCTATTTCATCTGATGAACTACAAATTTTCTTTCACTTTCCTTTTTTTTATTTCTTTTAACTTCAAAATTATTTTCACTATTATAACAAAAAGTTTTATAATCTGTTTTTTTAATACATTGCAATACATTTCTTTCGAAATGTATGGTATTCAAACCGTATGGATATAGAGTGTTTTAATATTTTGTGAAAGGGTTTTCCCTCCATACTTTTCTTCGTATAGCAGTGTCTCATAAAGGAAATTTAATAGCATTAAAATTAAACTGATATCTTCATCAGAAATATTACTATTTAATTGATGATATTTAACATTGCTTCAAATTTTTCTATTTAAGTCAAATCAACAATCTATATCTATCTAGATAATAGCAATATTATAAATTTATTGTTTTTCATAAAAATAGTAAGTATAAATTTGCTTAACGATTGCTATGAAATTTAACTTGTGCTAAGTCAATCTATGTATATATAATGTCATTATGATAAATATAATTTTATTTCAGAAATGAATTAATGAGATCATTAAAACCTAATAACACAATAGTTGGATGATAAATATCATACATTTGTAAAAAAATTGCTTTTAAAACATTGATCAACGATTTCAGTCAAAGAGTTCTCCAAAATCCTAACTATATTTGGAATAATTATAATTGACTTTAAAATAATTAATGAGATATTTACTGTTTTATTATTATAGTTATTATTTTGATAATACTTATTGAGCATAAGGCTAAATTTATATTTACATACAATGATATAATTACCAGGCACTTTATATGGATAAATAATAGTATAAAATATGTCTGTAAATCTTCAATTCTATTTTAGTATCCTTATAAGTAATATCTTAATAAGTTTTATAACATTATTTTGTATGGTAGTTTAATATATTATTTTTAAATACTTCAAAAGCTTTTAAAGGTTTGCGGATTTTGTGATAAACATTTAAATATTTGTTAATCTGTTGCTCTATTAGTGCTATTATTATTAAAATTATTAATCTTTTAATATAGTGTTATTGTTATTAAAATAATCATTTTTTTTGTACATTATTTGAGTGAAAGCGGTTTTTAAAATTTTCAAACTTCTCAATAACAACATGTATTGCTGAAGTTCTTCAACACATTCATTCCATTTTAAACTTTGTTAGTCCAGAATGTTTTGAAGCATTAAAGCAATATTGTAATTAAAAGTTCAACTATATATTTTTGGTTATATCTGAAAGCTTTTTTAGTGAAAATATTTTTAAATAAGGTACACGTGTTTAGTAATTATATTTGAAAAATTAATTTGTTTACAAAATTTATTCACAGATAGAAGTGTATAGTATTCTGCCTTCAAAGAAATATCCTTCTTGTCAAAATTAAATTTGTGAACCACAGATTTGATAACATTCTTAATAATATATAAGAAATGACTACAAAGAAAATAATCTTAAGTTCAAACAGTAACATTGGCGCTTATTAACTTTTTTGTTAGATCAAAGGTGAAACATGTTGATAATAATTTTTTCTCCCTTTACTATTCACTAATTCATTAATTTTTGCACGGTACAGTGTTTCTACTTTTTTTGCTATGGAGCTCTCGGAGTTCATTTTATTTTTATTATCTATATTAATAATATTTTCATTATATTTTGTTTAATAATTTGTACTAAGTTTCTGTGATGTTAAGCTCATATGAGTATTAAACGAGAATTTCCAAACGCTAATTTTTTTTTTTTTTTATATTTGGTATAATTTTAATGAAACACAGTGGCTGAGTAATTAGTGCATCGTGCTTTCGCATCACAAATTCGAGGTTCAAGCCTCGGGATGCGAAAGGTTGACTCAGCCTTTCATCCCTTCAGTAGGACGATAAATAAGTACTAAGCTTGCTTGGGATTTTAACACTGGATTGTTCGCGTCAGACTTACCGGAACATCTGCTCATGCACATCAAGGTCCAAGGTCACGTATACTGAGTTGGGCACAGTAGGCCTTGGCCCTCACGGGTTATTGCGCACCTGATTTAAGTTATAATCTTTATAATGGACAGTTTAATATTTTTAAGACTACGAAAAAAAATAAAATATATTATTTCTGTTTAAGTGAGTTAAGGGAGTTTTAAGTTACCCTACGCGCTTGTAAATTTTTATGTTATATGTGTACTGATTAATACTTATATGTTAATTTTATGAGATTAATCTACATGAATAGGAGAAAAGAGACTTATCCGTTCACTCACTCTTCATGATATCCCTCAAAGTATCAGACAACCAGTTTTGAAATTTGGCAGTTATATTCCTTTTGTTGAAATGCCCGCGATAGCCTAATGGTATTGGTCTAAAGGTAATGGCCAGCGTGTCATAAGTTCAGGCCCAGTTCCACTGAAGACTCACCGTATAAAAGGGCTGATACACGCTAAATCTAACGTGACTCAATGTCCTCAAATTTACTTTGTGTGGTAATTTGATAAGGGGAATCCAGCTCAGGTATTATCCTCATCACTTGACTGTGGTTCAAAATTACACGATCCTTCGCCTTCAGTCCTCGTTTTACTTCACAATGCAACGCATATAAACTCTCACTTGCTCATTTTGTTGGGTAGAGATCCACTGCGAAAATCAACTCCCAAAGAGGAGTGTACAAGGATGTATGTGTCGCAGGGAAATGTCGAAATTAGGGATTCCATCAAATCCCTAAGGGTGATGATCAATTCGCGCAAGATGTTAAAATAAGATCTGTGTAAAGTGATTTCCCTAAGGAAAGTAAGCGATTTGATCAAATGCCTAACCTGTTTCAGTGAAATGATGAAATAATATTGTTAAGAGTTTAAAAGTTTTTATTTAGCAAATGCGGTGCATTATATTAAAAGTAGAAGTAATACAGCAATAATCATTGAATTACAAATCATTTATTCGAAATTAACGAAATAATTAGATAATTAGGCTGGTATTTTTTAAAGCATGTTTGTTCTAAGTTTTCAAATATTTTTTTCGTGAATATCTATATGAATAAAAATTAACGTTTGTTTGTGTGTGTGTGTTATTTATTATGCCTTCCTAAACCTTTCATTCGATTGCGATGAAACTTTGAGAAGTGGTTGGACACATATCTGCGAAGGTTTCTGAGTTAGTAAAACTATGCTCCCATAGATGTCCAAGTGGCGTTGCGGGGGATTATAACGGGAGTAATAGATAATTATTTCCATTTTTAAGCTATTACACGTACAGTCGTGAAATTTTGTAAGCAGAATCCTTTTATAGAGTAGATACCCGCTACAAAATGGTTTTAGTGAAATTCGACACCCCACCAGAAACGAATTCGGTCAGTGTTTGATTTTTCTCTATATCTGAGCACATTTTTCTGTTGTAGGTACTTGATAAAATAGAAAAGACAGATAGATATCAATAATAAAAATGCGTGCAATCTTTTTCGGGTAGTGTTTGGGTGCTACTGTGTGTGCGCACGCGCGTCACGTCAGGAGCCCGGCGCTGCCTCGCACGGATTAGGA
Source organism: Trichonephila inaurata madagascariensis (assembly GCA_019973955.1). NCBI lineage: Eukaryota > Metazoa > Arthropoda > Arachnida > Araneae > Nephilidae > Trichonephila > Trichonephila inaurata. The sequence goes on along the minus strand of BMAV01013742.1, from coordinate 11,962 downwards.
GAGAGGGGAGGTAAAAGGGTGTGGTAACAAGCGAAAACATAGCTCTGCAAATGCTAACTTGTTCATTTTATCATTTCACTAAAACCGTTCAGGGATTTGATCAATTCATTTCTTCAACAGGGAAATGACCTCAAAAAGAGGCTTTATTTTAACATCTTACATGAACTGACCACCTCCCTTAGGGATTTGATGAAATCTTTAATTTCAACATTTCCCTGCAACATATAGATAAAAATATTATATAATATATTTAGGCTTAATATAGATAAAAATTACCCCTTTGAATCATTACAGCCATGGATTTTAAACTTGATAAACTTATTTTTTCTGTTGAGCACAGATGCGCTTAGAATGGGATTTGCCAAAATTGACTCCCAAACGGATTACGGGGTGTTGCATTTGAAATGTTCGAGCAAGAGATTTAAAATTTGGCCAACGTGTTTTTATATTTCTAGTGGAGATCAAATCAGATATAAGAAGAGAAGAAATATATATTTAAGAACACTCTTAGAGGAAACAGTCTCTCAAGTGACTTTGTAGGGGGGGGGGGTTTAAACTAAAATTCCAATTTTCTAACTACATCACCCACGGAATTAAGCATATAAGTACCTTTTATCAAGTAGTGACCTTTTAATAAGTAGAAGAATGGTATGAAATTGACTCCCAAGGGTGATTACAGGTTCAATATAAATTTTAAAAAATTTTCCTTTTAAAACTTTTTTACTTACATACTTGAAATTTGGTAAGCATGTTTCTTTGGTTGAGCATATATCAACTTTTTGCGAATATCAACTCTCAAGAGGGAAGGCAGTGGAGGTTTACGAAGCTATTACAGTTTTAATAAAATTCCGTTTTTTTAATATTAAGCCTATAGCTTTAAAAATTTATTAGTATATTTCTTCAGTTAGGTAGCTATCTGCTTAAAATGGATTTTGAGGTAATCAACTCCATTTGGAGAGGCTACAGAGTCATAGATAAGAAATATACTTATGTTTTAGAAATTCAAGTCCTCTTTTTTTAAATCTAAATTCGAGGAGTGGAAGCTAATGCTAGAATTTAGATATCAATAATTTTATAATAATGTGTAGTTTACCAATATCATGAAATATGCAGTGAAATTTGCGGAGGAATTGGCTAGTAAATTTATAAAGACAATTTTTAATGTTTAAAAAGTCCATACAAATAAAAACTTTGCAAATACGAAATTTAAAATTGTTTTCAAATTATTTTTTATACACCGTAAAATCCGGTGTGTAACGCGCATCTGTACTTTCAAGCTGAAATTTTTAACTTTTAGATACGTTCGCTGTATAACGCGTACCCTCTTTTTTACGAAGAAATCAGAAATGTACGTGCGCATTGCTCTTATATTTTGAAGTCATTTATTCGAAGTACTGCCCCAGACTTTTGAAAAAAATGCTTTACTTCTAGAAGTACAGCCCTTTAATTTCATAACGTATGACATTTCTTTTAAATAAACAATATTTCGATATATCTAGAAGTCTTAATTTCTTTTAATGCTCACCTCTTTTTTATTTTTAAATCTATAATTTTTATATCCGGCGTATAACGCGCAACCGTAAATTTCGATCTTATTTTTTGTGTTAAAAATGTTCTTATTCTTAAATCTTAATTTAAAACTTTCATAATTTTAAGGAAAGTATATTAGGAAATATTTATATATAATTATTTTTTTGATTTTTTTATTGCTGCTATTAATTATTTTACCTTCTTTTAAAAGGTATACATAGTCTTTTAATACAATTTTTATTCCAAATATTATATTCCTGTAAACTTTAAAATGAAAGAAATGATTTTTAGAAAATCTATTGGAGGATTCTTAAGTATATCCAGAACCAAAAGAATTATAATTTCAATCATTCATAAAACCACTGAACAGTTTATGACTAAGCTACACCTTCAGGCATTTATATTATTAATCAGTTTACAAAATCATGTAAATTTCACAAAAGCTCTGGCACCCCCTCTCCTGAATTCTACATCACACCAATGGGAGGACGTTTGAGCTTCGACATATTTAACACGCATCAGCCTCCTTTGCACTGTGGGTCTTCAGCGTAACTCATGGCTCAAATTACTTCCATTAGTATGGTGTGGTAGCTTAGAGAGGGGATGCCAGCTCAAGTGTCGTTTGCGTCACTTGACTATGGCTTAAAATTACCATATCCATTGCCAATAGCACTTATGTTGTTTTAGAGTAGACATTAATAAAACATTCATTTACCCTAGAACTATCCTGAAGCTGAAAACTGGTGGATTTCGAACATCTCTGCGCTGCAAGCTTTACTTATAATTATGCATTTTAAAAGGATTTTTTAATGGGATACAGTGGGTGATCGGTTAACGAACATAATCCATTCCAAGACTATGTTCGCTATCCGAATTGTTCATTAACCGATCATTTATTCACCATAGACTTCTATATGAAATCGATTAATTCGTTCTGGAGACCCTAAAAAAATGAAATAAAAACCGAAAGTGATGGTCTAATTTGTAAGAACATTCTATTGGAATTTTTTTTCAATAGAACTTTGAAGTTTAATAGGTAAGCAACATAATTCAGGAGAGATGAAAAACGATTTTTAGTGAGTTTCTCATATTACACGAACTTTTACGGCGGTAGCGCGTCATCGGCACCTTTATATTTTATAGTCTGCACTGTTTGAAAAAAATTAAGAATTCGCTTAATTTATTTGCCTGTCAGCAAATCCTCTCGCCCATAACTTATCAGCTGTCAGAAAATATTGATATTCATATTGAAATTCAAGTATTCAACTGTGTATTGATTTTAGTCAAAATAATAATTATTGAATGACCTTTAAATTTATTGTTAATTCAGGTTTCATTTAGTAATTATCAATACTAAGAATGCATTAAACATTTCTCCTTTCAGTGATCTTATTTTTTATGCAAAATGATAGCAAATGTTTAATATTAATTTTTTTCAAAGCCGAGAAGGGTTCGTTAGAATTCATTTTGTTCATTATCCGAATATGTGTTCGTTGTCCAAACACAAAAAAATCTTTCTTGAAAGTGTTCGTTATCCGAACACAAAATTCTTTCGTGAAAGTGTTCGTTAACCGATCTGTTCGTTAACCGATCACCCACTGTACATCTTACTTTTTTATAAATATATATCTAAATAAAGTCTATCCAAATAGTCTGTCTGTTAGTTTTTAAGAAATTCAACATAATGTGCTGATTTTCTTAATTTTTCACACAACTGTTCGCTATACATTTGTGACTTTGGTGATACTTAAAAGTTCTACATTTATTCTGTAGAGGAAAATATTATTCAAATAAAAAGTGTGATTATATTTATTATGTCTAGAAAGGAATAATCAGATCTGATTCCATGAAATGAGTCTTTGATCTCTTTTCTAAAATCAGTTTACGAGAAAAAAAATTTTTGTTTCCTATTTTTTTTTTCCTAAAAAAATCTTGATAAAATCTGACATTCAAATAGCACGGTAAATAGAACCCAGGAAGCCCATTTTTGATCTCAATTACGAGAAGAGTAATTGGATTTTTCAAAACGCGCGAATATGTATTGATAATCCACTCGGAAATTCATTTTGATCTTTATTATGTTTCTATTTCTTGAGAGTGGAAAAAAATTGCATAAACTAAATAAAAAGCTGACTTTTCCTTGATTTCTTCCTTTGCGAATGTTGAGCAAAGAGTAACTTTGTGCGTTCTATGATACATAAAATATATTTTAATCATAAAGTATGCATTGCAGTCTGATTAAAACATGAAAGTGCACTTTTTTCTTAGTGTTTTGACTTCAAGAAGTATAATTTCATTTTTTTTATTTATTTACTTATTTATTTAGGTTGATGTAAGTTGAAAATGAATCACAACTAAAGAAATAAAATCTAAGCATATAAATTTTGAATTAAAATATTAAAATTTACTTTGCAGCTCACATACATTTAGAGTTCGCAATATCTTCGTATTTTACTTCCAATATTTTTTAATGCCTTATATTTTTATGATGAGTTTAAATTAGACACTTAAATCTGAATACATCAAGCAATATGAAATACAAAAAAAAAAAATATTTAAACTTTTCCGAAGAAAATTAGGAGGTCAAGTTCAATTCAAAAAAGAAAATCAAATTAAATACATTCTAATCATCATCGATACAAATTACCGTTTTCAAATATTTATCTATGATTTTAGAGTATTCAGAAGGTAACTGTAGTATATAATATATTGTTACGAATTTTGTGTAAATAGTGTAAATAATTTGTATTTGAGGGTTTAATGCATTTATATTATTCTATGTTATATTTATTTCATGTTAAAATTGTACTATTCACAAGCAATATCGCCCCTTATGTTATAATGGCGATTCAATGAAAACTTGGCGAAATCTTAGCGGTAGAGCCAAGTTGGCATCATTTTTGGCGACCAAGTTGTCCAGTTCGGAACCCTCTGGAATCTTCTAGAAAGTAATAGATCTTTCCACTAGTGTCACGTTCAATGAAACGAGCGATTATATTTCTGAAAGTTTCTGTCGCGCCTATATAAAAAAGATGCTCGCATGTACGGCGGTGAGTCTGGATTAAACCAGCGAGTAGTGAGGATTATTTTGACTTGCGATTAGCTTGGCTGTGCTTGTGAATAATCTTTACTTACGTGTATTTTTAAACACTGATGATTGTGTTTGATTGATGTTGAAGGTGTGAAGACCTTCGGGGATTTACTCTGTGAATATTGCTGCTTAATCCTGTATTTAAAGTATTGAACTTTTGATAATAAATTCGCATCGTTCTCAAAGAACTGTTTATTTTCTTTGTGATTGTTTTGCATAAAATTACCAAACACTCGGATCTACGTAACAATATCTTTAAGTTATATAATAATTGTAGCAATTTCTGTAAATTGAAACATCTTTATTTAGTCTTATAGTAAGTTCAGATGATTAAGTACAGCTGAGTCCCGAAAACCGTCCTAAGTTGGACTGAAGGGTGGTCGAGTTTGAGGATATGCCGGATTTCTAGAATAGGATTAAAAAATAATAATCACAAATGTTTCCTCAGAAATTATTGTATTGCACTGGTATGCATTGTTGTCTTGAGAATTTAGCAGAAAATAAACTGCCCAAATACCCTAACACAAAGAAAAATTATGTAATTTATAATACTTTTTGAAGGCATGAAACTGTATATAACAGAATATATAACTTTGCAAAAACTGGCTATTTAAAAAGAAAAAAAAAATGCGTAATATCCAGTTATTTTCCGTTTTTCACTTTTCTATTTGCTGCTCCATCACGACGACTAAAAAGAAACACTAAATCCATTACCGACGCACCTTGCTGTTAAATATACTGAAGGGTGGTTTCAACAGCCTTTAGTCACTCACTATGTGATACTTTTGGAGTTAGTATGGCGTTCCCAGCTGGAAAGCTGTCTAAAAGTGGTTTTTTTGGACCAGCAAGAGCGTGGTCGAGTTATTCAGATTGCTGGGTTTTCCAGTGCAGAGCTTTTGGGTCTCTACTGTATTGTTTACTTCGTTTTCATTCTTGCAGCTTATGAAAATCAGAATTAATATACATAAATTCTTGAAAATGAATTTAATTTTACCTTAAAAAACTGTTTATCAACTATTATCTAATTTCTACATTGGTTGTACATCGCTTACTACATGCTATAGTTATTTAATTAATATTTTTAAAGTTATATACACTTATTTCGAATCCCTATCTTTTGAAAATTGTTGACATTAGTTCTTTTTCATTATACATTTATGAACTAATTGTATAACAATGAAGTAGTAATAATAAAAACAACAAAATATTTTTAAAACATATAAATGCGTTTCTTTAATTATTCTGACAAACTATTTTGTGTTTTTTTATTCCTTCTCATGAACATTTTAAAATTTTAAATCATTAAAGTTTACATTTTGATTAAAATCGCATATATTTTTAAATACACTGCTGGCCACCAAAAATGCAACACCCTGAAGGAAGCATGCAAATAACATGGAATTTACAACATGTATTAGCGAAGGTGAGATATGCAAATGATTAGAATTTCAGCACAGACACACATCTCGCACGCCTGTGGCGCCACCTCAAAGCGCTATTTAAGGCTTGGAGATTTCGACGATTTCAAGTTCGGCAATTGTGCTTTTCTTGTGGTTTCTTCAAAAAACGATCAGTTATGTCTCGTAGAAAACAGCGATCAACTTTTGATCAAGTATCCGAGTTCGACAGAGGAAGGATAGTGGTCTACCGAGATTATGGATTATCTTTCAGGGAAATCGGTAGTCGTGTTGGACGAAACCAAACAACTGCCATGCGGATATGTGACCATTGGATGCAAGAGGGTACGATAGACCGACGTGGTCGATCACATCCACCTCAGTGAACCACTTCACGTGAGGACAGGAAAATTGTGCTCATGGCAGTGACGGATCGCTCAGTCACATCACGAACCATAGCACAGACCATTGAGTCTGTAACGCATCATTCAGTGTCTGCGCGTACCTTTCGATGCCGTTTACAGCAGAGTGGTCGGTCCGCAAGACGTCCATTTCTTGGTCTACCCTTGATACAGAACCACAGACGTCTCCGCCGCTAATGGTGCGATGAAATAAATATATGGGAGGTAGAATGGAATGAAGTTCTCTTTACTGACGAGTCCCGCATCTGTCTGCAACACCACGATGGTCAGATTCGAGTCTGGGGACACCGTGGAGAGAGGATGCTGAACAGCTGCGTTATGCACCGCCACACTGGTCCTACATAGGGAATTATGTTATCGGGTGGTATTGCATATCACTCTCACACTCCTCTAGTACGCATTGTCGGTACTTTAAACAGCCAGCGCTACATCTGCGATATGTTGGAGCCAGTTGTCCTTTCTTACCTTCAGGGCTTGATCACAGCCATATTTCAACAGGATAATAGCGACCACACGTGGCAAGCATTGTCCAAAGATTCTTCGTCAATCACCAGATTGAATTGCTTCCCTGGCCGGCTCGCTCTCCGGATCTTTCGACGATAGAAAACATGTGGTCCATGGTTGCTCAACGATTGACCCAGATTACACTCCCAACTGCCACACCAGATCAACTTTGGCAACGTGTGGAAGCTGCTTGGTCTGATGTACCCCAAGAACACATCCAAAGTATCTTTGAATCAATGCCAGGTTGTGTGGCAGCAGTGATCTCCAAAAATGGCGGCTACTCTGGCTACTGATTCTGGCAGGAACCACACTTCACAGAAGTCTATAAATTTGATCATTTGATACTT
>BMAV01013741.1:65976-78730 GCA_019973955.1 Trichonephila inaurata madagascariensis | reverse complement strand
ACTACAGACACTACTTTTGATGTTTCACTTCATCAACATGCTCATGTAATGTTTGAACACAGAAAAAACTTGTGAGCGGGTGCGTTGTCGTTGTGGAACACAGGACCTTTTCCCGGAAAGGGAGTCTGAATCAAAAGGTAAAGATAATTTCTGAGAATGCTTCGATCATGATCAATCTTGTGTTCATGTCCCTAAACAACAACGATACGCCCCCAATCCACGAGGAGATACTGCGCCTCACTCCATTACAGAATCTCTTTCATGTTTCATGGTTGAAACTAGGCCGTCAACAGGAAATGTTTCTGACGGAGCTTATCATATAAACACACGTCCGTTGGTCTCGAATAATGTAAATAAGGATTCATCAGACCAGATGACTTGGTCCTATTGCAACTGATTTGAGTTTAGGTGGTATGTGCACTAAAACTAATCTCCTCATAACATTCGTCGCTGAAACTATCAGTTTTAGAATAGCTAACTACAAGGAATGTTCACATCATGCAGCTGCCGTTGATAAATGTTATTAGATATAGACTTTTGAACGTTGGTATTCATCTTGGACGTTATCTGTGGCATTGTAGTCTTTCGTTTTCGAATGACTATCTTCTTCAACACCCATTTTTCATGGTCTTTCTCCTTTACTTTCGCCTACTATGTTCTTGACAGAAGATACCATTTCCAGATTTGTGTAGGCTGTTATCACCCTAAAAACAGTGGTCCTTTAAACATTCACAAGATAATCTGTTCTCTTGCCAAACGCTCCAGGGTGGCCTACACCCAATATAATGCCTCTTTTCACGGCGAAGATGTCGGACATAATAAAGCTTTGTTAAGAACAGAATTTTGCTCATTAAACACACACTGTCAAATGTTTATAGATACCTTCCTTTAAAACGCTACTAGGTGACTCACTGTAGTGACACCTGGCGCTCTGTTATTGGACTATTCGAAAGATGACTCATTTTTAATTAGGTGTTCCTATTATTTTGTCCTAAGATGCTATATTAATAATTGTTTATTACTAGTGTAAAGTAATAGTTCTTTTATTGATGAAACGCTTTCATGAATCTAAAGTTGAGAAAAACAGCTAATGCAAGGTTTTAAAGGTAAAATATACTAAATATGGATGAATTCACAGTGCAATTTACACATTCATTCGATTAATTCTAAGACTTACCCGGGTTTTCTAACAATGTGAGCAGCGGTTAACAATTTTGAAATATGTAGTCGCAACTCAATTAAAATTTACTTTCGCTTATTCCAATAAATTAAGGCGTCCCTCTCTTCTTTCAATGGGTTAGTGAGGAAGGTTTTCGAGTAAAAATAGGAAATACAGTTTGCTTTCAGTTTTTGACTTACGTATAGCAATAGATTTGATAGAATAGAATAAAATCATTAACTAACTAAAAATAAAAGATCTAGCGTCAAAGGTAAGAGTAATATTTATTTGACGCATGCATTTCACTGAATAATTGCAGCGTTTTGCTCAATTTTAACCTAAGGATTAAAAATTAATTTAAAATTAAAAGTTTAAAATTCACAGATAAAAGAATTTCATGCAGTAAGGTTTTATGAGTATCGTAAGAAACTCAAGCATCGCCGAATTGTGTAGTTTTTTTTCTAATAAATAAAAGGAATTAAACATTGGGTTGAACAATATTTTGAAAAAATAACTTAAATGTTTTATTCTTTTATTACTTACCTGTAATAAAGCAATTGTTTTTAAGTTAGATGCAATCTCCTCATGAGGTAAGAATACCAATATTTTAAGTTGGAACTTCAATGTCATTCAATGCAACTTCTCACTCAATACTATTTCAATGACTTACAACGAAATTTGTAGCTCTAAGACAAAATATTCCGCGAATTTGAAAGTCTTCCATAGTGAAAAACGTAGTAATTTTCTAAAATGAATCTGAAAAAAAACAGCTATTTTGGATAAAGGGTTTTTTTTTGTAACTGGAATAATTTTTTCTATCAGAATGCAATTGTATGTTGTAAAAGACGCCCAAGAACGAGAATTCCACAATTTATAACAATTCAGTTCAGTTATTTGCGTAATTATAAAAATAACTTCTGAAATAGATATTAATTCGAAAAACAAAGTTGAATGGATTTGAAAAATAGTAAACTATATATATAATGAAGCTGAAAGCAAAATAAACGCGGAATTCACTGTTACGTATGTGATACTTGATATTTCATTATATTTTTACGTTTATAAACGAATTTGAACATGTCCATCCAACAAATCATTAAAATGTAGAGTAATCAAGAAGAACTGTGTGAGTTGCTTGAGAACAATATAAAATGATGCAAGTAAAGGAAGTTGGTATATTAATATATTTTTAATAAAATATAGGATTTTAAAGTCATTTTATTTTAACAAAAAGCTTTTAAATTCTGTTTCTGAATAATTTTATCATTCTATAAAATGAATCCTTAATACATGTCCTTTTTTCCATTTCATTACAATTTTTTTAAAAAAGCATTACTATAATTTTAAAATTTGAACATTTTAAAATACATTTTTCAGTTATTATTTCATAGATAAAATTCTTTTTTTTTCCCCTGTTTCCCGTTACATATGGTTAAATGAAAGTACAAGCATTATGGGAAAAAATTGACATGTTATATTTTTAAGGAATTTTTCCAATATAAAATACTTAAACTTCTTTTTAATATTATGTTTCGAAAGAAGATATAAAGTTTTTTTTCTTATAATTAAAATGAATATTTATTTCAGAGGTGTTTGCTATTATACGGTAAAGGATCACACTATTCTTCAAAATAAAATAACAAAAAATACATATGTCCAAAAATAAGGTCAAAAAAATTTTGTCTCACAGTTTCAAAACACCTCCAGTAAAGCGGAAAGAACTTTTACTGTATGTACATTAAAGAACGAGCAGTAAAATATCAACCTTTAGCTAAGGAACATTTGTTGTTTAGTGTTAGTTTTTACAGAAATACTGGATTCAGACCGTTCAAGAATATGAGAATTTTGCCACCAGTTTTTTCAATCTTACATTAAAATAAGCAAGTTAGTATGTTTGTGGTCAGAAGGACTTCTCATAATCGTTTAGATGATTTCTTGAAAATGACAGCCATTGGAAACTAGAAGCCCACCAATCTCTCGCGGTAGTGGCTCGACGGTTTCATTTGCCTGAAATTCGTCTACCAGTTTTGGAATCAACTTAACACAAGTAGTACAGTCACGAGAAAGGTCAGGCAAGACCGCCACAAACCATATACATATGCAAAGGATCACTACTTGGCATTCCGCGCACGTCGACATAGACGAACAAGGGATTCTCAGCTCGCTCATTAACCTTACTGCGGTGCCTGGAAGAAGAGTTTTCAGACAAAGAGTCTACAGCTAACTTGCAGAGATTTGCCTTTACGCACTGCGTCCAGGCTGCTGCGTGTCCTTGGCGGCTTCCATCAGGAAAGACTGGATCTTGTGACGCTGAAAACATCAGTTGTGGACACCATAAGAATAGGGTACGTTCTTTTTAGTAAAGAGTCGAAATGTACCAGACAAAATGATTTTCGTCAAGTTTTCGCTTAGTGAGAAAATGAAGACCGCTGAACTTACTTCTACATAACAAAAATTAAACATAGTTGGTGCAAAAAGAATCCTAGTGTGGGGAGAGATATAGTTGGGCATTCGCACACCACTGTACGTTTTCGATGAAAGTACTGCCAGCTCACAGTTTTATAGGGATGAGATCCTGGAAGACTATGTGAGGTTTTCCTGGGTGCAGTGGCCCGGATTACATTTTTCTGGACGATAATGTGCAGCCACTAAGAACTTGCATTATTGATGAATTTCATGAAGGAGCGGATATTTGTCATATGAATTGACCTTCGAGGTCTCTGGCTAACAATTATTGTGAATATATTTAAGATGGATATTAAAAGCTATTTCTCAGTGTAGCTCCCCTTCCAGGAATTAAAAGTCTAGTATTTATAAAACTGGGTTTGGTTTCCACAAATACTTTTTGACACCTTCATAAAATATATAGCAGCTTTTTAGTAGGCTTGTGTTGTAGTTCATAGTATTCACATTCTATGGCAGATTGACTTTTCCCCAGGTAAATGCTTTATCTCTGATTCATGATTTAAAACCATTTGATACAACTTTTACCTTAATTCACAATTAAAATCGTTTCCATATTGTTTTGTTTTTATACGCACATTCTGGCTTCAAATATATTTCTGTGACAAATTTAGTGGCAACATAGTAAACAGTTAATCAGTTTTCAGAGATTTTATGTTTGTTACCTTAAATTTGGACATGAGTGTGCATCTGTGGGCGCGGTACCCTCGCTCACAATGTGTGTTTTTGTTTCAATAAACTAATTTTTAAATGTTGCAATGAGCTTTCATTTTTAAAAATTTGAATTATTTATGCTAGAATAGAATATAATTTTTAGAAAACTTGGCAAGGAGTTCGAATAAAAGAAGAAAAAGGTAAATGATGAATTTTTTTCTTCATTAGATTTCAAATAGAACGGATCCTTAAGTCCTATATTTCTTAGGAAAACATTTTGACATATTGTTGAAGTAATTTTATAGTATCTGTATTTCATGTATATTTATGTAAATAAACTCACATTATAAAAAAGTTTTAAGTAAGCTTTTTTTCTTTTTTTAAGTGTTTTTTCGCATGTGGTGAGAAAGATTAATCAAGGATTATTTTCAATGTGGGCCGTGTAGGGATCTGAAAAACGTTAAACATGAGGAAACTCAAACGTCGTTTTATTGGTGTGGTGTGGAAGTTATGAGAGGGGATGCCAGCTCAGGTGTCGTCCTCATCACTTGTGTGTCAATAAATTAAAATTGCGAGGATGGTCGTCAAAATCCCTCGAGTAGCTAAACACAGCGATGTTAATATCCACTCACTCCAGTAAAAATAGAAATAAAGGATATTCGATAGTTAAAATAGTTCTGCATTTTATTTAATTCTATCGTGTTCACTTCATAAGGATATGTGGACTTTATTAATAATGAATTATTAATAATTTTATTTTTTTCTAATTTATATATTATTTACGTTACTTTTTTATACTTAATTTATATTTGATACTAATAATTATAATTTAAGTATTAAAACATGAGAAATCTAAAACTATTTCTTATTTAAATTGTTTGCGATAATAATTCAAGAATTTTGCGTGACATTTTAACCAAGTCTTTTTTAATAAATTTATTTCTTGAATAATATATCAAAACATGAGTTTTGAAGAATTATTTCATGTAAATTTCTATAACAAAGCTTGAATGCCAGTGCAGTTCATTGACCCGAAAATGAGATAATTTAATGCCACATTTAGATAAACAAAGTTTACTTCACCGAAAAGAAATTCCGTGTGTGTCCATTACTTTAATCAATACCTTAAAAATATTTTTGAAATATATTCAATAGAAAAGAATAAATATCCAAATATTTTTTAGCTACACTTTTAAGAAAATGCTAAAGAATAAAAATCTTTTTATAAATTCATAGTACAGATGTTAAAAAAGTTCTGATTGTTATGTCTTCTGTACATCTTGCACTTTCTTTACACAAAGTAATCGTTTGAAGAGTCTTAAATATCGCTGCAGAAAATACATACTTCACAAACAATATTGTCTAAGATATATTCAAATATTTTCTTTCTTTAAATTTTAAGCACTTAAAAATATTTTTTTATTATTTTCTTTGAAAACTTTGTTTAACAACAATTAACATATTTGTGCTTTTTCCTACTTTTTGAATTTTTGTCAACATATCAAAATCCGGTGATTTATTAAACCACATTAATTGACTATTATTTTTTGAGAACAGTTATTTTATAAGTATTTGAAATAAATTAAAAATATTACATGTTTCTGTCTTTATGATGCTTTGTTTTAAATTATTAATGATTATTAAAAAGTTATCAGTATGATATTTTACATTCTGGTGAAATGCAATTTGCTTGAAGTGAATGGATTGAAAACTAATAAAATCTCTCAATCAGTTAAAAATACAGTTGAACCAGTTTTTGTGCAGTAGATAGGGACCGCATAAAAATGAACGCACAAAAAATATTCAAAAATTTTATAAATAATTACATAAAACAAAATAATTCGTGGAAATACTACAGAATTTTTTTTATGCGGTGGATTCGGACCGCATATAAAAGCCGCATTTATAAAACATGCCAATTATTTACAAAATTTATGTAAGACTACTTCCATAATCAAATAAATAATTAAGTATTACACATGGAAACATTTCAAAAACATTTAATTTCTAATTGTATATACGGATGACTTTTGAAAAGTCACATACATAATTCATCGCTACTCATCGTAAGCCAAAACCCTGTAATGGATAAGTTCAAAATTGCTTTCTTCACTTAAAGGTATAATTTCAATTGATTTATTTTTTGTCAACATAAAGTAAGAGATAAGCTTTTGCAACGAAGGTCGACGGTCAGTTGCTTGTAAATGTCACGATACCAGATATACATGATTGAAGCCCTTTTTTGGAGTTTTATACTCCTTTTTTAATTGGGATGTATTTTAAAAAAATGCTTTTCCAATTTGTTGGAAAGCTGGATCCCTGCCTATTTTTGTCCACTTTCAAAGAAAATGGTTTTTCTTGTACGTCTTCATAATCTATCAAATTATTATTAATGTCAATGTCATTGTGAAAGTTTCGCCTTCAATCAAGCGGGGGTCTCCAAACTTTTTGACCTCACGGACCAGTAAAATAATAATTCAAAACCCGCGGACCCCTAATAGAATTTTATAACCTTCCACGTATTGTTTTGAATTGAATTATGTTTCAATGCATCTTAAAAATTAACTTCATGTGATGAGTAAATATATCCCCAGATTTTCTGAGGACCAGCGACATTTTCTCACAGACTGCTATTGGCCCACAGACCACTACTTTGGTGACCTCTGTGATAGAGCCTTGAGCGAAAGAGCAACTGAATGCGCATTGTCGGGAGACTTTAAAACAAATTAAAAAAGAGAGCGTCTTGAAGTGTCTACATTTCATTGGCGTAAAGTATACACCGGCATCATGGGAGGGGGGAAGGGCACTAGGAGCCGAAGGCCTGAGCTAAATAGGTATTTATTCAATTTATAAAATATTAAAGGCGAAACCTGACTTTCAGTGGGTAGAGGGTTCCTACCATTCTCCGTTACGCAACTGGTAAATAGATAGAAAATATTACAGTGGCGCCAAAGTCATTGAAATTCGTACACCGCATAAAAAAATCGCACATAAAAAATTGCAAAAAAATAATATCGCATAATAAAAAAGCGCACAAAAAAGGTTCTACTGTAATGTAGTAAGATAAAAAAAAATAACAAGTTTATATTTAAAAACACAAAAAGTTTGATATGATTTACAGCTCTTTTATAATTAATAGGCCATTATACAATGAATTAAAAAGTAAGAAAAAATATTAAAAGGACTTGGTACATCAAAAATGACCGACCTATAATTTTTATTTATATTTTTACTTAATCTTATTATTTGCATTATTACCTTTCGATTGATATATCATTTGTGCAAAAGTCGGAAAGTTAAAAGTTCAATAAAACTTCATTTGAAATCAAATTAGGCAATTCGGCCAGGCCCCTTTTTAGAAAAAAAAAACTAAAAAAACGTTACGATAAAAAAATCTATTTTATAAAAAGAGACAATAACTATAAAAAAGAATGTGTAATATAAGAAGCAGAATATTTCCGAGGCCATACAGTAATGTAATTTTCTTCTTTGTAAAATGTGCGCATGTAAAATTTTTGAAGTATAAGGCATTTTATATTAATAATTTATTAATTTCTGTTCTTATTCCTGATATGCTTTTCATATAAATGTAATTATTCAATATATCTGAAGAAAAAAACTTAAGTTTCAGTCGTGACAGAAAAAAAAATTTTTTAACATTTTTCTATAATTTCCTTGTGCAATTAATACCTTCTTAAAATTGATCATTTATAAAAATGTATGGGTTCAAAAAATACGAAAATGCAATTTTATTTTAAAGAAAAATATATAATTAATATCTTAAAGTGGTATTTTAAGTTTATTTAAGATTATTATAATTTTGTTGTTCAGAGTTATATACTTTAAAGTGGTTTTTCTCTGTTTGTGTTTTTCGAAACATGAGTGCATTCAAAATGCTACACCTTCCACAATTATTTAGCAATGACTTCCATTTTTTTCTTGAGTGTTGCATATAAAGCATGTAAGAGAATTATTGATCCATTTTTCTTTAAAATGAATACTTTTTTTTAAAAGAAATTAAAATGTAAGAGGTATTTGCTTTTACGTTGATTTACTGTACACGTTTTTTATAATATCTGATGAATTTCCAGGACAATGAAGAACAGTCATTTGATTTCTCACAATGAAAATCTTGACCATTTATGAATGTTGAAAAATGACCAAATCATGTTGAATTGTTTTGAAAATGGAATAAACTAATGACCTAATATTTCTACCAATTCTACTTTGACGAATTCATCACACGCTGAATAGGAACTAATTTTTCAGTTCGTTTGGCCTTGAAAACGCAAAAATGTCTACTTCAATTTTGCTTGACAATTTTTTCGGCAGGTACATTCCTTAAAGCGTTTCTATACATATATTTTGTAACTCGGCTCAAATATATGACACAAATTCTTAAAAACAATTTGTTTCCCCTATTCAGCGGTTCATGATTTTTGTTTTTTCTAACTTGTTGCATGTGTGGTTTCTATTTTTAAAGTAAAAAACAGGTATTATTTACTTGTTTCCCAGCCAGCATCTATAAGCCTAAGGAGTGCTGTTGAACTACTGACATCAAAACCAGTTCTCAATAAGTTTCTTTTAAGATCTGAGCTTATTTTCTCTCCCTAGGAATTTATGAATTCGCGGTGTGCCATTTGTTGTCATTTTTCTTTTCCTATTTTATGACTATGATCCAAATTCTTGTAATATGTCAGAAATAAGAAGCTGTCCTAAAACAACTGTGCATAAGTGATATTTTTCATACCGATAGAAGTTTTGTTTTTAAGAACTATTTGCACATTTCCTCGGAGTAGGTCTACTTTAATCTTACGTATAAAACGCGCGTTACACAAAGAGCAAAAACCAACATCCACTTAATATATATACAAAGGCTAAAAAATGAAGCTAAATGGCTCAAGCAGTTTTCATATTCCCAAGATTAAACAGTTATATTATTACAATGTGAATAAATTCAGTTTAAGGCGAAATATGGTGGCTCAGAATCCAAACAATATTATTTGTCTGAATTAATTTGCTAAGTACAGAGTATTAGTTTACAATTAAATCTAATGATGAATTCTAAAATAAGGATACCTTGTTACATCATACCACTGTCACAGAATTATACATGGCATACCCCAAAAAATTAAAACAAAAAAACGGGTTTGTGTATCAGTGTGAACACGGGATAGAACTTAACTTCTTTAGCTTATATGTATTCAATTGTATAATTAAGTATTTAAAGTAATCTTATTAATAATTAATAAATTTATTATTATCATTACATTTCAAATTGTGTTAAAAAAAATAATTAGAATAGATAAGGTATAAGTATAAACAAAATTTTCATTTTCAATACATAATACTAAAAAAAAATTATTGTATACATTTATAGAAAAGTATCATTATTAGTACTATATTTCCAATATGCTTATGGGTGTTTAAGTATATAATTTTGTTTTCAAAGGCTTGTGGTAATTAAAATAGGAAATGTAGGTTTTGCATTCAATATCTCTCATTTATGAAGCTCGAAAACGCTGCATCAATCGTAGTATTTGATTTCATCGTTGATATTATTATGTTATTTTTTAGAGGTAAAAGGAAAAATTGGTCTTTTTGCGTATAAAATTTTCCCCTGTTTCAGGTAAATCTGGAGACTAACTTGGAACTAATGTTAACTAATTCTGGATAATGTATAACTCTGAAAACTAATCTTAACTAATCCTTCATCATTTATTTCTTTATGAATTAGCTTTCCAACTGCACCATTTGTTACATTTGTCACATCACTATTTTTGGTAATCAAGTAATAAATATTATTCACATAAACTGTTAGATAAGGAAATCCATTTGTATCAATTAATGACACATCTTATGTAATTTCTGACGTACAAAGTCTCTTGTTTTTTTAAAGTACAACCAATTTATACATCTTTAGCTGTTTAAATTCTGTCCACATAAGCATTCAATATTTTGTTAATATACTTATTGACGCAATTGTTGGTGTTGAATAATCCTATACCTTGAAGAAACACCTTGATGCTTCAGCTTCTTCCACATTACAAAAAAGAGACTCAGAGTATTTCCATTCCATCAAAAATTTATCACCTTTTCCAGTTTTTGTAAGCATGGAAGAAAATTGTTGATTCGCTTGATGCAAGACTTTATTTAGTACATAAAATTTTAGATTTCAATATTAAATCAATTTAGGTATTAAAGTAATACCTAATCGGCCAAAATTTAACTGAAAATGTCCACTTATTTGTTTTCAATCGTTTAAATCTTGAAATATCCCTTGCATTGTCGATTGGGATGAGATAAGATTGGGATTACATAGTGGATACAAAAATGTGCCGATGAAATCACTCATGACTCATCTGAAAATATAAGGTCTAACAAAATCTGTACTCTTCTCTTTGAAATTTGATGCTGAAATAATTCTCTTGAATTCGGGGTTTATTATTCGTTAAACAGACATTTTCTCTTTCAAATTATTTGAGGAAAGAAAAAAAATTATTTAAATCATTTAATTCGTGAAACAGAGTTTCGTTAAATTAGGGTCTGACTGTATCTGTTTTTCATATATTTATGTAAATAGCTTCATGTGTTGAAATTAGTTTAAAATTCAGCAGAGAGAATCATTTCTTAATTTCTTAAACTATAATTATTTCTTACATTTAGTGAGAAATATAACTAAAAATATTTAATCATATATTTTAATGAACAAAGAATTGTGTCCCTAGAAAAAATTCTTTTTTTGTACTCATAAAAATGTTAAAGAAAAAATATTGGAAACGAAAAAAAGACTAAATGTTTAAACCTTCGTAACAACTCATACATTAAAATACAGTTGAAACAGCTGTACACTCTGAATCTCTTGGAATATGCCTTCCGACTTGAGCCTCCATCCCATATCATAAAGCTTACTTGTGCCAGGTCGTTGGGATGAGTTTCGGAGAGCATAGTCCTGTCAGATTCTAATCTCCTATCCTGGAATGTAGATGACTGTAATGAGTTATATACCATTGCCCATTTTAAAAAGAATTTAAATTCAAAAGGAAAATAATTTAGAAAAAAACATTAAGAGGAAATTAAATTAAATATTTAAAATTAAAAAGCAAAAGCTCTTTTAAGAGCTCATAAAACAGAATTGAAGAAGTCTGAAAATGGGCAGAGTTAAACTGGCTAATCCAGCTGCAGCAAGGAACCATCGATCAGAAAGTGCGGGAAAATTAACATAAAATAGAAGTCAAATCAGGAAAGGGAGAGGGAGCGTTCCTATTGGTCGATTTAAAAGTTCGGCTGATAGGGTACAAATAGTTTTACGAAAGTTGAGGACCAATCAAAGTGACTCTGTGATTCAACAGAGTTGGATCGCAGAGAAAAATTTGGAAAAGGGATGAATTTGGAATATCAGTAATATTAATTAAAATCAGGGTTAACCAGAACATTTCTTCGTCTTCTAACTGAGAAATGAGAGACATAAGAAGGAATATCTTGGATAGATGGGTTGTCATGCTCATCTATTTTATTAAAGAAGTTGAAAGCTAGTTTAGGAATCGTTTGCTTGATAGATGGGATTTTACATGTTCCTCTGATGTCAGCATTTCTCATATACCAGTGGGCATCGAGAATGTCTGAGAATTATACTTTGAGAGCTTTCAAGAAGGTTAATATTGGTCCTTGCTGCATGGCCCCTGACTGGTGAAGCATAGATGAGGAGGAGTTTGAGGATAAGAGTGTAGATAAGCAGTTTATTACGTCGATTTAATTTAGACTTACGGCAGATAAGGGAATAAAGATTACGCGTATCACTTTTAAAATTATTTCTAATGAGAGGGTGCAACGAGATCGGTGGAACGAACGTGTAAAAAAGGTGTGGCTAAGCGTTGCTTGCTGAATGAGTCCAAGTGGAGGAAAATGAGTCTTGGGGTTGATGAGTACCTGTTTTGCTATTGGTCGAGAAGGTGAAGGGAAATGGGTCAAAATTGGCTGTCCTGAAGTTTTTGAAAAATAAAATTAAGATTGGAAATCTTGCATGCGTGCTTATAAAGTAGAATATAATATTTTAGGAAAGATTTTTTTATTAGAATAAAGTTTAGAGGAACATTGTGTGTGTGTTCTTATTTAGAAAATCATTTACCACCAGCAAATTAAGAAATTTAACATTACGGAGGGTTGTGAGAGTCAAGTAGAATTCACCTTGGTCTCTTTGTTTTATCGTGTTTTATAGCTTTATAAATTGAGAATAATAATATTATAATTTATTAATTATTTTAATATTAATATATAATTTTCTGTCGAATAATTATATCTTTAATGAAAATTTTGTTTAGGAAAGATGCAATTTTTTATCAAAAATATTTAATTATGTGCAATATTTTTCGGCTGTTTTTAATATTTTTTCAGGTTTTTTTGCTTATAATTTCGCATATATTCTGCTCTGGATTCAGCCATCTCTGCAAATCACAAAATCATGATTAATTATTTAGC
>BMAV01013741.1:21179-32953 GCA_019973955.1 Trichonephila inaurata madagascariensis | reverse complement strand
CTATGTTCTTTGACGGCCACGATTAATGGCAAAACTTTTCCAACCCAATACCAAGAAGATAAACAAAGATATTATGCAAATGAGATTTACTATAAAAGGATAGAAGCTTTGATGATAGGATATAGCGTAGCAAACCTAGATATAGCGTGGCAAGCCTAGATATAGCGCGGCAGGCTCAGAGCTAGTATTGTGGAAGCATTCTGATCGATAGCGTGACAAAGCTTAGTGTGAAATCTTGCAGATCAAGAATTAGCGGTCCGATAGCTTTAGAAGGAATAGAAATCTTATATAAAGAAGTTGGAATCTTCATATATAAAGCGAAAGATATATATCCGTTTAGGTAAAGGAAGGAGATCTACAAAAAGGTAATATTGGATATAAGTAATTAGATGAATAGGATTATTAGTGATAATTGGGATAAAGGATCTAGTTGCGTGATCTGACTTGAATACGTGATTTAATTTGGGCTTGACTCTCACTTTAATTAAAATTGTCAAATTAGAATTTAAGTAATATAAGTTAATCTTAATAAAAGTTGTATTAAGAATTATTATGTCTCATCATTTTGATAATCCCACACCTCTAGCTTACGCGGAACCGGCACGACATGGTCATCACAGGATGGCTATGTCGCAGCATCAGGTAACAGTAATATTTATTTGACGCATGGATTTCACTGATTAATTGCATCGTTTTTTCAATATTTTAACCTAAGGATTACAAATGAATTTAAAATTAAAAGTTTAAAATTTACAGATAAGAATATCTTGCGATAAGGTTTTATGAGTATTGTAAGAAACTCAAGTATCGCCGAATTGTGTAGTTTTTTTTCTAATAACTAAATGGTATTAAACCTTGATTTGTATAATATTTTGAGGAAATAAGTTAAATGTTTTTTTTTTATTACTTACTTGTAATAAAACAATTGTTTTTATAAGTTAGATACAATCTCCTCATGAGGTAAGAATACCGATATTTTAAGTTAGAAATTCAATGTCATTCAATTCCACTTGTCACTCAATACTAATTCAATGACTTAAAACGAAATTTGTAGCTCTAAGACAAAATATTTCACGAATTTGAAAGTCTTCCATAGTGAAAAACGTAGTAATTTTCAAAAATGAACCCGAAAATAACAGCTATTTTGGATGAAGGTTTTTTTTCTAACTGGAATAATTTTTTCTTTCAGAATGCAATTGTATGTAGTAAAAGACGCCCAAGAACTAGAGTTCCACATTTAAGAACAATTCTGTTCAGTTATTTGCGTAATTATAAAAATAACTTCTGAAACAGATATTAATCCGAAAAACAAAGTTGAATGAATGGGAAAAATAGTAAACTATATATATAATGAAGCTGCAAACAAAATAAACGCGGAGTTCACTGTTACGTATGTGACACTTGATCTTTTATTATATTTTTACTTTTATAAACGAGTTTGAAAATGTCCATCCAACAAATCATTAAAATGTAGAGTAATCAAGAAGAACTGAGTTGCTTAAAAACAATATAAAATGATGCAAAGTCAAGGAATTTGTTAAATTAATATATTTTTTAAAAAATAAAGATTTTAAGTCGTTTTATTTAAACAAAAGGCTTATAAATTCTGTTTCTTAGTAATTTTATCATTCTATAAAATGAATCCTTAAGACATGTTCTTTTTTTCCATTTCATTACAATTTTTTCAAAAAAGCATTAATATAATTTTAAAAGTTAAACATTTTAAAATACATTTTTCATTTATTATTTCATATATAAAATTCTTTTTTTTTCCTGTTTCCTGTTACATATGGTTAAATGAAAGTACAAGCATTTTGTGAAAAAATTGAGATGTTAAATTTTTAAGGAATTTTTTAATATAAAAATACTTAAGCTTCCTTTTAATTTTATGTTTCGAAAGAAGCTATAAAGTTTTTTTTTCTTATAGTTAAAAATGAATATTTATTTCAGAGGTGTTTGCTATTATACGGTAAAGAATCACACTATTCTTCAAAATAAAATAACAAAAAATACATATGTCTAAAAATAAGGTCAAAAAATTTTTTCTTCACAGTTTCAAAACACCTCCAGTAAAGCGGATAGAATTTGTACTTTGTGTACATTAAAGAACGAGCAGTGAAATATCAACCTTTAGCTAAGGAACATTTGTTGTTTAGTGTTAATTTTTACAGAAATACGGGATTCAGACCGTTCAAGAATATGAGAATTTTTCCACCAGATTTTTCAATCTTACATTAAAATAAACAAGTTAGTATCTTTGTGGTGAGAAGGACTTCTCATAATCGTTTGGATGATTTCTTGAAAATGACAGCCATTGGAAACTAGAAGCCCACCAATCTCTCGCGGAAGTTGCTCGAAGGTTTCAATTGCCTGAAATTCGTCTACCAGTTTTTGAATCAATTTAACACAAGTAGTACAGTCACGGGAAAGGTCAGGCAAGATCACCACAGAGTATATACATATGCAAAGGATCACTACTTGACATTCCGCGCACGTCGAAATAGATGGACAAGGGATCCTCAGCTTGTTCATGACCTTACTGTGGTGCCTGGAAGAAGAGTTTTCAGGCAAAGAGTCTACAGCTATTTTGCAATGACTTGCCTTTACGCACTGCGTCCAGGCTGTTGCATGTCCTTGACGGCTTCCATCAGGAAAGACTGGATCTTGTGAAGCTGAAAACAGCAGTTGTGGTCACCATAAGAATGGCGTACGTTCTTTTCAGCAAAGAGTCGAAATGTACCAGACAAAATGATTTTCGTCAAGTTTTCTTTTAGAAAGAAAATGAAGCTCGCTTAACTTATTCTACGTAACAAAAATAAACATATTTGGTGCAAAAAGAATCCTTGTGTGGGGAGGCATAAAGTTGGGCAGTCGTAAACCACTGAACGTTTTCCATGCGATTACTGCCAGCTCACAGTTTAATAGGAATGAGATCCTGGAAGACTATGTGAGGTTTTCCTGGGTGCAGGGGCCCGGACTACATTTTTACGAACAATAATGTGCAGCCACTAAGAACTTGCATTATTGATGAATTTCATGAAGGAGCGGATGTTTGTCATACGAATTGACCTTTAAGGTCTCTGGCAAACGATTATGGTGAATATATTTAGGATGGATAGAAAAAACCAATTTCCCAGTGTAGCTCCCCCTCCAGGAATTAAAAGTCTCCATTTTATAAAACTGGATATTTTTCCCACAAATACTTATTCACACCTTCATAAAAAAATATAGCAGCTTTTTGGTAGGCTTGTGTTGTTGTTCATAAAGGTCACATTCTATAGCAGATTCAGTTTCCGGGTAAATGCTTGACCTCTGATTCATGATTTAAAACCTTTTGATACGACTTTTAACTTAATTCACAATTAAAATCGTTTCCATATAGTTTTGTTTTTATACGCACATTCTGGCTTCAAATATATCTCTGAGACAAATTTAGTGGCAACACAGTAAATAGTTAATCAGTTTTCAGAGATTTAATGCTTGTTACCTTAAATTTGGACGAGTGTGCATCTGTGGGAGCAGCACCCAAGCTCACAATGTGTGTTTTTTGTTTTAATAAACTACTTTTTAAATGTTGCAATGAGCTTTTATTTTTAAAAGTTGGAATTGTTTATGTTAGAATAGAATATAATTTTTAGAAAGCTTGGAGAGGACTTCGAATAAAGAAGAAAAAGGTAAATGATGAATTTCTTTCTTCATTAGATTTCAAATAAAACGGTTCTTTACGTCCTATATTTCTTAAGAAAACATTCCGACATCTTTTCGTAGTAATTTTATATTGCCGTACTATCTCAAAGTCTTATAAATATCTATATTTCATGTATATTTATGTAAATAAAATCACATTATAAAAAAGTTTTAAGAAAGCTTTTTCTTTTTTTTAATTGTTTTTTCGCATGTGGTGAGAAAGATGAATTAAGGATTATTTTCAATAAAGGCCGTGTAGGGAGGTGAAGCACGTTAAATCTGAGGAAACTTAAATTCATTTGTGTGGTGTGTAATTTAGGAGAGGTGGTGCCAGCTTAGGTGTCGTCCTCATCATATTTGCTACAATGGTTTAAAATTACGAGGATGGTCGTCAAAAGCCCTCGAGTAGCTAAACACTGCTATGTTAATGTCCACTCACTCCAGTAAAAAATAGAAATAAAGAATTTGATACTTAAAAAAGATCAACATTTTATTTAATTCTATCTTGTTCACTCCATGACTATATGTTGATTTTATTATTAATGAATTATTAATATTTTTAATTTTTTGTAATTTCTATATTACATATTTTTTTATATATTTAATTTATATTTGATACTAATAATTAAAATTTAAGTATTAAAACATGAGAAATCTAAAACTATTTCTTGTTTTATTTTTTTCGGATAGTACTTCAAAAATTTTGGTAACATTTTAACCAAGTTTTTTAATAAATTTATTTCTTGAATAATATATAAAAAGCTGTGTTTTGCAGAATTATTTCATGTAAATTTCTTTAATAAAGCTTGAAAGCCAATGCTGTTCATTTACCCGTAAATGAGATAATTTAATGCCATATTTGGATAAACAAAGTTTACTTCAAAGAAAAGTAATTCCGTGTGCGTCCATTACTTTACTCAATATCTTAAATATATTTTTGAAATATATTCAACAGAAAAGAATAAATATCCAAAAAAATTTTAGCTACACCTTTTAAGAAAATGTTGAAGAATAAATATCTTTTAATGAACCCATAGTACAGATGATAAAAAAGTTCAGATTTGTCTAAGATATATTCAAATATTTTCTTGCTTTAAATTTTAAGGGGGTCACTTCACGAAAATCGAATTAAAAATCGATTTTTCAATTTTGATTGAAAAATAAAATACCATTCATTTTCTTTCTAATGCAATTTCAATTTTTGCTCTAGCTGAATTAGAAGTATTTTTAATATTTTTTTAAAAAGTTGTTTACATTTGTCAAACCCTAAAACATCTGACTGCCACGCCCATTTCAAATCAAAACAAAAGACACATGCTACTTTTCAGCCTTTTCAAATAGTTTAAATTAATCAAAAGAATTTATTTTGATCAGCAGCTTATTCAGGAAAGAAGTGAAGTGAATAGTTGTAGCTGTTTATTTACTTTTTGGTAACCGCATGCTATATTTTTATCTCAAAAAAAAAACGAATTTCTGCTATCGTGTGAAATAGTGTTAAATCAAAAACAATAACGGTAAAATGTTTAAAAACGTTTTTAAAACTTGGTTAAATAATAAAACGTTTAAAAAATGAAAGTTTGGAAAAATATATACAAAAACCCAAACTTTCGATGAATTAAACGTTGCATAACAGTCAGACGATTTCAACAAAAAATAATTCAGCTTTAAAAGCAAAGTTAGGTAAGTTTAATAAAGAATATGTTTCTTTTTTGATTCATTTGAATGTTTCTGTGAAATAACTGACTTTATTCAGCAACAATTAACATATTTGTGTTTTTTTCCTCCTTTTTTTCCTCCTCTAACGACATTAATTAACTATTATTTTTTTGAGAACAGTTATTTTATAAATATTTGAAATAAATTAAAAATATTACATGTTTCTGTTTTATTATGCTTTGTTTTAAATTAATGATTATTAAAAAGTTATCAGTATGATATTATATTCTGGATGAAATGCAATTTGCTTAAAGTTAATGGATTGAAAACTAATAAAATCGCTCAATTAATTAAAAAAAAACAGTTGAATCTGTTTTTGTGCGGTATATAGGGACCGCATAAAAATAAACGCACAAACAAAATTCGAAAATTTCATAAATCCTTACATAAAAACAAAATAATTCATGGAAATACTACAGAATTTTTTTTTATGCGGTGGATTCGGACCGCATATAAAAGTCGCATTTATAAAATATACCAATTATTTACAAAATTTATGTAAGACTACTTCCATAACCAAATAGATAATTAAGTATTACACATGGAAGCATTTTAAAAACTTACAGTTTCCCATTGTACTTCAATATATGTCCTCCTTCAGCAGAAATAATCTTTTGAACCCGTTTTGGCATTGATTTAAATAGAATATAACAAATATTCTTAATTTCATCATCGCTGAACCGAAATTTTTCATAATTCTTTATACGTTTTTTCGTCTTATAGTTCATACTATCCCTAGGAGATCATTGAAAGTACTGTAAGCGTTTTTTATAAGAGTATAATATCTGCTGAATTTAAAGGACAATCAAGCCAATTAATTTGATTTTACACAATGAAAAAAACTTGACCATTTATGAATGATTAAAAAGGACCAAATAGTGTTGAATTATCTCGAAGATGGAAGAATCCTATGACGCAATATATCTACGTATTGTACTTTGACGAATTCCTCACACGCTGAATAGGAACTAATATTTCAGTTCATTGGATCTTGAAAACGCAAACATGTTTACTTCAAGGTCTCCTGACAGTTTAATGGGCATGTACAATCCTTAAAACCTTTCTGTACATATGTTTTGTAACTCGGCACAAATATATGACGTAAATCCTTTAAAACAACATGTTTCCAGTAGTCAGCAGTTCATGATTTTCTCTTTCTAAGTTGTTAAATGGTTTCTACTTTTAGAAGTAAAAAATTGGTAATATTTGCTTGTTTCCCAGTCAGCTGCTAGAAGCCTACGGTGTGCTGTTGAACTACAATCATCAAAACCAATTCTCAATAAGTTTCTTTTTAGATTTGTGTTTATTTTCTCTCCTTTGGAATTTTTTAATTCACGGTGTGCCATTTGTTGTCATTTTTCCATTCCTATTTTATGAAGGTGATCCAAATTCTTGTAATATGTCAGAAATAACAAGTTGTCCTATGACAACTGTGCATAACTGATATTTTTCATTGCGATAGAAGTTTCGGTATTAAGAACTATTTGCACATTTCCTCGAAATAGGTCTTTTTTTAATCTTACGAATACAACGCACGTTACACAAAGAGCAAAAACCAGCATCCACTTGTTATATATACAAAGGCTAACCAATGGAACTAAATGGCTCAAGCAGTTTTCATATTGCCAAGATTAAACAGTTATACTACTACGATGTGAATAAATTCAGTTTAAGGCGAAATACGGTGGTTAAGAATCAAAACAAAATATTCTGTATCTGAATTAATTTGCTAAGTACAGTATTAGTTTACTAGTAAATTTTATCATGAATTCTAAAATAATGATACCTTGTTACATCAAACCACTGTCACAGAATTATACATGGTATACCCCAAAAAATTTTTTTAAAAAAATACGGGTTTGTGTATCAGTGTGAACACGGGATAGAACTTAACTTCTTTAGCTTATATGTATTCAATTGTATAATTAAGTATTTAAAGTAATCTTTTAGTTAATTAATAAATTTTTTTTATCATTACATTTCAAACTGTGTTTAAAAAATAATTAGAATAGAAAAGGTATAAGTATAAACAAAATTTTCATTTTCAATACATAATACTAAAAAATTAATTGTATACATTTATAGAAAAGTATCATTATTATTAGTATATTTCCAACATGCTTATGGCTGTTTCAGTATATAATTTTGTTTTCAAAGGCTTGTGGTAATTAAAATAGGAAATGTAGGTTTTGCATTCAATATCTCTCATTTACGAAGCTCGAAAACGCTGAATCAATCGTAGTATTTCATTTCATCGTTGATATTATTCTGTTATTTTGTAGACATAAGGAGAAATTGGTCTTTCTGCGTATAAAATTTTTCCGCTATTTCAGGTAAATCTGGAAACTAACTTGGAACTAATCTTATATAACTAATTGTGGATAATATATAACACTGGAAACTAATCTTAACTAATCCTTCATCATTTATTTCTTTATGAATCAGCTTTCTAACTGCACAATTTGTTACATCTGTCACATCACTATTTTTTGTAATCAAGTAATAAATATTATTAACATAAACTGTTAGATAAGGAAATCCATTTGTATCAAATAATGACATCTTATGTAATTTCTGACATACGAAAGTCTCTTGTTTTTTTGAAGTACAACCAATTTATACAACTTTAGCTGTTTAAATTCTTTCCACATAAGCATTCAATATTTTGTAAATATACTTATTGATGCAATTGTTAGTTTTGAATAATCCTATACCTTGAAGACACCTTGATGCTTCAGCTTCTTCCACAGTACAAAATAGACTCAATCAGAGTATTTCCATTCCATCAAATTTATCACCTTTTCCAGTTTTTGTAAGCATGGAAGAAAATTGTTGATTCGCTTGACGCAAGACTTTATTAATACATAAAATTTTATATTTCGATATAAAATCAATTTAGGTGTTAAAGTAATACCTAATCGACCAAAATTTAACTGAAAATTTCCACTTATTTGTTTTCAATCGTTAAAATCTTAAAATATCCCTTGCATTTTCGATTGGGATGAGATAAGATTGGGATTACATAGTGTATACAAAAATGTGCCGATGAAATCACTCATGACTCATCTGAAAATGCAAGGTCTTACAAAATCTGTACTCTTCTCTTTGAAATATGATGCTGAAATAATTCTCTTGAATTCGGGGTTTATTATTCGTTAAACAGGGATTTTCTCCTTCAAATTATTTGAGGAAAGAGAAAAATTCGTTAAATCACGTAATTCGTTAAACAGGGTCTCATTAAATCAGGGTCTGACTCCATTTGTTTTTCATATATATTTAAGTAAATAGCTTCACGTGTTGAAATTAGTTTAAAATTCATCAGAGAGAATCAATTCTTAATTTCTTAAGCTGTAATTATTTCTTACATTTAGTGAGAAATATAACTAAAAATATTTAATCATATATTTTAATGAACAAATAATTGTGTCCCTAGGAAAAAATCTTTTTTTTTTTACTCATAAAAATGTTAAAGAAAAAATATTGTGGAAACCAAAAAAAGAATAAAAGTTTAAACCTTCGTAACAACTGATATATTAAAATACAGTAGAAACAGCTGTACGCTTGGAATCTCTGGGTATATACCTTGCAAAGTGAGCCTCCATCCCATATCATAAAGCTTACTTGTGCCAGGTCGTTGGGATGAATTTCGTAGTATATAGTCCTGTCAGACTCTAATTTCTTATACTGGAATATAGATGACTGTAATGAGTTATACTATTGCCTATTTTAAAAATAATTTAAATTCAAAAGGAAATTAAATTTAGAAAAAAACATTTATTAAGAGAAAACTAAATAAAATAATTAAAATTAAAAAGCAAAAGCTCTTTGAAGAGCTCAAAAAACATAATTGAACAAGCCTGAAAGAGCGCGGAGTTAAACTGGCCAATCCGGGTTCAGCAAGGAACGGTCAATCAGAAAGTGTGGGAAAATGAATATAAAACAGAACTCAAATCAGGAATGTGAGAGGGAGCGTTCCTATTGGTAGATTTAAAAGTTTGGGGCTGATAGGGTACAAATAGTTTTACGAAAGTTGAGGACCAATCGGAGTGAATCTGTGATTCAACAGAGTTGAATCGCAGGGTAAAATTTGGAAAAGGGATGAATTTAGAATATAAGTAATATTAATTAAAATCAGGGTTAACCAGAACATTTCTTGGTCTTCTAACAGAGAAATGAGAGACATAAGGAATATCTTGGATAGATGGGTTCTCATGCCCATCTATTTTATTAAAGAAGTTGAAAGCTAGTTTGGGAATCGCGCGTTTGCCTGATATTTGGGATTTTGCATGTTGCTGTGATGTCAGCATTTCTCATATACCAGTGGGCATCGAGAATATGTCTGAGAATTATACTTTGAGAGCTTTCAAGAAGGTTAATATTGGTCCTTGCTGCATTGTACCAGACTGATGAAGCATAGGTAAGGAGGAGTTTGAGGATAACAGTGTAGATAAGCAGTTCATTACGTCGATTTAATTTAGACTTACGGCAGATAAGGGAATAAAGATTACGCGTATCATTTTTAAAATTATTTCTAATATGTGTAATGTGTTATCGGAACGTGAGAGGTTTATCAATAATATTACCATGGTACTTGGTGTGGTGAGACCAAAGGATTCTTTGATTTTGAAGCGTGATTTCAGGGGGTGTTGTTCTTTTAGAAAAGAATATTGCTTCAATTTTTGAAGTTTTCAGTGCAATTTTCCAAACGAAGAACCAAATTTCAAGGTGAGCCAGGTGTTCATTGATGTTTTCAGTTAGTGTGATGAGGTTTTTATGTCTGCTTAATATGGCCGTATCATCTGCATACATACAAAGATATTGTAGTACTTTTATTATGTCATTTATATATAAATTTAAAAAACCGGTCCAAAAATTGACCCTTGCACCATTCCGGCCTTTACAGACTTCAGAGAACGTGGGGATAATTTTTACAGAGAAATTTCTGTCGCTAATGTAGGATTCTAAAAGAAGGCTTAGGGGGGGATTTTATAAGTAATTAATTTGAAGTGTAGGCCAGTATGCTATGTCCTATCAAATGCTTTTTGAATATCAAGGAATACGGCAGCTGTGCCTTGATTTCTGCTGTATCCTTCCGTAATATACTCGACGACGTGGAGTAGTTGATGAGTTGAGGAGAGACGAGGGTGGAACCCGTGCTGCTCCAGGATGAGAATATTCTCTTTTTCTAGGAAATCATTATGTCTGGTAGAAAATATTTTTCTGCCAGCTTGCTAAGGACAGGAATTAAATTTGTGCCAGGAACCAACAGTAGTCAGAGTGGAGAGGGAGCAACGTGATCGGTGGAACGAACGTGGAAAAAAGGAGTAGCTAAGTGGTGCTTGTTGACCGAGTCCAAGTGGAGGAAAATCAGTCCTGGAGTTGATGAATGCCTGTTTTGCTATTGGTCGAGAGGGTGAAATGAGATGGCTCTATATTGGCTGTCCGGAATTTGTTGAAGAAAAAATTGAGATTGGAAATCTTGCATGCGAGTTTATAAAGTAGAATTTAATATTTTAGGAAAGATTGATTAGAATAAAGTTTAGAGGAAAATTGTGGGTGTGTTCTTATTTAGAAAATCATTTACCACCGGCAAATGAAGAAATTTAACATTACGGAGGGTTGTAAGAGTCAAGTAGAATTCACCTTGGTCTCTTGCTTTTATCGTGTTTTATAGCTTTATAAATTGATGATATTAATATTATAATTTATTAATTATTTTATTATTAATATATAATTTTCTGTCGGATAATTATATCTTACACAACGAGTTTTGAGACTTTCACAATAAAGGTAAGGATCGTAAGTTTATCCTAATAAGAATTCGAGTCTTTTGAAATGATAATTCATTAATTTAAAAAACAAAGACTAATAGATATGGACCCGATACGAGGGACCTGAAGAGACACCATCATGCGAGTTGGGCCCTATGCGAGAGTAACAAAGAGCCACCATCACGCACACTCATTGGTCAAACGATATAGCGCGCGCTTATGTCAGTTCCTTTTACCCACTTCGGTCCCTTACGGCAATCAAGGGGAATTCGGCAATCAAGGGGAAAGATGTTACGCATCAAAAATATTATTACCACTAATTATACATATCTTCAACCATCAAATATAAATATCATAATTTCTGGAGTTAAAGTCGGGATATGCAGCTATGTAATACTCACAACGAAAACGAGTATTTCTTAGCTTGCATATCATTTTACAACGACTATTTATAATAAGGCATAACTAGAAAACTGGCTTTTTAAATTTTTGAAAGTTATGTTCTTGTCAGCTGGCAAATCATTTCCTTCTGGTTTTACTTCTCTTTAACACGAAATATATATATATATATATATATATATATATATATATATATATATA
>BMAV01013740.1:23881-37638 GCA_019973955.1 Trichonephila inaurata madagascariensis | reverse complement strand
TATAAAAGGGCTATGAGCGAAGCACGGAGATCGTAATTTTGAACCATGATCAAGTTATGAGGACGACACCTGAGTTATCATCCCAACACCAAGGTTCCTCACCACGCCACGAGGACTTTGAGTCTCGAACTTATGATACGCCAACAACGAGTCTGCGACCATGACAGTTAGGCCTTATTTTTGTAAACGCAATTTGAAGTTGAATCCTTAAACTTTAACGATTGTTGACTTTTGAAACGAAACAATTGCTTAACCCAGTGCTTCTTAAACTTTCTATGTTCACGACCCAATTTTCAATCAGAATTTTCATCGCGCCCCCCTTCCTCATACAATAACAATGTGTTGAATGCAGTAGAAATGTATACTTTGACGATAAAGATACAATACGACCCTAATTTTAAACCGTACAAAGTATTAAGATAAGTATTAAATTTTGTGCATGATAAACCCATTGGAAAATCACTAGTAATTATTAAACTTGTTCTTAACTTAGTATTGATGCTTTGTATCAAATATATTATGCGCACTGATACATTTGTAAGTATACTATATCAGAGTAAATGTGTGTTTTTTTATTATATCAGAATACATTTTGTTTCCTTTTAGTAAATTGATAATTTTTTAAATAATCTTTTATTTTCGACTTTCTGATAAGTTCGAGCTCCCCTTGTAGGGTTTTCACGTCCCCTAGGGGGCGCGCCCCACAGTTTGAGAAACACTGGTTTAAGCTTTTAACACTTTATCTACCACATTATGATTTACTGCAGTTTTTTCCATGCAATTTTTGAATTACTTTTTGAAAATTAAGGGATATACTAGAAACAAAATACTCAACTTTGGGAAATTTAATTAGTTAGAGCTAATTAATTAATTTAAGATATTCAACTGTAAAATTATTTATACACACTGTTCACTTAAAATAAATCTCCAAATCGTTTTCTTAGGTCTTCTTTAGCATACAAAAAAAAAATAAGACACTTACCTTTTGACATTAACTATTTTTTCGGAACAAAAATAACAATCCTCGAAATCCGCTGAAAACGCAATTTCTCTCTGTTATAAAACTATTCTCCTTCCCCTCTAAAATACTCATCATAGAACCCGTGCTGCCATATATCTTGGAAGAGTGGATTTCAAAGAATATTTGCTAAGTATCGTCAGAGTATTCGTAAAAACGGTTATTCTGTATTATTTTAAAGTGAGTGGTACTTATAAGTACCGTCGGTAGATAAAGGGTTAATATAACTACTTTTGTTAACTTATTTGATTGGAATTTGAAAGTAAATTACAGTTGGACCCCGATTTACCGAGTCTTTTCTTTTCTTTCTTTCCCAATAAAATGAAGGGGGAAAAAACCACTTTTTCACGAATAATAAACCCCAAATTAAAGAATTATTTCAACCACCGAAAAATTCTTTAATTAGGTNGGTTGGATTAGGATAAAATTGTATTTCTTTTCAAATAACAAAAACTTTTTGTCCGGAACAAAAAAGGCTTTTCTTGTAGCCTTCAGCCCATTATTAGACTTTACAGGTACAGGTGTAGCTTATCGCATGAGTTTTGAACGAGACAGGAAATTTCTTTCTTATTTCATCATATTTCACATAGGACGAATATATTATTAGGATATATGATTAGAATTCATGGATAAATACAGGGCGTATTTTAAAAATTTTTCCTACTTTCCTTCTTTCACGAGAGGTTAATTACATGTACAGTTTTGAAGAAAATTTTGTTTCTAAAAGTTTGTGAAGCTGAAGAAATTTTTTGATTTGTCAGAGCCAATGAACAGTTATTGTGATGCAGAAACTTCTAATGAGACTCCTATCAAAACTGTTACATTTTCTGATGTTTTAGATTGTTCGGAAACTGTAAAAAAGTAAATCATGCAGCAGGATGTAAATGACGCAGTATCCGGAGTCAAAAAGATTGTTAAACATCTCTTAGTCAGTATTTTAAAATTCCAGTGAACTGGTGCATATCAATTTGCTAAAAGTATTTTTAGTTATTGAATAAAAAGTGTGTAATTTTGTAACTGTGGATATTGTTTGTATAGTTGATTATATTACAGAATTTCCTAAAGGTAAATGCAAATTATTTTTTTTGTACCACGATATTATGAGTAACTCTGAAACAATGAATAAAATGTTTGATCCAGTTGAATTCATTAAATCCGGGTCTCTGACTGTATTTTATCCAATTTACTTCCCCGATTATTTTACTTTCAACTCTCAAATGAGCAAAATGTACAAAAATTCATTTAAGGTATCCGACTACGTTCGGAACGATGATTTTGCAAAAGCTTATAAATGGATAAAATTTATGATATTTAGAGTCACTTAGATTAAAAAACATATATAAAATTGTTTTAAGAATATTATTACTATAAAAGATTATTTAAGTACAATATTTTGACAAAAAATAAACATAGAATGACCCATTTTCAAAACATTCTCCTTTTAGGAAAAATGCTTCTATTATAATAATATTTTGCCTGTATATATCTCAAACCAGAGGCTGTACAGAGGCTGAACTAGAATTTTTTAAATATATAACTTAGAATTGGTTTTATCCATGTTTTACGACAACAGAGGGGGGAAATTTTAAGAAAAAAACGCCGATAATTATTTCAATGGGTTGTAACTCCGAAAATAATGTGAATTTTTCAAAAATCATAGTTGATCCTGTGTACAGAGGTCTGAGCTATATACTGGCAAAATATTATTATATAATAGATGCATTTTTCACAAAAGGAGAACATTTTGAAAAGAGGTTATTCTAAGTTAATTTTTTGCCAAAATATTGTATTTAAATAAATTTTTTTTTCATAATGAACTTAAAACAATTTTATGTGTGTATTCTAATCCAAGTGACACTAAACATCATGAAAATTATCCAACTATGCTCTTTTTTAAAATCACGGTTCCTAACGTAGTCGGATAACATAAAGATATAATTAGGATATTTCTATTAAGCAAGTAAAATAACTTTCTATTTATAGAATTTCTTTTCAAATGCTCATTTGTTAGATATTTGTTCAAAATCAAACAAAACAGACATTTCCGTAAGAGATTTATATTTACACATTTTTCGATAATCCCTTAAAATCTTCAAAATATATTATGAGAAAATATTAAAAAATCTTGTAAATAGGACATCTTTATTAAGAAAACTCGGTACCCTAAAAATGACCAAAATATTGTTTTCCTTTAATTTTATTTAATCATATTCTTTGCATTATTGTCTTTATATATCATTTTTGTATACCTGAAAGTTAAAAGTTGGAAAACACTCCAATGAAAAAATGTAAACAACAATCCGTCCTCTTTTTAGATAAAAAAAATAGCCAGACGAAGCGTTTTGATAGAAAAAGCTACTTAAAAAATAATAACTAAAAAAAGGAGGGTGTTACAACTAAAGCAGAATGTTTCTGAGGTATAACAATAAAGTAATTTTTGTTCTTTGTGAAATGTAAACTAAACTAAATTCAGTGGCGCAACAGCCCATAAAGGGCCAAGGCCTACTGTGCCCATCTCAGTATACGTGACCTTTGGGCACTAGGGTACATGAGAAGATGTCCCGATCAGATGGGCAGACTGAAGTGAAACCCTCAGTCTTGAAGAAAGCTTGGTACTTATTTATCGACCCACTAAAGGGATGAAAGGCTGAGTCATCCTTGCCCAGTCGGAGGATAGAATCCCAGACCTGTGATGTGGAAGCGCTTTGTGAAATGGGGGAATGTAGAATTTTTTAGTTAAAGTATTTTATACAAATATAATATTTCAATTTTAAGTAAAGAAAAAAAATTTCAAATGCTTGTTTTTTTAACATTTTTCTTGAGTTTTTCTGTACAATTAATACTCTCTTAAAGGTGATCATTTCTAAAAAAAATGGGTTAAAATAATACTGAAATGCAATTATTTTTAAAAAATATATATAGCCAATGTTTTAAAGAGGTATTTTAAGTTTATTTAATCTTATAATAATTATTTTTTCAGAATTATTAAACTTTAAAATGGTTTTTCTCTGTGTTTTTTCGATACATTAGTGCATTTAAAATTTTATTCCTTCCACAATAATTTATTAATAACCAACTTTTTTCCTGTACTTATAATGCATGTAACAAAATTAGGGATCCATTTTGCTGTATTTTTTTAAAAGAAAATTAAAATACAGGAGAGATATTGGGTTTATCGTTGAATTTTAGCATACATATAAACATTTTACATTTTTTTTCTCCAAAACTAATTAAGTTATTATAAAATCGATCCCTAAATTAGTTTAAAATATCCTTCTCAAAATAATACAAGATAAATTTATGTCAAAAAATTAATAAATACAAAAAAGAGTAAAATCTTAAAAATGTTCAAATTTATTTACCAAAATTTAAATTTTTAGAATTGAGTGAATAATATTTGCAAAATGTCATCTTGTATTTTACTTGTAAAGAAAAATTATGAAATGCTAAGACATAATTTTTAAACACATAAACAAAATCGTTAAAAGAGTACAGAGTACCCTTAAAAAAATCAAATTTCTTTTATGAAATATAATAATAAATTTACATATATGTCTCTAATTTAAACGGAAAATAAATTTTAAAAAGTAAACAATTTAGTATAATTACAATTGATCCGCAGCTTTTTTGTTTCCTAATCAAATCTCTCTTAAAACTTTTTGGTAGATTAATATAAAAGATGACAAATACGTCTAACTAAATGATATTTATACACTGTTATTGAAATAGTTCCCTCTTTTTCTAATTTGATTCGTTTTATTTCAATTTATAGTTTTTTTTTTAAATCAATATTATTAACATATTTTGTACTTCAGTAACTTTCTGTTTTCATGTCGGTGTAATAACAAAATTCCATTAAGGTAAATTAATAAATATAATAGTTCCATAAGGTAATTTATTTGTGAGTTGAAAGTTTTTCAACCATTATTTTTATGACTAAAATATATCCAACGGCGTAACGCAAAATATTAAGGTCTACCTGAAAAGTCAAGTTTTGGGCTCCAAGCTAGATCTTACAAAGGACTGCAAAACCGTAAGATAACATAGGTTTTGGGCCCCCTAGAATCTTGGCCCCCGATTGGGGGGTTGTGGGTACACGTTACGCGACTGAATACAGCTCCATATTTTCGTGCATAAATTAAATCTTTGACAGTATCTACTAAAATTGACATAAACTATTCTTAGATCCGTTATTTCAACTTTTGTACTTGGAGTATTTTAAGGTATCCGACTACGTTCGGAACCGTGATTGTTAAAATCCGTACAAACGAATATTTTTTTTAATATTTAGGGTCACTTAGATTTGAATACACGTATGAAATTGTTTTAAGAATATTATTACAATTAGAAATGATTTAAATGCAATATTTTGGCAAAAAATGAACATAGAATTATTTATTTTCCACAAATATTCTTCTTTCATGGAAAATGTTTCTATAATAATAATATTTTACCTATTAAATATCTGAGACCTCTGTACAGAGCCTGAACTAGGATTTTTGAAATATATATTATTTAGAAGTGGATTTATCTATATTTTAATACATTAGAGTGGAGAAATTTTAAAAGGAATACATTGATAATTATTTCAATGTGTAATAACTCAGAAAATAATGTTAATTTTTGAAAAGTTGTAGTTCATATAAGCAAAATATTATTATTATAGAAGCATTTTTCATAAAAGGAGAATATTTTGAAAAAAGGATATTCTAAGTGTTTTTTTTTTTTTTTTTTTTTGCTAAAATATTGCATCTAAATATTTTTTTTTATTTTAATAATATCCTTAAAACAATTTTATAAGTGACATTAAAGATAAAAAAAATATTCGTTTGTACTCTTTTGTAAAATCAGCTTTACGAACTTAGTCGGATATCTTAAAGGCTATTTCTGAGGTACAACTTTCTGTCATAAAACGACGTTCTGCCGTGTCCGCTTGAGAGCGACAGCTCGCAAAAAAATTCGTGTAGCTTCTCATTAACAGATGGCGCTATTAGCTGATAAAATATAATGGCCTGGTTGAAAATAGCTTGCTGAGTCAAATGTTAAGATGAACAAAACTTTAATTAAGAAAAAAAAAGAAAGAAAGAATGGGCTACAGGTAAATGTGTTGCAATTTTTTAAAAAGTTCAGCTTAAATTGATTTATAAATGAAATACCTTTGAAAAAATATAGATATGAAAATTTTAATCTGAGGTTATCTCTAATAACTTGATTCGTTTCCAAAAGTATGAAATAAAATAACTATAACTTCTTGACCTCAAAACTCAGAAAACTTTAGCTGCTCTTAATATCTTTATACTTACGTTAATTCTAAAGAGCAGCCAATAATTTTTTTTTTAATTTGAGAGAAGAAATGGGATGTATAAAGTTTTATATGAATAGGTTTTACTACTCCACCTGTGTTTCTTATTTCTATGCTGCCTTTCTAATTTTCTACTTTCCGAAATTATTTTTATTTTTATATAAGGCAAAAATAAATTCATCACTTTAGAGAATTTAGGCCTAAGACTTTCTTTTAATCGAAAATTCCATTTTTTTGTGACAAATCGAGGAAATCTTAACCATCCAAAAAATTATGTCTGAGATAAAACAGAATGAAGTTTTATGCAAATAATATACATAAATATTTATGTGATATTTATACACACCAATAACATTCAAGAATATTGCTGTTAAAATGTTGCTGTTAAAAGGGCAACGACCTGGTAGCCACTGGACGGAAAATTCAAGACGAGTTGAGTAGTTGGATAATACTGCTTGTTAAGCTTTAAGTTTCTAAATTCCCTCTTGACGTTTCATAAGTTAATTAAGAGAGTGAAATGCCTTAGCCTAGAGGTCAGCATCGTTTAACGTGTTTCTAAATGGTAATTTTCATTATTAATAACTAATTGAATTGTTCCATTAACATTAGTTATAAACAAAATAATAATAATAATAAATTGTTTCGCATCTTATATTACCGTTTATTTATTTAAATTGCTGGCACATTATCTAGAGAAAATACTGTTTGGGTAGGAATTTAATATATAAAATAATCCCTCCCCCTTTCGCAGTTAATTGATTCAAAAATCCAATTTTTTTTTTGGAAATGTTACAGAGTAAATTCTTTAACTTCACTTCCTAAGAATTGAAATAAAAATGCTAAATAAATTACTTTTGGAATAATCTTTGAAGTATTTTACTAACTACTTACTAATTCAAAGGAATAACATTTCGCAGCAGAATACATTAAATATAAAATCGAAGACCTTAATATTTACAAAAGAAAAACAAAAATAATAAATATCGCAGAATTCGAATGAATCAAATTAAACCCACATGTTCGCTAAAAATAATTCCAGTCCTCGTAAAAGTTAGTGGACCAAAACGATTGCAAATGTTTTCTTCAGATACCACATTTTTGGGACATCCAGCGCCATCAGCAAGAAAAAACAGAAAATTAATGGAATGTATTACAATTTGAGCATAGAACTAAACACACAATGGCACTAAATATTTTTGCGAAATTTGTATTTTTGATTACAAAAACATTTGTTGCAGAAGTAAAATAAACATTTAACTAAGAATAAACTTTAGTTTAGTGGGCAAAACGCAATTTTTAAAAGTTGTTTGAATTGTAGGTCAACTTAGATATAGTCGAAAGTAGTGATAATTATAAATTTAATAAATATACATCTTTCTTAGTTAAAAAGCAAAATGGAAAACATGTTCTTGAAAATAATATTTTTCGCATTTTATTTCCTATACAGTGGTTAACTAATTACTATTCTCAAATTCTTTTCCAACATAACTATTATTTTTTAATTAGTCTTGAATTAAATGTTGTTAATTTTTAAAGTTTTATTTATTTATTTATTTTGTTTTCTTCATCTTTCAAATTATTGATTTATGAATTGTAATATATTTGAATTATTAAAACGTAAATTAATATTTAATAACACATAAATTATTAATATTTTAAGTTATTAGTTTATGTATGCTTAAAATATTTAAGCTATTCGTTTTATGTATTTATTTCTATATTTTCCTCACATAAGTAACAAGAATGAATTTTTGAATTCAAATAATGGTCTTTTTTCTTTCTTTTTTTCTTTTCTTTTTGAAATGCTATTTTCGTTTCTTATTTATCCAGAAAATTAAATCCGATGTTTTAACTTAAGTTCGGCCTTGATCAAGAACAAAAAAACTCTTGCTTCTTCAAATATTACTTCATTCAACTCTCGAGAGAGTTAAGTAGCAAGTAGTTTAAACATTCTTTATTTACTTTTCGTATAAAAAAGCATTTCAAAGACTACAATTCTTTCATTATTTTCTCTCAGTCTAAAGAAAAAAAATATATTGGAATAATATTTTTTTTTATTTTGATTACTATTCATTGAATCGTTATTTGAAATAAAATTACTCGTACTATTATATAAAAATGTTTTTCACATATCTTCTACCTATTTTTTAATATATTTTAAGGGGACACAGTACTATACAATTGACAAAAGTCGGTCAAAAAATCAAACCTAATGTTTTTAGCTTAAATTATTTTTTATATACTACTGTACAAACTCACAAAGTTTGAAAGCTCTAAGTTTAAAAACCACAGAATTGTGTTAACTTTTACGTTTATTTTTATTCACATTTCAATGGTAAATCAAAGCTTTAAACTGAATTATCTCAGAAAGACAAAATAACTAGTTTGTCTTGATTTAAAATGCTAGGGCTTTTTTTCTATTGTGCCTAATACTTGGAAATTTTTTTCGCTTGTTGCTAAAAGTACATGGAATAATGGTTGGCATGCATTTTTCAATCAAAGTAATACTTATTTTTTAAAAAAATTATTAAATTTAGAATGTACATATTTTTAAGGAATTTTCAATAAGCATTCATAAAAAGAAATATTATACGAATACCAATCATGTTATCGCAAAACTCATACCAACTTTTGTTATATATAGTTTGACGTACTTGTAAATAAAATTTCATAAATGTACGTCAATTTTTGTAGGAGTAGCATTTTAAAATCACTTCATAAGTTTCTAGTTTTTCGCTTAAAAATTACACAGTTAACTTTTTATGAAATTTTGAGCACAAAATCTGTTTTACATCATACATTCACATAGGAAGCAACCAAAAAAATTTTGAAAATCATTAAGTTAAAAAATTTTGTGTAAATCGTACCATGTCCTCTTAATGTCATAGCTCCTTAATTATAATTCGGGCAAATTATTTTATTATTATTTTATCGGCATTATTTTGTTTCTTCTTTTCTAACATTTAATAAAAGCACAAATTTTAAAAACTCTTTGTATTTGTAAACTTAATTACAAAAATTTGAAGTAATTTTAAACTTCAGGCACTTAATTAGTGTATTATGTTATATATAAATTTCCACTGTCCATTTATTTTAAAATAAGAACTGCTTCCGAACTTGAGATAAACTTTAAATGTATATAGGTGTTTAAATATGTTAAATAAATTCTCATCAAATTCCAGGATAGAATTTTACTCTTGAAGGAAAACTGTAAGGAATTCTTATTTTCAATTGTATATATTTTAATTATTTAGCCAAACACAACAAAAAGTGCAATCATTTCGCAAATACAAACCGTTCAGTAATTAATGATAAAAAATTAAGTGGTTAAATTCGATACACTACTTTTACAGTAATAATTAATCAAGTGACTGTGTTTTTTGTAGAAAAGTTTTAAATAAATATTAAATCTGAGAACGTGTCTTTTACATTTGAGTTCAATTAATTGCTTCCTGTTAAATATTTGGCAGAATAATAATTTACAAATAGATTATATTAAGGTTGCTAGAATAGTGGGGAAGGGGGGGGGTATTTTGTGCAGAAAACAATGTAAAACTTCCAATATTTTGTTTTCAATTTCTTGGAGATGAATTAATTTAGAGTGTTCATTTCTATTTTAATAAATTTTTTAAATTCTTTTTTCGTGATTTAAAATTGTTTAAGCTATGTAATTAAGTTAAATTTTTAGTTAAGATTATGCATTAAAATATTACCATTCTGTCTATTTTAAATTTAAACTTTAAAAATAATTTCTGTTTTTTCTGTGAGCTCCTATATTAAAAGTCTTACGGTTTAATTTGATGTTCCCTGTTTTATTTTATTATTTCATAAAACATGAAACTGAAAAAGATGGGAAATTGTATAAAGTTATTAATTTAAAAATTATATGCATTGGCTTTTATAATTGCATATTGAACAAATTATTCGAAAGGACTTTGTGCCTAAATTCACACACACACTCACACACAAACCAATTTTATAAAAAAAATCTTCCTTTATAAATTAATTTCTTTTTTATACTACAGCAAATTATCACAGACAAAAAAAAATTCTGAAATAAAATTTGAAATAAACTACAAGAACATAAAATAGCCCATCTAGAAATAGGTATATATAAAGTAAATCTTTCATCAAAAGCCCAAATATTCTTATGTCTTCCCTGTTTACTCAAAACTGTTCAAAGTATTATTATTTGCTTTCTTTAAGATAACAAGATTTTAAAGATGGGTCTTATTAATAAAAACAAAATTGTTCTAGAAATGGGGAAATACTTTTTATTCCATTTTTGAGTAGTTTTCATTCGAACCATGAAATATATATTTTGTTTTCACTTTTTTTCTTTCCTAACTTCAATGCATCAGTTATTTTTTTCACTTCGTTGGAGTTCCTTTTTGTTTTTGTTGTTTTTAAAAATCATTCTGCTATTTATTTTATTTCCCAAACGGCGGATGCAGAAGTTTTTCTGGCCCATGTCTATTCACTCAACTAAAACTTAGTTTTTATAAAATAGTTGACAAGAATTCCCCATTTTTATGTTTTTCTAGTTTTCGAATATAAAACAATGTTCCATAAGAAACCGAGTTAGATTTTTTTCTACAAAAGTTATAAGTTAAGGAAATGAAAAGATAAATACAATATTGAGAAATTGTAAGTTATAAAAGTAAATCACAGCTTTATATGAAGTGTGTTTGAAATGTAAATTTAAGACTAACTCATAATGTTTGGAGCAGATGTGCGTAAAATCATATAATATTTTCGATAAAATGTTTATCCTTTACGTAATGTCGAGTTTACTTTTTATACAACATTAAATCATTTATCTATTTTCATATCTATCATAAATTTTCAAATCATTTGTAAATATATCTTTTAATATAATTGATTTATTATACTTGATTCATTTAAAAATCATACGTTTTACTGCATTTAAATCCTATATATATATATATATATATTGTTTTAATTTGCTTTCTTTTATTGTGTATACTTATTCAAGGTTATTGTTCTCCAGCAGTTATATTTATTTTTAAGAAATTTCACTTGAACATCATAAAATATAATGAAAAATTTGAATATTTTGCAAGTTATAAGAACTGCAAATCAATTAAAGTGTTTACGATACTGTAAAACACGGGTCGGCAACTTGTGGCCACTCCCTTGTGCCAACTGTGGCACGCGGTACAATTCTCAGTGGCACTCTGTTTTATTCAGCAAATTTATCAATTTCTGAGTAAATGGAAGGTGACAAGTTTGTAATAGACCTTATTCGACAAACATCTTTAAAATTACGGAATTACGAAAAACTCTGAAAGACAAATCTGAAGATAAACGTACAGCTATTTTTTTTTAAAATTATTGAAGGTCATTGCTGGAGAGATTTAATTGTTAGAATACATAAAATTGTATGTACTCTGCTTTCCACTTCTGGTTCAACATATCTAAGTAAAAAATATTTTCTCATATGAAAAATATTTTGAATCCGCATAGAAATTGTTTAACAACTGAATGTTCAGAATCGTGTCTAATTGAAAGTCACACATTATACCCCTAATTTTCCGACATGAAAACATAGCGGTGCAAGCACTAGA
Organism: Trichonephila inaurata madagascariensis; assembly: GCA_019973955.1. Taxonomy (NCBI): domain Eukaryota; kingdom Metazoa; phylum Arthropoda; class Arachnida; order Araneae; family Nephilidae; genus Trichonephila; species Trichonephila inaurata. The sequence continues at coordinate 25,730 of BMAV01013740.1, read as the reverse complement.
TTCGCATTAAAATTTTTATTTTACTAAAATTGAGGGAAATATTTATAATGTATGTTGTCGATTTCTTTTTTTAATAAATATGTTTAAAAATGCATAATATATGTACACAATTTTAATTTTGATAAAAGTTTTTGTTGAAGAAATAGTAATATCTTATGCTGAATCCATGTTAAGAAGTATCTTCAAATGATGCAAAATTAATGTATAATTAAATTGTAAATCTGTATTATTGACCTCTATTTTCTAATTCTCCATACATTATATCAGGAAACGAATTCTTTCAAAAATGTCCTATTGTGTGGCACGAAGAATTATATTGTTGGATTGGTTTGGCACGCCACAGCTAAAAGGTCGCCAGTCCCTGCTGTGAAACTTCTACATAATTTGTTTTACAGAAATTTTAATGTTTTTTTTTAAATATATAAACAAATTTATCTTCCAATAATTTAGAAAAATATATATTTTGGGGGAGAGGAATATCTAATTCTTTTCCGAACTCTTTATAAACCTCAAATAAATTTGAGGAGGGTAAAATTTTTACAATTATTAAAGATCTCTCACAGTACTTTTTAAAAATTTCTGTCACTCCTAAAATCAAACATTTCAACCAATTTGGGATCCCTACTAATATTTAGTTAAAATATACTCTGGAGTAATTATAACTGAAAAAAAATCAGCCATTCTTTACATTTCTTGCCTTTCTATTAATCTAAATCTTCATAAGCAAATTGTCATTGTTCCTGCAACCAGTTGCAGATTAATTCATGTTTCTTAATTACTCTCTATATTTCTAAATAAAATAACTTTCTTTGTGAATCATTGGTTAGGAAATATTTTCGATATTTATTTTCTTACCTTCTAGTATAAATTCGATTAATGAACTAACTACAGCTTTTGAAACATCACTTTAAGAATTGAACTGTTTACTATATTTATGTCTATGACTACTTTGGGCAAAATAAATAATGTAAATGTAAGTGAATTAATTCTAAAGATAAGAAAAACATAACTTTCAAATTAAAATGAATAGCATCCCAGAAGTAATTTGAAATACTCTTTTGAAGTTTATATACTTTTCTTTTGAAGTTTCTTTTTTTAAAAAACTAAACTTGGAAATGTGTTATGCATAAAAATGTTACTCAACTTAAAAACATTTTTCAAGAATCAGAATACTTCATTCTTTTTTTAAAAAATTCATTCATCTTGATCACCAGACGTTAAAGATAATTTGGAAAAGGATCAAAAATAATTATTGCCTCAATAATTTTAAAATGTCAGTTAGGCATGTAAATTTTTTTTATTCCATATTTTAAGTTGCGTCTTGAGATTATGCTACTGTTATTGAAGAACATTTTGATGCATTAAAATTTTAAAAATAACAGATTACTTTGACAAATGTTTTCAATATCGAATTGTCGTGTCAGATCTCACAGCCATTTTATAATTTTTAAAACATTGTAAAACAGTTAATATAGTACCACTATGTCGAAGATCTTATTTAATATACTCTCTTTAATACATTTATTATTCTAAAAAAAAAACATTCAATTCTTTTTATTATAAGAAAGAATTTTTTTTATGTCACAAAAACGCTGTAAAATATTATCCAATGCCATGTTTAATTTCATATTTTTTTTTTTTTTTTTTTTTTTGCCAAAATAAAAAAAATTAAAAATGTATTCTGCCAAAAAAGAAAACATTCGTTCATTTAAAATAAAAAAAAAGAAAACAACGTTTTAGCTCACTTTTTTTCGTAATAAACTAATCGTGTAAAAAGTGGTTCTTTTTTTTATTATTAAAGCTTTTTTTTTATAAAAGAACATGATATCTTTTCAATAAATATTTCGAA
>BMAV01013740.1:0-21123 GCA_019973955.1 Trichonephila inaurata madagascariensis | reverse complement strand
TTTTTTTTTTTTCAAAATCTTATAGTTTGAACATTTTTCTTTCCAAAACAGTTTTCTTTTTCTTTTACGCGAAATAGAAATAAAGTTAAATTGATTTTTAAAAACATCACTCTATGCAAAAGGGCTGTAAGATAAAACTTTAAATGAGTTTTTCTCAAAATTATGTTTTCGAAAGAAACTCTTTACCAGATACATGATATCTGAAGAACCAAACCAGATAACGTTTTGAAATTTTGTGGGAATGTTTATTATACTATTTTTCATAAAGTGGATCATAGGTTTTGTTGTAGGTTTAATATTTGTTCATTTAGGGTAGTTTTTATAAAGAAAAAAACTTTAAAAATATTAAAATTTTCATATTATTATGTATAATTGTATGTAATTTTTTTTTATTTTAATATTTCTCTTAGATTTTGGTTCATTTTGAAGTGCACCATAATATGTACGTTGTGTAAAAATAAAATTATGATAATTGTATTAGAAATTTTTATACAGTGTTGCCCGTTTTAGTAAAAATTTGGTAAAATTTCCTTGAAAACAACACATTTTTCTAAAAGTACAGTCTTTATTTAAAAAATTTTTTATGTATTTACATACTTTTTTGTTAATTTTTTTTCCTAAAAACACCCAATTTGTTTCAAAAAAATTTTTTTATAAGAAAATTGGGTCCGAAGGTAGGAAGTCACCTTAAAAGGAAGTAAAAGGAAATTTAAAAGATTTTCCTCCGACATTATTAAAATACATAACAATAACAAAATTAATAATTGTTTTATTTTCCCATGAGGTATAATTACCCAATTATAAAGGTATTCCTATTTTTTTCTGTTAAATACTTAATGTTTTTACTCAGAATCTAACTTTTAACTCATATTTACTATGTTCAAGCATTAGATCTAAGCGTTTACCACAAATTTAATTTCGCTTTCACCACATTTATTTAGCAAAAACCTAATGAAGAGCAATACATTTCACAAAATACCTTGTAACCTAATTTCCTTCACGTAACTAAGTTACATAACCTAATTTTCATGTTTAGCTAAAGAGGTTATTAATAAAATGCATTTACTTTAATAAAACTCTTTGCTTAACCCATAATCTGTATTAAAAGCATTATTAATATTTATAGTGCTAGTAATAGAGAACTTGGTGTGGGCGTTAGTCACCTTAATATTTTAAACGCGCAAGTATTAAATTGTGTTCCGGATAAAATGACTCTGAAAGTCATAGCAATAAAGTGAGTTTATTTAGAATTTCAAAAACTTATTGTAGAGGTTACCAATTAACTGAAAAATGTTTCTCAATGTTTGTAATACTCAACTGATAAATTAATCAATCAAATAAGTGAATGTAATAAAAAAATCTATCTGTTCTTTGAAACTGAAACATGAAAAAAAAAACCCTATGAAAAATGACGGGTTTACGAAGAATTTTCAAGGATTATGTCTCTAATATTTAATATCATCAAACAGCGTGTTGCCAAAAGCAAAGAAAATGCCAAAACTTTTATACAAAAGATTAAACTAAAATTCTATTCACGGTGTAAATTTAATTTTCCCTGAAAATATAATCTTTCATTTCTTCCACACCAGAGTGCTTGCAAAATAAATTAACTTTAGTAAACAATTTCAGTAAAATCAGGTTATTTTATAATCCTCTTAAAAATGATTACCCAGAATTTCTAGTGTCAAGATTAGCGGTTTTTTAAAACACGCTCTCTTGATTAAAATTATTGCATTTACTCTCTGTGCGGTGGCAACGAGATTGATTAACTGCGGGGCCTTGTTTAGCAAATGTGGGTTCTTAAAATTCTTGGTTTGCGTGCTTATCTCTTTTGGTTTTTAGCGAGAATTTTTAAATTATACGATGTAATAATATAAACGTTTATATTATAGTGCAAAAGTTGGTAAAAATGCTTTTCAGGTTTTATTACAGCGAAACGACGTAAAAATAAGATAAATAAAAAGAACTTTTAGAAATTCATCTCAAAATTTCACTGATAACTTTTGAACAGAGAAATAAGAAGGTGCTGTTTGTTCAATATACCTGTAGTTTAAATTAATCACATGACACAGTGTGGAATGAGTGAGTGTTTTATTAATGTCTCCCAATAAAGGAATACAAAAGTTATTGATGTGACGGACCTTGTAATTTTAAACCACGGCCAAAACGTAGTATGGAATCTGGTGATACAATGTTCGGAATGAGGCTCCAATTTGTAACGGGTTTTATTCGAGTCTTCTACTAATCCTCTTGGGGAAAATATTCTTTAACTGTAATTTTAATTTAAAAACCGCTTTCCGTAGAGATGACTTGATTTTATGGAAATGTAACTACTATTTAAGTGCCAGACGTTGAGTATGCCAGTTAATAGATCGTTAAGCTGAAATCCAAGAGTTAATAAACAGCGACTGGTGGTCGCGTATCTTAAGATTAATATTTGACGGAGAATTCATCAGAAAGTGGTTAAGTAACTAGACTTGGAGCTGAACAAGCTTTCAGGCCACGAGCAGGATCATACAAGGAGCTTTAATCAAGATAAGTACCTTCTATAATTTAGTTATCTGATTACGGGTTAGGATTTCTTATTGCTCTCAGAGTTAAGTTACAAAGTTACTAATTTCGTGAAGTGTTAAAGATTAAATAAAATTAGTTATTTATGATCATATTTACTCATTCCTCAAACCCTCTCACACCCGCTATCTTTGGGTCACGACAAATTCAAATATCATTCTTTCTACTTGATAATAATTAAAATGGTGATTGTTGTAGCTCGGACATTGCATACATTGAGTCTAGTACAACGTTAATACGAACAAATAAAATCCAATTTTCAACTAAATAATTCACGATCAAATAACATATGAAGCCAGTCATCACATATTATGTCTTAATTCATTGCTATTTTTTAGCATATTTTTAAAATACACTCATTTATGCTCATATCTATTAAACAGTAAAAAAGAAAGAAAAATAAACAGAAAAGTAAAAATATTTGATCAAAATCGTATCGAAAAGTATCGTAAGCGCGATGTGGTTTAAAAAAGCATATAAAAAACATGTTGAATATACTATACCAGTAATAAAATAATTAATATTAAATGATTGAAAAAACACATAAAAGTCAGTCATGCAAAAAAATTAAGCTATAAAGAAAATTAAAAACCGATTCTAAAAGGATAACAAGCATATTCTTGGTGAACTACTTGGGGAAACCATAGAACTTAGTGACTATTTTTTACTTAAATTACTCGTAATTTCTATGTTCAAGTCAATAAAAACAAAGAATACGTGCTTATTATTCATAATATGACCATCAGTACAAGAAAATAGGGAACGTATTAAGCAGAGAAATGTCTTTTTTAAACTATACATATCATAAGAACTTGAAATAATAAAAGAAGAAATCTCGTGAGATCCTCGATAGGAATCTCAGAGGTCCTGCTTCTGTCTATTGTTACAAATTTATAAATATTTTTGTTTATATTAATGTAAATATAATGAAATATGCTTAACTAAATCACACAGTCATCAGAAACAGGGTATGAATACTGGCTATTGATGTTTTACAATGTTATGTTTCAGCAGTTTTCTGTTGGGAAATTTGTGCTTTTGGCAACTAATATTTTTCCTCAAATATATTTTGCTGAGTTGGCGATTATTTGGCGCAGTATTAATATTTCAAAAAGGTTCTAACAGTAAAATCTGTATAATCTAATAATAAACAATTTACTATCGTTGAATTATTTTTAATTAAAAGCACGCATCTAAGAAAAACATCAAGCATGCTCTATGCGTTTCGTTTTATATTTGAACTATCAAATTTTGTTACTTAATTTTTTAGAATTTTTTTGGAAAACATAATTGTTCAAAAAGTGTACTAAAAAAAACGTTTATTGTTATACAAAGCACCATCTGTAACCATATTTTCTATTTTAGGAAGTTCCTATCTTGGCAGTTGTTCTTCGCGTTTTTGATGGCGCTGGGATCGAACGCTGGCCTCATCAAGAATCGCAACAGAGGCAACGACGATGGTGTTGAGACTCTTTTGGCGGTGGGACTGATCGCCAAAGCTCTGTCCGACATCGAAAAGGAGCCGGAACCAAATCATTGCCCTCCACCCATCACCAAAATCGTGCATGTACCGGTATATAAGGAAAAAATCTATGTGGTCAAGGAAAAGGATATTGATCAAAGTAAGTAAAACACGAATGCTCTTCTGCCGATACACTTGTTATTAATATAAATTCTTTCACTAATAAGAAAATGTGTGTTTTTTTTTTTTTTAAAAAAAAAATGAAAAAAAGGTAAATGAATGTAATTAATGGAGATTAGTACCTTATTCTTTACATTTTAAATGTCTTACTGTAGATTTAATTTGAAACGGCGTTACTTCATAAGATGCCTTATTGTTATACTTTCTCTATCCATAATTGTTTTCAAAATGTCAGTTTCCAACTAATTCTCAATTATATCCTGTATAGTTACTGGCACTGGATTTTGTGCAATGTAACTCTAACTATACATTACTTCCCCTTAAAATTGCAACAGCATGAAGGAGCGATGACACTAATGTTAAATTTCCAAGAAAAAGAAGATGTTCGGATATGCAAATAATTAGAAATGACTTCAAATTCTGACTCTCAAACCACTTGTATCTATACAAAGACAGATACAAGCGGTTTCTCCCTCAGAAAATGCATTAAAATTTTGGTTGGTTAGAAGAAGATCGTGTTATGCCTCATATTAAGAGAAGCAACTGCCAGTACGTGTTCAATTTCCGTAGCAATAGAAGCGTGGCTCATCGAGAGCGTGACTTATCGTTCCACGATATTACTACTCGCACTGGTCGAAATCAAACGATTGTCGCATGCGAATATGGAATAAATGGCTTCGGGATTGTCATACTAAGAGCCATCTAGGGATCTCAATGGCATTCTACTAGTAACGCCCAACGGAATAAATATGTTTTCAGGTCGAACTTTCAGGATCATGCAGCCATGTTACGAATTTGAGTCAGGAAGTGGGCTTGAATGCAGAACAAGTATTAGAGTAGACAGTGAGACGACGTCTGAAGCATGGATTACCTGCATTATTATTATCTTCCTACTATTCTTATATGTACAATATAAGTAAATCTTTGTTACTATTTTTTCCTGGTGTTGCGGTTTTATGGTAAATAACTTAATTAGAGTAAATAGCTTTCAGGTTTATTAAGGTATCCGAATACGTTCGGAACCGTGATTTTAAAAAAGCACATAAATGGATAATTTTCATGATATGTAGTGTCACTTAGATTAGAATATATGTATAAAAATGTTTTAAGAACACATTTTGACAAAAAAAAATTATTTAAATACAATATTTTGGCAAAAAACTAACTTAGAATTTATTTTTTTCAAAATGTTCTCCTTTTATAAAAAATGCTTCTAAAATAATAATATTTTGCTTATATAAAGTAAAGACTTCTCCAGAGTGTCTGAACTATTTTGCTTTGAAAAATTCACATTATTTTCAGAGTTACAACCAATTCAAATAATTATCGGCGTTTTTTCTTAAAATATCTCCCCTCTGTTGTCGTAAAACATGTATAAACCCACTTCTAAATTTTATATTTCAAAAATTCTAGTTGAGCATCTGTATAGAGGTCTGAGCTATATACAGGCAAAATATTATTATAATAGATGCAATTTTCACAAAATTAGAATATTTTGAAAACGCGTCATTCTATGTTCATTTTTTGTCAAAATATTGTACTTAAATAATTTTTATCGTAATAGTATTCTTGAAACAATTTCATATACATTTTCTAATCTATAAGTGACACTAAATATCATAAATATTATCCAATTATACGCTTTTGCAAAATCACGGTTCCGAACGTAGCCGGATACCTTAAAGTAACCCACTAATCACAATTCGAAACATTCTCGAATGGAGGCTAGGTGGTATTTATGACCATTCCAAGTGATACAACCTACCAACGAGTAATAGGTGCTGGTGCAATTGCCTCTTGCTTCGCTTGTGAACTTCAGGCTATGAAAAACTCTCCCTATTCTAGAAAAGGCTAAAGGTCTCGTCATATTTTGTGACTCAAAAGTAGCCTTCCAGGCAACTCTAAATGGAGACTCATGGATTACTGAAGAGATTTGCTCTGGCCAGTTTAGGATTCAGAAGTTAGATAAAGTCTGCTTTCTCCAATGGTTACCTGTACATGTTGACATTACAGGCAATGAAAATGCAGATAAACTGGCTAAAAAAGCTAGAAATCTTAATAATGGTAACTTTACCAACGTTATCTTAGTAGACGCAAATACTGTCGCAAATTTCAAATTGATAGAGAAGTCAATTCTTGTACAGTATCAAATCTGTATAATATAAGTGGAGACCGCCTTCTAACAAAGACTATTGCTAGGCTAAGAAAATGTCATCACAGAGGAATGAAGATTGATATAGGGAAGCTAGAAGAACTTATAGGAATTATGATAACTGTTTAGATATAAAGCTAACACCTGCTCATTATTTTGAGTGTCCAGCTATTCTTGCTGCCCTAAAAGAAATGAGGGTCATGTTTTCGTCAACAAACCTCTAATTGTGCGAAAGTGCCCCCCGAAGGTGCCCTTCTCTTAGATTATCTGCCTGAGCTAGAGGTGTAGGATTTTCAAAAGTAACAGACATGTCTATATTCTTAATATGTCTTTATTAAGAATTTAAACTTAAACTTTTAACAGATTAGATAATAATTATGTATGTGTGAATCTACTATGAACAAACACACAATACCAGTAATACCGAACGAAGTAACTTGGACCATTATCAATATCTAACCCACCTAATCTCAATTTTAATAATAACGCGTCCTAATATTAAATAGTCAATCCTACCTTAATCCAATCGTAACTCCGATACTAAGAAGTGGCGTATTTACGCAAGTGCAATGGTATGCACCTTGACCTAATGGCTTTATCTTCGGAATAACCTCTGTTGGCCGTCCTTTCACAGTTGTATCAATCTCTCACATAACATTTCCCAAATTGCCATTCCACTTACTGAAACTTCTGTTATTTAAAAGCTATCTAATTTGCATTTTATCTTCACGTTTCACTTCTTGGCTTTTGGTTGGAAAAGAGTTGCCATTAATCTTGGCCCCCAAAATACCCAAAGGACATGTTAAAGAAAAGACGCGTGAGCCCATCACAAGTGGATAATATTGAACAAATTACATGAACAGTCATATGGGTCCATGGTACTATCTGATTTGGTCCCATCGTGGATGCGACATCATCGTCATCATCAGCAGCAGCATCAACACACATTTAGAAACGAAATGTTCCCCTTCATGTAAAAGTACATCGTTTCTTTTAAACTCAACACTAATTCATTTCCATAAAATAAGGCTACGCATGTTTATTATATATATTTCGGCACAATAAACACAAAAATAAATACAAATGTTTCAACTGTTGTACTAATAAGTAAGTTCAAAAGCTTTTTTGTGGCAATGAGTAAACACAAAGGATACGTAATGTATGTAATCCTCATTTTTCAATTCAGAAAACAATTAGAAACATTTGTTTGAAAAAAAAGGTATATAATTATCGTTATATGAGACATTGTTTGAAAGTAATTGAATAACTAAATCAATTAAAATTATAGTGGAGGTGCTTAATGGATTAAATTTGCATAACAATGTCTCCATCAGTATTTTCCTTTCCAAAAAAAAGAAAGAATTTAAGAACGACCCACGCACTTAAATTAATTAACCGAATAATGCTTCCTTCACAAAATACAAAGCGAGACATTTTTACAAGGAGCTGAGTTAAGTTGCTCAGGTCTGTAACAACTTTTAATATAACCTTTTATAAGAGCACTAATTTTCGTGGGAGGCTAGAATAAAATATTCTAATTACGCTTTTTTGAATTCTTTCACCAAAGGCAACTATTCTTTAGAGCTAAATTGAGCAGGAGTAAGTTTGGCATCACAGAATTATAAGCCTAAGTTTATAGTCCTTGCCTTGCTATGTAGGTTGACACTAACACAAAAAAAGCAAATAAATAATCAAAATCCTATATTTATTAATGAAATATATGGAAAAAAGTCCATATTTATAAATATTTCGTCAGTTTTGATTTGATTATCCAAATGTGTGGGTTTTCACGAATGGCAATCTTTTTTTTCGTGAAATCAAAAATATACCCCAAAATATGCATTCGAATAGCCCTGTAATGAGATTAAGTTGTCTTTAAAGTTACAAAAAAGTAGTTTTTTACTTTAATAAGTGTTCTTTCTGACTAAGTAAAAATCTCTTATAATTAGGAACTCTTATTGTTTATATACATACACATATATGTATATATATATATATTAAGCAAACCTACTTGACATGGCTTTTAATTCTGTAAATTTAACAATATGGTTTCACAAATAACAAGTATTTTCTTCTCTTTAATCTCAATTATGTAAAACTGAATAACTATGTTTCTATGGAATTTAAAGTTTAACGAAACTCTGAACAGTAGCATTTTTTTTTTAAATAATATTATAGTTTATTGGAAGATTCAAGTGCAGAGCATCAAATCAAAATTCAGTTTTAAAATAATAATGTCCTCACACACAGAGAGAAAGAGAGAGTTTTATTCGAACAGCAAAATTATTTTTTTAAATTCATGTTTTTCTTTTGAAATCACGCGCAGATAATACATAAACCTGGTGTTGCCATTCTGTGCAACTGGGAATAAAAATTCAAAATAATAATAATAACATTTAATTGCACGTGCTGATCACACTTTTCCTCATAATTTTCTAATACTACGTTTCTAACATTGTCGCTCTTGGATATGGGAGAAGATGCTATTGTTAATTTATTCTGCCTTTTATTTTTATTTTGATGATACAGCACATAGAGAAAAAAGCTCTACTGAGCTTCAATCTGGTTACCAACAAACTTTTTGGTTGAGAACCCGGCTCTTTTGTATATCAGAAATAAAAACAACGTGAAGTTAATGTAAAATTTTGCCTTGCAAAGAATATTTTTAAATTTATTCATGTTTTCTCTATGCCTATTTAAAACGCATAGTCCTAAATTTCGTCGGCAAAATGTTTTATTTGCTTATAAGATTTTTAGTCTGTTACTTTTAGATAGTTTCTTATTTTATTATAAATCCTAAAAAAGATCCCTTTGAAAACTTTTTAGATGAAAGTTTTAGTTATTTGAGACGTATGCAGATTTTCCGTCTGGATTTAAATATTTTACAAAGAAAAGTAACTGTAAAAAAAATATGAGTGTAAAACAATTATATCGAAATATATATATATATATTTTGATATGCCAAATTTTAGAAGGTTATAATTTATAAATAATTCCTTCCGTATATTATCATAGCTGATGTTTTATATTTATTTTCTTACAGAATGGGAAGAGAACAAGAATGTCTGGACAAAAAGCAGCAACGTCAACTGGAATAAATAGACACACAAAAAATGGAAATTTCAGTCAAAACACGCACAACTATATAAGTAAACTTATTTTTATATATTTCAGGTGATTTTATTCGTGTATACCAGTTATTTAGTCATTGTATAAAACATATTTAATCTGTGTATAAAAAAAGTAAATGTCTTCAAAATGCTGCTGTAAAAATGATTAAAGTCTGGCGCTCTGTTTTCTGTGTCATTAATTATTTCGTTCAACGTGCAACGCATGAAAATGTTAGCAATATTAAAGAATGATACATTCTACATATTTACGAGATATAAGATCAAATGTTCAAACATTTTATGCAAAAAACGTGCTAGCGAAATTTTTATCCATACACAAAAATCCTTGAAATCAATTATAGAGAAAAAGAATTTAAAACTGCTTTTCGCTGTTAAAAATAAAAACGTTTTTAAATGCTTAAAAATAAACTGTTTTGGAGGCAAAAATTAACACTGATAATAATAATGCTGCCTTTAGACTTAATCAAAAATAATGAGTAAGTTTTTGCGGAAAACTAGAACTATATAAAAAGTTAGGTATAATAGTTTATAAAGATTTTCTACTTTAATAAACAATGAAAAAACGCTATTCGTTGTTTGAAACGCTAAACCTATTAAATTTGCTATTAACTTTCAATTTATTATAATTTAATAATTTTCATCGATATCATTTCATCAGTTTATCATTTTAGAGTATTAATAAGAAAAACTAAATTAGGGATTGATTTAATTTGGACTAAGTTTTCTCTCTCTCTCTCTTCTTGAATTCTCAAAAAATTTATTTATTAAAATCTATTTCAAATGAATATATAAGAGGATGAATATTTCAATTACAATAACGCATATTTTTAAAAATGTTACTTCTTTTGAAAAATATTTAAAAAGAACACATCAAGTATATCCCATATTGAAATTGATATAACCAGCACATAACACATGTCGAAAAAAAACTAAAACAGCTTCTTCAATTTAAACTATCTATTTCATAGAGTTAAATCTAAAATGATTAATTTTGATATAAACCAATTAAAAATGGAACTTTCTAGGTATCTTTGCAGGTTAAAAACAAAGTATTATGGAGATGGAGGTTTATTATATACCTTAGTTTTAGGTTGATATTTTATGCAACCTAAATCTAAGACGAGAATCCGTAGACATCTTGAGAATTCATTAAAAGATTTTAAGAGAATCATAAAATTACATGCGGAAAATCATTATCTATCCTTTTATTTAGTACAAATTAGGTATTACGTATCAAATCTTCTCATAAATGTGCGCAATAAAGGATTTAGTAATATTAATCCTATCTGTTCGTAAGCAGAGTTTTTATTCAAAATAGACTGCTAATTTTTCCACTAACATCTTTTTTTTTTTCTAACGTGGTACATTTTGGCAGCTAGGCTTTTGCAGACACGGCAAGTCCTTAAGTGTGAGCATCATTTCATTCGTGGCACCCTCTAGTGGTGGATCCCGCTACCAAATTTCTGATGATAAAATTTATTCAATTCAAGCTCACGTTGGATGCTAAATATTGCCACAGTTTTATTTTGCCGAGGGTATTAGATGAAGATTGATACTCAAGGGATCTTTTACATGTTACATAATCACATGACATGAGTGCCTACGATTTTCTGATCCAAAAATTCTATCAACTCCAGCCGGGATCGAACCCGCAACCTCTAAGCCACTAGCCGACCCCACTCACATCTTCAAAGAATGGTTTTACTTAATTTTAAAAATTAAAATTGAATTTGCTAACTCGCATAATAAATGTTAAAATCAATTGATGCTACGAGACAGATATTTTTCTTTTTGTTATAACGCTCCATAAAATGTTTAAAATATTTTATAACAATCTGCATCTTCATAATAATATACACAGCTCAAATTCGAATTGCTTTCAAGGCAAAAATAAAAAAGGAACGAATAAGAAATACATTTATATCCAGAAAAATAATAAAATGATTTGATGAGAAATAAATGAAACTTTTTAACACTTTGCTTTCTCTCAGTCTAGCTAAAAATATGTTATTAATATTCAAACATTTCTAAATAAATAATTACTCATTATAAGGCTTTTAAAAAAAATAACTACTGTTTACACTATTACAGAGGCATATAATATCTCAACAAAATTTATTCATAAATAATATATTCTTCCTCTAATCGGATTGAATAAATATAAATGAAAAGCATGGCCTTTTCATTTGTAAAAAAATTTAATAAATGAAAGAAATTCTTTTTTCAATTCCTACTATTTTAGTTCACTCTCTCCCTATATATATTTATTTATTTATATATCAACACCAAATTTTTCAAACGTTAATAAAATACTTTTTAATCATCTACTGAAGTTCAAATACATTTTTTAAAACTTGTAATGGATGACACTTGATGTCAATACAGTCTTTTCAAATATTAATTCATTAAGTAAATTTTATTTTTTAATTTTAAATTTATTCTGCATTATTTCTAACGGAGCTTGATTTGTCTACAACAGATGGCGTCAGTAAGTTTTTCTAACAAAGTAGGAATTGATTTTTTAAAAGAATTATATTACTAGTTCATTGATAAAAACAAACCACTCCAAATCTCTGAGGGATCGCTTATGTTTCTGTAATTAGAGATTCTTTGTCAGTACATGATCTATGGGTCATGAATTCGACGCTTGTTTCCATTAAAAGTGTTATAAAGTAACATATCAATCTATCTGTTAATTGTTGATTTGATTTAGATCTAACATTCCCTCTAATAGTGTGATGAGGAAGTTTGATAAGTCACTTACAAACTCAGATGGCGATGACAATATATCATCGTCACATCCAACAGTAGGTCAGAATAACAACCAAAACAATATATACAAGGTCTGTTCTAAAAGTATCCGACCTTGAATTTCCCCGCGCAAAGTAGAAATTCTATACTCCGTTTCACCTTAAGTTGGCAGCGCTGGGAAGAGTACGATGACCAATTTACAGCCGCTACGGGGTTACTCTAGGAGAAGAGTGTGACTATAACAAATATATAAAAATTCTCTATATTTGGCGAGCAGAAAAAAAAATGCTCTTGAAAAATTTGTTCTTTAAAATTGTATGAGGTTTTTTGATAATAGTATAAGCCTTTTATTTAATCGAGATATTTAAGGGTTTGCATTTCAATATGTTTAAAAATATTGATTGTTTAACTATCAAGTCGCAAAGCAAATGGCGTTGATTTGGCGCGAATACTTTGGAAGAATGTAATCTTGAAAACCGGTTTTTTCAGCCAAATGTTGTTGTTGTCAGCCAAAAGTCAAGTTGTTGTTTTCAACTGTATTCGTTCACAGGTATTAAAGAAGAAATGATTTAAGATGTGATTAACTTAAAATATATCTTTAAACCCACAATTTCTATAATACATGATACTTTTTAACAATTTTCTGTGCATTTGCTTTGATTTAAATTCCAAAACTAGTTGGAACTACTTTTTCAAGCGGATTGTTACATTCCCTACCTTTCCCAACGCTGCCAACTTGAGGTGAAACAGAGTATAAGGGGACACCACTGTATATAGAGGAAGGTGAGAGCTCAATGCACATACTTGAATTTTTTCCCTTCGTTTCAGTGTACCAGTCATTTTCAGCTAGCATCTAGCTGGGAATGCTGTGAGATACTGTTATATGCGTCCATCGGATTTTTATTTTTCCTGAAGATGACTGAACGACTTGAACAGAGGAACTGCAGCAAATTTTGTCAACAATTCGTTTCAGCAAATGTCTGGAGACAATGCTATGAGAGTATAGGGAGGTCGCATTATTAAGGAGTGGTTTTACCTATTCAAAAGTGGCAGCATGTCGATAGAGAGTAAATAGCGTTCTGAAAGACCACACACCGATCGAAATGAATCTGTTGTAATTCATATTTCTGAATATTTAAATTATTGGTCATAAGATATAATTCTAATCTAAAAGTCCCTATTATTCCCTAATATATCTATATTTATATATATAGGACTATTTAAATAATAAATGTTTGCAGCTTATAACGAACGACACAGATAATATTTGTCTTCTAATTTTTATCCAGTACGGTCATTCAAACAGAATCACAACATTTTTCAATTCATACTACTACTTCACTCTATTCCTGTACATATATCTTGTTCAAATTTTCAATTGTTAATGAAATACTTTCTATTCTTTATCCATTTATGGTCAAATACATTTTTTTAAACTTGTAGTGGATGACACTTGACGGTAATGCAGTTTCTTCAAATAGTAATTCTTTAATTAAATTTAAAAATGAATAAAACGTAAAAAAAAAAAAGAAAGTATCTCAACAGATGTATAGAAAGGGAGATCATTCATTGTGTTCCTGTAGCGTGTTGGATTTCTAATCCAAAGGTCGTGATTTCGAATCCCACCTGGGAGGGTTTAATTTCTGAGACTGTGGTCTCTTTTTTACTAGAATCTCTTATCTTTTTTATTAGAATAATTGAATTTAATTAGTGAATAAATAGCAACAAGCAAAAAAAAATAGTCCAACATCCAGTATAGGGAGAAAACGGAAAATCACTTTCTATTTTGCCATTTAATATTGTGAGTCTGTCCTATGTATACACATATTTATATTAATTGTAGCTATTTAATAAAAAGTAACTAAAATAAAATTTTTCTTTGTTTATCTTAGTAGGAATTGACTTTTTTTTTTATATTACTTGTTCAATGTATGGTCAGGAATTTCATTCTGAGGGCTTTATTCCTCACTCCTAAATATATATATATATATATAATTAGCTATTCTTTAAATAGAATAAACTGTTTAATGGAAATTCCATTATTTTTATGACGTATATTTCCTCGAATAAGGATTATTTACGGGCTCTTTTGTCTGGAGAATTTCAAAACACACACTTCTCCAAAACAGGCAGCGGTTTTCTAGAGAATTTTATCAGCCATATAAATCTTATTTAAATTTCGTGTTAGTTATGCTTTGTTAAATTTTTATTCGCTACATTGTTACACATCAACGGAAAGTTTATGTTCTATTTTATCTAGGCGAAAACATACCGTAACTTTCATTTGTAACGTTATGCAATTTGTTTTCTCGTTTTACAGCTGAAAGAATATTTTTAATACCAATGAGGTCTACATAAATAAAACTTTTTTTAAAAAACTTTTAATGTTAGAATTTGTATAGCAGGTGTTTGAATGGATTTTTTTAGCTTAAACATAAACATGAGCGTAAGGTGTAATAAAATAGCAGGGGTTTTTAGAATGTAGTTTACAATTTAAGCAAAAAATTCAGCTTTATTCACATACATACCATTTAAAACTGTTATAATTGCTTACACCTAAAAACATCTGCCATTTTATTACACTTTACGTTTATGCTCGTATTTATGTTAAAAATGCATTCATCCGTCTGATATACAACTTTAACATTAAGAGTTTATAAAAGTTTTATTCGTGGAGATTTTATTTGTATTAAAAGTATCCCTTTCTTAGCTGTAAAACTGGGGCGAAAATATATTAATAACATTGCAAAAAAAACTTACAGTATGTTTGCGTTTAGATCAGTGGTTTTTGAACTGTGTTCCACTGAACCTTGGGGTTCTACAAGGCATACCTAGAGGTTCCTCGAATCACAATAAAAAACTCGAGATGAAATAAATGTATATGTAAAATGGATTCTTGTTCACTATGAAGTTTGTATATATAGTTACAAGTACTCATTCCCTATTCATTAAAACTGAAAATTTTATTTTTATATATAACTTTATTTTGCAAGATTTTTTTACAATTTTATTATAATATAATAAAAGATTACTGAAACGCGTGTTTTATCTTTATATATATACTTCCTATTAGATTCTGAATATTCTGTTGTGTACTATCTCCGTTTCCATGAGATAATTTTATACTCGATAGTTAGCACATTGTCTTGCAAAAGTAAATAGTTTTCTAAGAGAAAATGCACCTTTTTACATTTGTGGAAAACAACACCTATAAGAGGAAAGTAAGGGAACAATATATCAACAGAACTGATGCTAAAATCTAAATTCAAGCAAGAACATCTTCTAAATTATAGGTTGCGAAATAGACGGGATTTCTCACATAGCTATGAACATTTTAATGCCATTGTGTTTACGTGAAATATATATCTCAACGTAAATAGCTACAAAAACAAAGTATAAAAACAAATTAGACTCAGAATGCTTAATTCGATTGTTCTTAATCCCAATAGACCTAGATTTGGGCAGTTTGTGGGGAAAAAAGCAATCACCTATCTCAGTTATGAAGTATATTGCATGAATAAGTGACACTTGAATCGCAAATTAATATTATTCATGAGTAAATTATATTTAAAAAATTACATTAGAATTTTTTAATAATAAATGCAATACTTTTTTTAATTGCCTTTACATAAAGTGCCTGTAACCTCTGCTGAAGTACTTTAAACATTATTTTGAGATATATTCTTCAAAGTATGTGTGCGGAATGGGGTTCCATGACACCTTTAAGTTCTAGGGCAGGGATGGCGAAACAGTAACAAGCGTGCCATCAACGGCACGCGACATAATATTTTCGGCGATCAAAATGGTTTGCATTTTATTTCAAAATAGCAAAGTTCACCATGAAGTATTACGAACACACTCGAGTAGTTGGTCGCGGGGTGGCGGGGAGCACACTCGTTTATTATTGTCTTACCTTAGTTACGTTGTGGGCTACAATTGCTTAGGATGCAAAATTTGTCTACACATAGCATAGTTGTGTGATTTCGTTGACACACAACTGTATTTTAAAGTTTATTCGTGTTAGATTTACGATTTTTAAGTGTTATTTAAGGTATCCGACTGCGTTCGGAACAGTGATTTTCAAAAGCGCAAAAATGGACAATTTTCATGATATTTAGTGTCACTTAGATTAGAATATATGTATAAAATTGTTCTAAGAACATTTTGACAAAAAACAATTATTTAAATACAATATTTTGGCAAAAAATTAACTTAGAATAATCTTTTTTCAAAATGTTCTCCTTTGGGGAAAAATGCTTCTATTATAATAATATTTTGCTTGTATATAGCTCAGACCTCTCTACAGAGGCCCAACTAGAATTTTTGAAATATATAACTTAGAAGTGGGTTTATCCATATTTTACGACAACGGATGGAAACAATTTTAAGAAAAAAAAAACGCCAATAATTATTTCAATTAGTGGTAACTCTGAAAATAATGTGAATTTTTCAAAAATTCTAGTTGAGCCTCTGTAGAGAGGTGTGAGCTATATATAGGCAAAATATTATTAAAATAGAATCATTTTTCACAAAAAGGAGAACATTTTGAAAAGAGATTATTTTAAGTTAATTTTTTGCCAAAATAGTGTATTTAAATCATTTTTTTTTTGTCAAAATGTCCTTAAAACAATTTTATACACATATTCTAATCTGAGTGACACTAAATATCATGAAAATTATCCATTTATGCCCTTTTTTAAAATCACGGTTCCGAACGTAGTCGGATACCTTAACATAGCTAGTTCATGGAAACAACAAAAAATACAAGATAGTAAGTGTAGAGAATTTCAATCTTGGTGAATCTAGAAATATGGCATTTTTTTATTATTAAAGGCGACAAAGGGGTGAGCGTTTTATATTCTGGAATAGTGGTATGCAGAGCATCGTCGATAAAACGATATTTTGAAATGAATCACAAATCCTCTTGTCAAAAAAGTGAACCACAGCAAAACTAATTAATTGCCTAGAAACCGCGTTTGGCAGATAACTCCAATTCAGCATTCATTTTACTAAAAGTAACATCTTACAAACCTAATATAAGTAATTTGTCATCCAATCTGCAACACTAGAAGTCACACTAATGTTACTTTATAATTTGAATTATACACGTATGACTAAAACATTTACAACTATACAGTGCAAAGGGTAATTTTCGTAGTAAATAAAGTTTTGAGTTGTTAGTGCTTAATTTTATTATTTTTCCAATAATCACAAGTCAAATTTTTTTGACGCCATGCCTATACCTCATTAAACACTTCTTTAGAAAAATTGGCACGTTGATCCATAAAGGTTCGCCACCCCTGTTCTAGGGGTTCCGTGATTTGAAAAAGGTCTGGTCTAGATCAGTGATTGACAACCACCATGCCGCGGCACTTTAGTGTGTCACCGAATTCTTGAAATGTGCCGCCAAATCTTTTAAAAATTAATAATTATACTCCGAGGGGAAAAAATTCTGGGGCCGAATCATTTTTGGTTAGATACTATAAAAGTATTTGATTGAGTTTGTAATCCATTTGTGATAACGGATACATTTGCATATGAATTTAAATAAAGAGGAAGAACTAATTTCACTCTAAAATAACCGAGCTTTAATTTCAAAACGTTCGGAAGAGTCAATGAATTCATTTTGAGTTAAAATTAGAGGCAATTATCCCATAATATCCAAAAAAAACTTTAAAAATATTGTTGCAATTGTCTGCATCTTATTTGGGGTAATTCGGATTTTTAGCATTAAAAAATATAAAAATGAAAAAAAGTTCGAGATTTTTAAATGTAGATGATGAAATGAGAGTGCCATTATCTTTTTTTTTTACGACAAATACAAATTAAATTATGAAAAATCATTAATCGCAAATTTTGCTTTAAATGTATTCTTATAATTAATTTATAATTAATTACTCACTAAAAATTTTACTGTCTTTGTCGTACATATTATTTAAGCTAACATTGAAAATAACCATAAACTATTTTACATAGTGTTTTCTTATTATAGATAAGTAAAATTCGTTTGAACTTATTTTATTGTTAGTGTTCTTTCACCAAATTTTGAAATACTTATAATAGTGTACCGCAACAACAACAACAAAAAGGTTGAGAATCACTAGTCTAGATCGTTATAGTAATGTGAAAATGTCCGAAGTTTGTTTTAATATTGTAGTGCTTCCGCTTGTAAATGAGGCCGTGGTAGCCTAGTGTCATGAGTTCGAGCCCAGTGCCGTAGAAAACCCGCCACGTAGAGGAGCTGATGCAAGTTAAATCTGCCGAGGTTCAAACGTCCTCCTGTTTGGGTGGCGTGGAAGATATGTACATAATTTTATTCTATTCCAGCAGTTCTGCTTCCCCCGAACTACTTATATTCATTCCTCAAAATAATTTATAAAAATACTCAAATAGTTTGCATACTAAAACGCCTTCTTTAAAACAAATTTAGTATTTAACTATTTTCTAAGTAGTAGTTGAAAGAAACATTTGATGTTTAGAATTATGAAAGAGAAATGTCACAAAACCACCATTATACCTTTTACAAGTATTTAGCTCGAAAATATCAGTTTAGGCAGATTATTTAGATCCGATCTGCCATTTTAAATTAAGTTGTGATGTTTTATACTTACGTGTCACATTTTATTCGGTTTACAATAATTCAAAGTTTACTTTAATCTTACATTTCTTGTCGAAGGTCTGGGAAATAATTAAGTTAAATGAAAATAATTGCTTTAGTTCTTAAATGCAATTGGTAGCAAAAGTTTCTATGAATTTAGAGACAGTAATTGTATTAATATGAATTACAGTCACACTTAATATACTCCCAAAAATTGATCCTAGAAACTTTACACACAATATTTTCCTCTTAATACCTTAAAACTTCTGGAGTATTGCCGGTAAATAAGGAATCAATACGTAATTCATTTTCATTCTCACATTTATGTTACAAGCATTTACATTGAAATAGTTTTTAGTTTATTATTTTTTTTATTAAGGCTTAACTACCAGAAAGAAAGATCATTTCTTTTTTTAAAAAATTTAGAAAGCGAAAAAGACATATTACATTTCTAATATTTTAAATAAATTTTTTAAATAAATATCAAGCTTTTGTGATTATTTTTAAATTTCTAGAATGACACCTGAATTATAACCTTGCACTCCAATTTTCACACCACAGCACTTGAATGTTATAGACGGATGAATTAAAAATGGCATAGCTCATAAGCAAAAGCAGATCACTACTACTTAATTACTAAGCTTAATTGAAAAAACCGGAAATTTTAAAAAGAATAACAATCACTTAGCATTCCATTCTGTAATTTATAATTGATAAACTACTCGGCAAATTTCTCAAATTTAAAAAACTAAAGGATTTTACTACGGACTCTTTTCCTGGGTCGTTTATATAATAAAGAGAAAAAGGACAGTTACAGAAAATAAACAGCTGTAGAATAAAGTTAAAACTAAAAAAAAATAATTATTTAAAAAAAACATTTACTTCTAAATCCCATTATAGCTGCAATTTAAAATCCGAAAAATAATTGTTTCATGACAATATTGCCCATCAATCATGTTCTCATACTCATGAAATTCTTCAAACTTTTTCCACAACAATTGAGACTTATATGCTCGAAAAATAAAAAATAACTCAACTGTAATTTTTTGTCAACAGCTTATTTTAATTGCATTAAATATACTTCTGAAGCACACACTATACTTCAAGGTAACTGGCAAACCCAAAAGACGTAGAAAATGTTTTCATATACAAAACCAAAATATAATACAAAACATAAGTAATTTTAAAAAAATGAAGAAAAACGGTAGTAGAAGGTACTTATAAATTAATACACTCAAGAAAGTATTTTATAATTAAATTATTTGAGAATAAGAAACCACACATCGAAATCTAAAACATACTGCAGGAACACTGTATTATTTTCATTTTTTTCTTTCCCAAATATTCGATTACT
This sequence comes from Trichonephila inaurata madagascariensis, assembly GCA_019973955.1. Taxonomy (NCBI): domain Eukaryota; kingdom Metazoa; phylum Arthropoda; class Arachnida; order Araneae; family Nephilidae; genus Trichonephila; species Trichonephila inaurata. Next base: position 924 of record BMAV01013740.1, on the reverse strand, counting down.
GAAATTTAAAGTAACAAGCAAGAGCAAGATTGCTAATGAAAATATATATTGTAACAGTAAATACATTAAAATTAATATAATAAATATAAATTCTGTATTTTATAGTCGATCCACTGTTAACGTCAGACAGAAAGGATATTAATTTGCTTGGTTAATTGAGTAAAACCATAAAAGTTACAAAGTTTTATTGTCGCAATAAAAAAAACTATTAAGTGTAAAATCTCTTCAGTTTTTTTTTTTTACACACGTAAAATTTTTTACTACTCAAAGCATTATACTGTTCACCAAATTTGAAAAATCAAAAGCAGTCTTGCACTCTTCTATGTCATCAGCCTTAGTAACTTATAGACTCTGCCAAATGACCAATCGGAATTCCGATGTAACATACGGGTACATTTGATGACTTTAGGCTGTTTTTGGCATATGCACGAGAGCGTGAACTTGACGCGGCGCATATTTTCGGACAGGAAAAAAATACCTCTATTTTCATAAAAATTTAGTGACACTGTAACTCGTGCATTTGTTTATAATATGGTGTTCTTAAAATTTCAAAATTCTTATAAATAATTATTTTTACCATTTAACATGTAAAGGGATAGCTCATTTAGTATTACGGTATAGGGGGAAAAATGCGAAACACATTTAATAAAAGAAAAAATGTGTCAAAAAACTAGAATAAAAATGAGTAGTATGATAAAATAAGGGATTCTGTACAGGATAGTGAAGTAAAAATATAATATTAATGTTCGAGTACTTTTATATGTGAAAAAATAGTCCGAATGTGGTCCCCATTCTTTAACATTAGCCGAAGACAGCCTTAAATCTTATTCACATGAAGGCTGTAAGCTACGAGTGGCAGAGATGTAGCCAGCCAATCAGTGACCTTTCCGCGAGGATGCTACTGATTGGCTACATTTTTGTCGC
>BMAV01013739.1:0-92205 GCA_019973955.1 Trichonephila inaurata madagascariensis | reverse complement strand
TAATATTAATTATATTAATATATTATAATGATTTTTTAAAAGCGAAAATTGAACAGTTAAAAAATTGCGCAATTAAATGATTCCAAAACTTCTGAAGGTTTTAAAATTTAAAGTAGAAAAAAAAAACTAACTATATATATATAGTTATTTTTCATGATCTGAAAAATTCTTTATGAAAAGTTACATAAATAGCAGCTTTTGAAAATGAACAGTAATTTTTCATGTCCACAATTTTCGGTAATGAATATCAAAAAATTTTTGAAATTTTTATATTTAAAAAAGAAATTATTACAAGCTACATTTAAAAAAATATTCTTATTTCTAAAATTATTGAAGAAGGATAACTTTAATGTATTCAAATTTCTCGTAATTATGTTTAAAAGTTAATTTTGAGCTGTACTAGTTTGTGATCTGTGCTAGTTACTTAACTGAAATATTCATGTTAAAGAAAAAAAAAAAAAAAAAAAATTAGTGAGTTAAATGTTTCAAGTTTCGCTTGTGTTTTATTCCAATCCCCCTTACGTCAATTTGTAATTTTTGTAACCAAGAACAATTGGTAATTTCTTAGAAAATAAAGCAAAATGAAAGTGTGTGAATTTTATTCTAACTTTATTAATTAATCCACATGAAATGTTTTGAAATCCGATGTCATTTTCATAAGTAAATGAAATATTTGGCATTTTTATAAACAAAATTTTATACAGCATTTTTTTTTGTTCTATAATCTGTTGTGTTGATTTGATGTTGAAAAAAAAAAAGAACGTTTTTATAGCTTTGATTTAAAAAAAAAATTAACAACTTCCCCAGGTGAGGATCGAACTCACAACCTCGGCATGACTCGCAGGCACTGCCATATAAGTACCGCGCGCTAACCAGTTGCGCCACTGGGGACGTTCCGCCGAAGGAGAAAAAGTAACATCAATAAGTACTCTCCTCCCACCCACCTATTCAATACAAATTCACATACGCTATATGTAAAAACGTGGTTTAGATAAAGAGTTTTCGAACAGTTTTGATTGGCAGCCATCACAAGGTAGCATAGAATTTTAACAAGTGTATAAGTATGCTGGAATTTATTTGAATGTATTATTTTTTAATATTGTCATAATTGAAACTGTTAAAGGTAATGTGAAGAGCCTTAACTTTCAAATGAATTTGAGAATTCCTTAGTTTATAATACTTTGAGCTACTTACTGCCTTTGCACATGCTTTGAAACATTTTTTAATTTATCTGTAAAGGAAATTATATTGCTTTTGTCAAATAAAATTATTGCAAGCAGTATATTTTGATCTGTATAATATTGTGTCTATTATTTACGCATATTTAAGTAATGTTTTTCGAAGTACAAATAAGAATAAATAGTTACTTAATTTATTTTTAAATTCGATGTGTTCTTACCTAATTAACAAGGATAATTTTTAATCTTAATCTTAAATAACGTGTGTGGATGCTTTTGCCACACATTTGTTGCGGTGCGATCTATGTAGAGGATGAACAAAAATAAATAAATAAATAATATAAATAAATGATTAAATAATAGTGAATTCATACAATTAGTTATTAGTTTTATCTTGCGAAAAAGTAACTCCAGTTGTTAAAATTTACTTATTGCTTAATCCATTAGATTCTTTTCTGTGTCATAAATATATAACAGAACTAAAAATAAAATTTATTTCTTCCAATGTTTTACTTAAATCTTCTTTTGCCCAAATTATACTTAGATATTTTATTCTTAGATTAAAAAGAATGAGGCCAATAGTTTTTTTTTCTTCGGGTGAGTGAGTGAATATTAAACGTCGCACTGTTCAGCTACAGCTAAGGGCTTTTGGCGACGGATCTCGTAATTTTGAACCATGGTCAAGTGACGAGGATGACACCTGTAAGCTGGCATCCCCCCTCTCTAACTACCACATCACACCAACGGGAGGACGTTTGAGCTCTCCATAGATTTAACGTGCATCGCACCCCTACATGACGGGTCTTTAGTGGTAAAGGGTTCGAACTTGTGTGATAAGCCAGCCATGATCCGATACCTTGACCATTTGGCTACCACGGCCACTTTTTTCTTCGAAAAGAAATCTGCTATCTATTACTAAAGAAATTTTTTATTTAAAATAAAGGTACCTGAAAAGTATAGAATTTTTTCAAAAATAAATGAAGATATAAGATTTGTGGGAAATATTTAACATCCAATATTTAAGTTTTCAAAATAATATTTTTACTGCAATTAAATCAAAATATATTATTTTAAAAGTCAATACATTTTTTGGGATACATTCAAGACGCACTGGAATTGACATCCCATGCATTTTTAAGTTATTTCCATTTTTTTTTATTTGTAGGGTATCCTAGACTTTTTTTGTGATCTAAATGTTCACAGGTGTATAAAAGTCTGATGAACTATTCACCGTTTATTCATTTTCTTTCAATGTAAGGTAAACGGTATACTTCTTTTATTTAGACGAAACCATTAAAAGAGAAATATTACGTCACACGAAATCAGAATAATACAAGCAATTCGCGCATGCTCTCTCATAGCTTTTCTAATTATAGCCAATTATTGTGACGTGATCTGGTGGATCACGAAACTAAAAATGACCGATTTAAAATTTCGTTTTAAGAATGACCAGTGAAAGAATTTCATAAGAAAGTACTGATAAATGCAAGGTTGGGGTAAAATATTTATAAACACAGGTTGTAATCTACGGCAGCTTGACAGTACTTACGTCACAAGTAGCATTATAACTAAGCTGATACTTGAATGATTATTCGATTGTTAATTGTTGCATATTTAATTAATATATCAAATAATCAAAGAGAGAGCTAATAATTTGTTACCTTAATTATTATTCTTATTGCTATGTTGATTTCAAAAGTATTATGTATTTTTTTCTCTATTGCTTGATTTTTTTTCCATAATAGCGAAAAAGTTTGCTGCGAATTGTTTGCTTAAGAATTCGCTTCATAACAGAATATTCATGTATGTACTGTCTAGACATATTGATAAAACTATATTTTGCTTTAAAAATATTAGATTTCGATTGTGATAGAAATGAACTACTAAATATAAATAACGTTAAAAAAAATTTGACGCATTTCTGCGTTTATTTAAACAATAACTCGTCCTATTAATTTATATTTTGATCATTGGCGTAGTTAGTCCTGAGTGGGCCTGGACTTGGAGACCCTATTTTGAGACCTCTTAACGTTTATTGATCTTTTGCTTACAATTATTTTGGGGCCCCGTATCATTGATACGGCGGTAGCTACGCCCCTGATTTTGATTAACGAATATAATTTTTGCTATTAATTTACTGTTTTAATTTATTATGAATTAGTGTTAATAATTATATGTATTGTTTGACACATTAATTTGTCACATTACAAGTTATAATTAATAAACTAAGTATATGACTGCAAGTAATTTTATCAAATCTATTTGCTTCTGAATTTTCGAATTCAGTGTATGAATTTACCCCAAAAAGGTTAACACAGATTATGCAAGCCGTAATTATGATATTCGAAGTGTAATTATGGTATGTACGTAATAAGTAAAGAAAATATTTAAAAATAAAACTTATTATTAATATGTATTTGTTAAATACTTTCTTTGATATCTGTACTTGTATAGAACGTTATTATAATCCCTATTCATTAAAACAAATATTTCACATTCTTGGATAGAAATGAATGTATATGTATATATGTGTGTGTAAGGATAATTAAATTAGATTAAAAATTAAATTCCCTATCTGGCACTTAACTCTTTTATTTTTTTTTCATTACCTCTTTAAGTATCAAACTAATCACCCATTTATTTCTTCCGAACATATGGCCTAGCCAATAAACATGTCTAATTCCAGATCGTTATATTTAATAGCCCTATATGCCAGCATTAACTTTCAAGTACACTCATAAAATCCGCGATACTTACCGCATCTGTGTTTTAAGTGTAACCCACTTAAGATTTTCAAGGTGGCGTGCTTTTTTGCTCTCTTCTCTTAGCTTCAGATGAAATCTAGAAATGATTGAATAAAGTTCCTTTTTAAAAACTAAGTCTGATTCTGACTCAAAACATGTCATATATTATATTATATATATATATATATATATATATATATATATATATATATATATATATATATATATATATATATATATATATATATATATATATATATATATATATATATATATATATATTATTGAATATTTTTTCTGTGACAGAAAGAAAAATACTGAAAAATTAACTGATACCAGTTTGATTAAGCATAAAATGAAATGAAATTAAAATAATTTACTGCCCCTTTTCTGAAACACGTTGACTTAAATTTCATTATAGATTGTTTTCTTGGAGGAGAGAGAGGTTCTTAAAGTATTCAATAGTAAAAATCAAATAAGGTAAACTGTATGTTTTACAACTCATAAATGATATTATGATGGCATGTGTATATTGTAATAATACACACAATTTTCAAAAGTAATAAATGAAGAAAAATAAACAAGAAACATGCTAATTTTTTTCGTAAATATCTTTCTCTAATAACTGGATACTGTAAAAATAAGCAAACATATGTTAAATGACGAAAAATATAAATATAGGAGAATGTTTACTATAAATAGTTTTAATAAGAAATTTGTTATATAACTATTATATTATCATACTATATTTTTATAGTATGATAACCTGTATTTACACTTTCTCTTGAACATTTTTTTCCTTTTTAGTTTTCTTTCTTAATCGGATTGTGAAAAAGATCATTGGAAAAAGTAGAAAGACGAAATAAACATATAAAAGTAAATATTATGCAGCAAAAGAAAAAATTTAAAGCTAAGATACAATGCGTGATCTTAAGAAAATAATAAAAAGTCAATAAAAATGAAAGTAATAATTTTCGGTGTTGGTTTATTTTTAGTTTCAAATTAGATCAATGATGCGAAAAAAAAAAAAAGTGGTCACAGAAAAAAAGAATGAATGAACCGATTTTCATTCTTTTTCGTTATAAAAGTTTGTTCGAGTTTTCTTTCTTTCATTTCAAATTTATGCATTTTATAAAAACTCCATCTTATTTCAAAATTTTTCTTTACGAAATCTTTTTGAACTAAATTACTGAAGTGGAAATAAACAGATTGAGGTTAGTTAGGTTAAAATGTTAATAAAAGGGGTCGAAGGAGAGAAAAAACTATAAACATTACCATTCCTTTCACAATTGCACAAAAAATTTGACAGAGACACTTGCATTTCTTCTGAAATGTAATTAAAATGTCATTTAAATTCTTTTTTATATTTATTTTGTCAATTACGAAGCATTAAATTTTTTTTTTTTAAAAAATTGTATTTAAAAAGAATAATTTCTTAATCAGAATAATAAAAAAAAAAGTAAAGTTTTCAAAATAGAAAAAAGTAGATTATTTTTAAAAAACCCATTTTAATATTGCCTAGTAACCCTTTTTTAAACCCCCCCAAAATGTATTCCTTGCATCTTCTAAGCGTAAAATGAAAGAAATTGCTATGCATACCTCTTATACACTCATAGACACATATGCAGATGATTTAATTATTTTTAATATCAATTTAGATTATATACTTATTTTTCAATCTTTTCCTGATTATTTGAATTTAATAAAAAACAATTTTGACACGAATAAAGCAGTTTTTTTGGACTCACAATTAAATATAGATAATCATTGTTTAAAATGCAATATTTATGATAAAACTGATATCTTTGATTTTAACATTATTAAAATACCTTTTTCAACAAGCAATATCCACATTTCTGTTTTTAAAAATATTGTATTTAAATACTTACTGAGAAAGAGGGATCCAGTTATTGATTATACAGAAAACTCCGTAATTACAAAATTTTTTATAATTTCTGCTTAGAACATGATTATCCTGTGTTAACTTTCTATAAACTTATATTTATAAAAAACAATGTGAGTAATAGATTATGATAACTTTTGTATATTTTTTTAAATACGTATTGAAATTTTAAGTAGATCACTGCTAATGAAATAAAAGAAATTATTTTATTTAAGTGAAATATATTTTATTGGACATAAAATGAAATATATATGCAGGGAAATTTGATTACATAAAAATATATGTTAATTTTTAAAATAAATCAATGTTAAAAAAGTACGCAAAAAAAAAAAAATTCTTAAAAAATATGTGAGTATTGCCAAAATATATATCTCGAATATTAAATTTTTGCCCTTCAAATCTCGTGTTATCAAAAGTAGTTTTGGCATATCTGCTTTAAACCCATTTTGCAGTCTTGCTTTCAAGCCGAAAAGTTGAAATCGAATCTCTCTACACTCTTGATGTATTTCAAAATATTTGAAAATATATGGGCTTTGGGCGCAGAACATCTACAGGCTCCCATGGCATTGACGGTTGAAATTTATACCAGAAAATTTGGTAAAGCCCAACATTAAGAGGCCTCCTGGGCCCTTCCGGGTCCCTCGGAGCCCGCCTAAGCGTCCGGTGGATAAACCTGCAATGACTCATACAATTAATATTACTAAAATAAATTAGGGTTAAAAAAAACGCTTTACGTGATCAAACCCAAAAATATAGGTAAATGATTAACGAGAAAATTAATGTCATTGGGATAAAAGCGTGATGTGCTTAGAACTGCATTTTTACACTAATTCAGCATTTCGGAATAGAACTAGTAAGAAATTATAACAATTAATATAGAGCACCCCAAGCTTTCATCCCAATGAGATTAATTTTCTCGTTTATCATTTTATTCTTATGTTAAGATTTATTTTTTTACTTTTTAGTTCGATTCACCATAAAAGTGAGTTTTTAGTTTTTTTTTAAAACACAATAATTTATTTAGTTTTTTTAAAACTATAATTTATTTAGTTTTTTTAAAACTATCATTTACTTTTAATTTTTGAGTTCGATCTACAATAAAAGCGCGTTTTTTTTAGATTTTAAAACCTACCATCTATTCTTTGTTGAATTTATTCTTAAGTTTGATATTTGAAGCCGGAATTATGCGGCTGCTTGAATTAGTCTTGCTCTTCAAGGAACATTAATTAATGGGTCTGAAGGGTATTTATTCTCTCCGCTTACGGGCCTCGGATGAGTCCCCTACCGTTATATTTCAAAGATTCCGTCTCTATAGATACAGGTCTAACTAATATAAGTGTGTTAAGAAGAAATATTATAAATGTCAATCGTATTATTACCTTTTAAACGTATTGCTATAATGTTAATTCTTACCATCAGTTCTAAACGTGTTGCTTTATCAAAATAAAAAAAAATATTTAGCAGTTAGAACATAAATTTATCACTTTTTAAACGTGTTGCTTTAAAGTTAATTCGTATCATCACTTCTAAACGTATTGCTTTTAAAAAATAAAAAATACTTAGCAGTTAGAATATAAATTATTATTATTCACATGCACAAGTCTTTTTTTTTATTTCCATTTTCAGAAAAACTACGCACCCACCCAACCCTTTTTTACATAAAGAACACTTTTGTTTTTGTTTTATATTAACCACAAACCTATTTGCGGTTTTAGGCTTGCACCTTAATCTCTTATGTCGCTAAATTTGGAATTAGCCACCAAATCTGGAAATGGCATATGGAATTAGTCGCCAAATCTATAAATGGTTTATGCAATTAGTCGCCAAATCTCGAAATCTTAAAATCCTTATTTTTGAGGATCCTGATCAGGACACTGAAACAAAATTATGAAATTATTGTACTGTCGTCGGTCCTTAACACGTGTCCAAATTTCGAATTAATCTGACCTTTTAAAGTGGGTAAAAATCGAGTTCAAAGATTCCATTACATGCAAGTGAAACTTATAAAAGCATGTTATAAAAATTGACTAACTTAAATGAAATCATTTTAAAAAATAGTTAAGTTTTTAACACACACACACACACACACACACACACACACACACACACACACACACACACACACACACACACACACACACACACACACACACACACACACACCCCACACACACACACACACACACACACACACACACACACACACACACACACACACACACACACACACACACACACACACACACACACACACACACACACACACACACACACACACACACACACACACACACACACACACACACACACACACACACACACACACACACACACACACACACACACACACACGCGTAACTGAAAGAATTCTTTTTCACACATTTTTATAAATAAATCCTTAGTTATCGTAAATTATTAATTATTGTTTAAATACATGAATATGCTAACTAATACTGTTTGGTAAGCAGTTGTCAATAACTTTTTAATTGTAATTAGAGTTTCGAAAATTTCGAGTTTTTATGCCTATCGTCCTTTTTATTTCAACTTTATTCTGAAGGAAGGAGAAGGAAAAAAAGACGACTTTTCATCTTTCGAACTTTTTTCGTTTCACAATAGTCTTATCAAGTCTCGTTTCACTTATTGAATACAAATGTCAAGATACTGAAGAACTAATCAAGCGCGATAAAAACAGTTTAAACTCGATGAAGTTGAATGTTTCTGGTCGCTTGATTGTTACAGTGTTTATCAGAATCCAAACATATTACTCTTTACTGATATCGCTAAGAGTAAAACAAAAGTTTGAATTGCTTAGCTTTAAATTCTGAGTATGAAAAAAGAAAAAAGTGCTCAGGAATGTTCTGATAATGAAAAAAAAAAGAGAATGTTTTTTTGTGATTGCAGAAGGAAATTGTGTAAGGATACGTTTTCTTGAGGTGATATGTTACAGATAATTTTCTGTGTTTTATTTCAATCTAATACTGTTTTTCTTTTGGCATAGCTTTAAGAATAAGTATTTCCCACAATTTAAGAAAGTTCAAAACTAAATTTAAAAAATTCTTCGTGAGAGAGAGAGAGAGAGAGAATTATTTTATTATAATATTTTCCAGCATGATTTTTTTTTTAGAAAGTAATATCTGAGATAAAACTATTCAATTGATACAAAGAATGTGTTCCTTTTCATTCCTGCGTATTGCAGATTGAGAGGAAAATATGTAGTTGGAGAAAATGTTTTTTCGTTTTTATGTCGTATTTTAAATGTTTTTGCTGAAAAGTACAATAATGCTTTTCTATTCTTCAAGGAATTTCAATTTTGAGATAATTTGCCTTTTGAGAAGAACACAAATTTTTATGTTACTAATAAAGATAAGGCTTTAATGTTGATTGTTGCTATTTATTTTAACATAACACAAAGTACATATTTGCAAATTATTGCCTATATGAAAAACATCATACTGATAAAGCATCAAACTTTCGGCAAGATATTGCTGCTTGAGTATTAATCATACAATTAATTCTTTACTGATAAGTATAAACTGTATTTTTTTTTTGTTTTTCTAATAATTTCACTCTTGAAGCCTGGGGGCTGAGAGGTAGTGTGTTGCGCTTCCACGCCGAGTTCAAATTCCGGGCTGGGCAAAGTTCACTCAGCCTGTTATCCCTTCATTGGGTCGATAAATGAGTACCAAGCTTGCTTGGAAACTAAACACTGGGGGTTTCACGTCAGACTGTACCTCAGGTGCACTGCTGATGCACCTCAGCTCCCAGAGTCATGTATACTGAGATGGGTACAGTAGACCTTGGCCCTCATGGGCTGATGAGCCACTGAGTTTAGTTTAGTAATAATTTCACTCGGCTAAAGAATTCAGTAATCCCGTAAATTAAAATGTTCGTTGCATGCTTTATTTGGAAGAGTTAATACATTCTGTAATAAATTATATAAAGGCTATTCATATAAGTTCAAAGCATTTGGTAATAAATCTCGTTATGTTTCAGCACAAGAAATCTTTACAATTGTTTGTATTTCATGCAGGTACAATTGCACCAATTTAAAATTTTATTTTATTTCGTAATTAAGATTTTGTGTGTTTTGCGTACTTAATTTTTACTAAGACGGATTGGTTTCAACAGAAAAGGTTATTTCAAAACTAAATTTTTCATGTATAGTAAGAAATTTTAAATTTCTTTTCATTTCTTGCTCAGCTTAATGCATCCTCCTTCTATCTCCAGTTATATCGAAGTAGAGAAAAAGTTTAAAAAGAAAAAGAAATTGATCAAAATATTTTAAATCCTGTTTTGCTTTTTTTAATTATTATTTTTTTATATTTTTTATTTTTGTCGCTAACACTGAATTAGAAGCATTTAAAAAACACTCCTTCCCGATTTCGGCATCAGTAAACGGTTTCATACGATTACCAATAATATAACAAACTTCATAAGATGTCTTTGTTACTGTTGTGACATTACCATTTTGTTGCTGATACAAAGATTATTCAAGAAAGCCTATTTATTACCTCTTAAAAGATATATTCTAGGAAAAGTGACATTGAATGATTCCTGTTTATCGGTATTTTTTGAATACAACACTTTCGTGACAAATCAAACAATTACTGATCCATATTTGTTTTTCACCACAAAATAATCAACCTCCCAATCGTCTTGGAACGATATATTCCACTTGTAAGATATGAAAAATAGTTAAAAATTAATTCCACCCATAAAACTGCCACTACTCCACTGTTGTCTGTTATCACTAACCGTTACCGTTCAAAAAAAAATCAATCCGCACTGGTACGACACCGACAGCAAAAGGCAAAAATGATATATTTCATTTCTTGACACCAAATTTTTATTATATTGTTCTTAAATAAGTGAATTTTTCAGAGCAGTGGGTACTGACCGGGCCACTTAAGAAGGCCCGGTGGGCCGCAGGTTGAGTATCGCTGCTTTACACGGTGGGTCTGCAATGATTCTAGGTTTCGAACACGAGATTTGTCAACGCTGGCAGCGAGTTTCTGACCATATATATTCGGCTACCATGGCCACGAAAAGAACAATAACAACTAAGCAAAGCCCAGATGTACTTAACTATTATAGCAAACTATCCTTTTTTACCTTTTTGAATATTTTTAAGAGAACATTCGAAAACATGCATTACCAAAACATAGAAAAAAAAATCAAAAAGCTTACTAGTTTAATACAGTTTAGTTATTTTTTTAGAAAAAGAGGAGAATAATTTGTATGTTTTTAAAACCTCTTATTAAGTAAGAATGGGGAAAATAATTAAAAATTATAAATGATAATTAAAAGTGAATCCAGAGCACAGAATAATTTCTTATAAAATGTGAGAAAACGTTATAAGTCATTTCGGTTATTTAAGTCAATTAGTCTCAATTCTCACGTTGCTCAAAGTCTTTAATTGTGCAAATCCTTAACGTTAAGGGGGAGGACTTCAGCTCATAGTAAATAGTGATAGTAAATATTGAAGCACAAGGAAAAAGCTTTTAAAGAAAAAAAAAAGAAATATTATTGGTAAAAATGTGTGTGCCACAATTTAAGCAATCAACATATAATTTTCAGATATATTTTATGGGAAAATATCAGCCTGATATTGAATATAGTACAGCTTATTTCGAGAATATTAAAATAAGATTGGCGTAATTTAGCTGGAATTGCTTCTTTCTCCATTAAAATCACTATCAATCACTCACTCGGGAAACATATTATACAGCCTCCATATACAAATACATAAAAGAACTTTGTGTCTTTATGAGAATTTTATTATATTTTTCATGAGTGATATATATAACCATAAGAACGTTGTACTTATGGTGGTTTTATTATTTCACAAGCTATTACCCATTCGCTTCGTTGGGTATTTCATGTGATTCCGTATAAAAACATACTCTTAAAAAAACTATTAATATAACTAAGTCTTAGCATTAAGTGTTCGACTGTATTAAAAACACTCGCACAAAGCTCTCTTTCTGATTAAAAAAAGGCAAGTGACTGAATGAATATTAACGTCGCACTGTTCAGCTACTCAAGGGCTTTTGACGATTGACCTCGTAATTTTGAACCATGGTCAAGTGACGAGGACGAAACCTGACATGGCAACCCCTCCTAACTACCACACCAACAGGAGGATGTTTGAGCTCTCGACAGGTTTAAGGTATCCGACTACATTCGGGGAACCATGATTTTAAAAAAGCGCATAAATGTATAATTTTCATGATATTTAGTGTCATTTTTAGATTAGAATACATGTATAAAATTGTTTTAAGGACATTATGACAAAATTTTTTTTATTTAAATACAATATTTTGGCAAAAAAATTAACTTAGAACAACATTTTTTCCAAATGTTCTCCTTTTGTAAAAAATGCTTCTATTGTATTAATATTAATATTTTGCCTGTACATAGTTCAGACCTCTATACAGAGGCTCAACTATGTGATTTTTGAAAAATTCACATTATTTTCAGAGTTACAACCATTTGAAATAATTATCGGCGTATTTTCTTAAAATTTCTCTCCTCTGTTTTCGTAAAACATGGATAAACCTACTTCTAAGATATATATTTCAAAAATTCTAGTCGAGCCTCTGTACAGAGGTCTGAGCTATATACAGGCAAAATATTATTGTATATAATAGAAGCATTTTTCACAAAAGGAGAATATTTTGAAAATGGGTCATTCTATGTTCATTTTTTGTCAAAATATTGTACTTAAATAATTTTTTTTGTAATACTATTCTTAACCCAATTTTATATACTTTGTCTAATCTAAGTGATGCTAAATATCATCCATTTACACGCTTTTGCAAAATCACGGTTCCGAACGTAGTCGGATACCTTAACGTACGTCAGCCTCTCGACACGGCGGGTCTTTAGGCTGAACTCATGCCACGCCTACCACGAGTCCGATACCTTGACCACTAGGCTACCGCGGCCACTTAAAAGAAGGCAAGACCTGAATGGAATTATATCATAAGTGAAACTATATTTTTATGCTTCCGTAACCTCGTCCACTTTGGAGTTGATTTCATAAAAACCGATTTTTAGCGGATCGCTACTCAACAAATAAACTTGCTTACCAAATTTCATGTCTATAAATTTAATAGTTCAAAAACGGGAATTTTTATATGTGTGACGTCCCCCATTATCTCTGGCAACATGCCTTGGAAGTTAATTTTCACAAAATTCTTTCTTAGTGGATTAAGTCAGCAAAAGAAAGCTGATTACCTTACTCTAAGCCTATTTAATTAATAGTTTAAAAGTGGAATTTTTTTTACACGCCATCTTAACCCTCTTCCTAAGCCCACCTTGGTAGTCGATTTTGGAAAAATACTTCACTGATCTCTATTCAATATAGAGAGCATACTTGCCTAATTTCAATACAGCAAGATTAAAAGTCGGAAAAAGAGAATTTTATCTATAACGCCCTTTTAACCCCTCGAAACCCCCTTGGGTGTGAATCAACCCCTTCCCTGTTTTGTCCGAACATCACTTCGGACACTTTAAATGTTACTTCCCTGTTTTGCCCGAACACCACTCGGGCACTTGATATGCCACGTTCCTGTTTTGCCCGAGCGCCGCTCGGGCAACAATTTTTTTACTCTAATCCTCTGATTTGCCTGTATTTTTTGTTCTTTTGGTGTGCAATGTTTCTTGCAGATATCTCTAATAGTCGAGTAAAGTTAGAATTACAAAAAAAAAAATTGTCTAAATCGGTTTTAAGGTTAGGTTTTACTGTATCCACTTAGACTAGATAAGGCGGGAATTTTTTTTACTAGTTTGGTGAACTGAAACTACGAACATGATTTCTTTTAAATTTGGAGCTTAAAATAGAAGAAAAATGAGTGATTATGAGGGGCTTATAACCGAAAATAATTATGATATTCTCAGGTAGTGTGTCAAAAATTTCTGTAAATAATTCTAGAAGTAATGAAAGTTTGCTATCGGAATTCTTTTGTGGTGTGTATAACAGGTATTTACAAATTACCCACACACAATGACAGAAAAAAAAGCGAGAAATAATACAAAAAGATATTCTTCCATCTTTTAGATACATCTTTGTGGAATGCTTTCGTTGTATATTAGAAACTGGGATGAAAATTATCTCATTTGTATTTCAGGTTTGTGATATTATAGATCGCCTTATTGAAAGACATGGGATGGTAAATGTGAAAAAAGGGTGGTACAGGAATTTTGCCCAGTCCCTTATGATTGACAGAAAAAAACTTTTTAGACGTGATTCTTCCCACCGTCAAAAAATTGAGACCAAAATGCAATGTTTTGTGTGTTGTTCGAAAAGAAACGATTTTGTAAAACGGGTTAAAAGAAACACAACATTTTTGTCCCGATTGCGATGTTGGACTGTACTTTTTCCCTGTTTTAAAATTTATCAAAAAAAAAAAAAAAGAAAGAGAGAATAATTAAATTAAGTACAATATTGTGTTTTTTTAAAATCTAATATACATTTTTGTTAAGTGTTCTTTTGAGTTCGCTTATTTCTTCGGATAAAAGCTGACTTTAAGGAAAAATATGTTTTTTCAATGAAAATAAAAATTAGCATAATTCCTTAAATTCAATATTTATAACATTTCTGACTGCTGATTTGAGTTTATATAATTGATTTAATCTTGAAGATGTTTATATAAAAAAACTAGTCTTACAGTAGGCGCATATGATATGTAACATCTGACATGTTATCGTGGTAAATACGCAATATTAACTTTTTTCCTGAAAGAAATATGAAAATTTGCTCGGGTATGATTGGAAATAATTTTCTAACGAATAATTATATCTTTAATAAAAATTGTATTTAATTAACAAAAGGAGTAATGTGCAATATTTTATCAAAAATAGTTATTCTTGTTAAATTTGGGGAAGAGCGGAGACAATATACTTATGATAACTAAAATACGACATATATACTTGTGATTTCAAAGTATTTAAAAACCGTTGAAAAACAGCGTCAATAACAGTACCACTGTTAGCAGTCGAAATATTCTAATTTGTGTTCATTTCGAGCTTGAGTTCATCATTTATAAAAGCTATGAGCGGCTCAGCTTTTGGCAAACTGAAATTAAAGTTAAAATCACCCCTCAAAATCAGGGGTAGCAAGAGATTATTTTTTTTAAAAGAGCAGAACCACCTTCGTTATGTGGTAAAAGTACAAAATGCAGGAAGACTTCAATTTTTTATAACCGTTTGATTCAAAGAAGTGTATGCGACCACCAAAATCACTGTTTATCCATTTTCAAATAAGCATTCTGCCGCACTTATGTCCCCCAATATCGTGACTAACGGATTTAGAGTCAAGCGCTCGAGTGCTTGATGGCTACTAGAGTTGGACTCCCATGTGAGGGCAGCGAAAAGACACAGCCACGCACTCTCATTGGTCAAATCAAGGCGCGCTCTTACGTCACATCCTGTTACACACATCCGTCCCTTTTCACGAAATCACTCCCAACAAATATCCAGAAACCGAGACTAAAGATGTTACACATAAAAAGTAAGTTTATTTTTTGACATAATATGAAAGAAAAAAGAAACAATTAAGTGTTTAAAGGAACTCTACTCAACAAAGAAACATACTCAACAAAATTTACGTCTATTGGTTTAATAGATCAAAATCTGAAATTTTTATCCGTAACCTTCCCTTACCCCCCCCTTCCTTTTGGGAGTCGATTTCCGAGAAGTTCATTGTTAGAGGATTTCTACTCAACAACAACAACAACAACAAAAAACATGTTTACCAAATTTAAAGTCTGCTGGTCTTATTATTCAAAAACGGGAATATTTATTTATAGCACCCTTTAAATCCTCACAACTCCCTTGAGAGTCAATTTTCGCAAAACCTGTTCCCAGCTTGTCTCTACTCAACAAGAGAAACATGCTTAATAAATTTCAGCTCTGTAGATTTAAAAATTCCGTACATCTCATGATGAGTGACTGAGAAACTTTTCTCTTTTACAAATATATAGATAAATGATGACATTAACAATTTTATCTCTGTTGTGGTTCTACTACATTTTTCACGAGTGATGTGACTTTAAAGATCTTGCGTATTTGTGGTCCATTCTATTATATTTTTCTAATGCAATATAAAGATTTTGTTTATTTTTATTATTGTCAAAATATGAAAAAATGCTGTGTAAAAGGTTAAAATCACTTTTCAGTAAAGTTGGTCTTATTTTCGCAGTCTTATGGATCTGAAAATCTCGTGAAATTGTTTTTATTTCTTAATTATTTCATTTTGTAAACATGATCGCATCCAGATCTAACATTTCTATTTCTTCCAATAACCTACAATTCTTCGGAATTATTTTTAAATGTAAACATGCGAAAAGTGAAATGAGTTGTATTTTCTGTTTTATCAGTTAATATATTTTTCTGTGAAATATGAGAAAAATTTATGTTCGAAATTTACTTACTACTTAAAGAGGATTATCGCCAATTGCAAATGTAGTCGTTAAGCTGATTTAATATTGGACATGATTATTTTAGGGAAAAAATAGCTTTTTTATTAGAATTTCACAAGTTATTTAATTGCAGTTTGCAGTTATCTTTTAATATCTGTCAAATTGCTAAATTATTCCATTTTCTTCACACACACACACACACACACACACACACACACACACACACACACACACACACACACACACACACACACACACACACACACACACACACACACACACACACACACACACACACACACACACACACACACACACACACACACACACACACACACACACACACACACACACACACACACACACACACACACACACACACACACACACACACACACACACACACACACACACACACACACACACACACACACACACACACACACACACACACACACACACACACACACACACACACACACACACACACACACACACACACACACACACACACACACACACACACACACACACACACACACACACACACAAGTTGTGTCTCTCTCTAACATTTATTTTATTTTTCAAACTGGGATTTTTATGAATTTATCTTTTTTACAAAGCTAAGTAACTTTTCGGATATTTGGTACATCTTGCATGACTTTTGCGCTTTTATATGAATTCTAGAACTATTCAAGATACAAAAATTAAGCCCAGACTCAGTAATCTATAAGAAATATTCGCAATCAACATGAACTATTGCTAGTTTCCTTAAGAATGCAATCATGTGATCAGACTTTATAAAAGAAACAATTCACTGTCAGTAACTGTCTATGTAGTAGAAGGAAGTAAAATGGCCTTTAATTTTTTCTCTTTGTTCTCTGGAGTTCTTATTTTTCCCAGAGGTTGTCAGTCTTTCGATTTAGGACAATCCATTTCCTACAAAATCTTTCACAAGATGGTCTAAGAAAACCACAAAAACCCCTTTTTACGCTGGCGTCAATTGTTATTTTAATATTTAATGTTTTTTGTTTGTTTCTTAATGAAATGGGTAATAAAAACCTCTTTTTCGTCCCTTATACAATGAATCACCATAATTCGAAATACGCTAGTAAGAAAGAATCTTTCTTATCAGTATCATGCTTGATCAGTTTCTTGATGAAAATCAAGTGTCTGGAACAAATTTGTTTCCGACTATTAAAGTTCAATTCCCTTTAGGTGTGATGGTGGTGAATATGATCTTAGAATTATTTCTGATGCTGAGATAATGTTTCCTTACAGATTTAATATTGATATAGAAAACAATAATTATATGGAAATTTTATCAAACTGAGTGAAATTGAAGAGTTTCGAGGAAATCAGATGCTATCAATCTATATAAATAAAAATGAATGTTTGTGTGTGTGTTTGTCTATATGTCTCTTATGCCTTTCTCAGCCGTTCATCCGATTGTGATGAAATATTGTGGAATGGTTGGGGGCATTCCCGCGAAGGTTTCTGAGTTAGTAAAACTATGTTCTGATAGATGCCAAAGTGGCGTTGCGGGGGATTAAGGGCCTTATAGATAATTATTTCTTTTTTTAAACTATTAGACGTACAGTCTTGAAATTTAACAAAGAGATTTTTTTTCGTGGAGTAGATATCCGCTGCAAGATGGTTTTAATGAAAATCGACCCCCACAAGTGACGTTGCGGTGGATTAAGGGGCGTTATAGATAATTATTTCTATTTTTAAACTATTAGTCGTACAGTCTTGAAATTTAACAAGGAAATTTTTTTTATAGAGTAGAGATCCACTACAAAATGGGTTTTGTAAACATTGACTGAGAAGGGGTGGTGTGAGGGTTTAATTGGCATTGAGGATAAATAGTCCTGTTTTTGAACTCCTAGGCCTACAGACTTGAAACTTAGCAGGCATGTTCCTTTCCTAATATAGTGATCCGCTACTACAAAGGTTTTTCGAAAACAGACCACTAGAGAAGGTTACAAGGGGTTAATAGGGCGTTAGAGATAAATATTTCAGTTTTTGAACTATTAGAACTTCAGACTAGAAATTTGGTAGGCATGTTCCTTTCATGAAATATGAGATATCCCAAGAAAGGGTTTTGCCAAAATCAGCCCCCAAAGAATTTACAAAAGGTTAAGCACCGTTATAGATAAATATTCACGCTTTTTAACTATTAGAACTGCAGGTTTGAAATTTGGCTGGTATATTCCTTTCAAGGAGTAGAGAACAGCCACAAAAGAGAAGCTTCTACGAAAATTAAATCCCAAGCGGGTTGTAAAAGGGGTGTTATATATAAAAGATAATTCCATTTTTTTAACCTCAACTTGAAATATAGCTGGCATGTTTCTTTCAGATTCTCTAAGAGAGGGTTTTGACAAAATTGAGACATCCAAGAGGGGTTCCGAGGGCGTATATAAAATTCCTTTTTATGAATAATTGAACCTATAAACTTGAAATTTAAAACACATATAACTTTTGTAGAGCAAAGATCTCATAAGAAGGGTTTTTTCAAAAGTCAAAACACATGGGTGTTACAGGTGTGTTACAGACAAAAAATAAATATCCTCTTTTTCAACTATTAAACCTACATATTTCACATTAGGCAATCTGCTTTTTGTTGAGCAGAGATATACTAAAAAACTCTTTTTTTTTGTTTAATTTGCAATTCACTTAAAATTAAATTTTCAAAAAATTATTTTTCCTCCACTTGTTTTATTTTCAACTTCACCCGTGCGAAGAACGGTATACTAGCTAATTAGTATATAAATAATAATTTTTAGTTTAAATGAGGCTTTAATTAAAAATATGGATACTTTTTAGTAAGAATTATTGCTGGTCTAAGGAAACTAGTTATTAATTTCGTAAACATTTATTTTTTACTATTCATACTGTAGGGGTTTCTTAAGGAATTATTTTCAAAAAAATTATAATTTCTTTTAATCAGAAAAACAATATCCAATTAAATAAAAACCCGGTAATAAATAGAATATTGGGCTATTCTTTTTTTACATTTTTGAAATGATTCGTATCATATATTTACACATATTCAAAATCAAGGAAATTTCGAAAGAGCAAATTAAGACATTGACTCATCTCTTTGATCAGTGGTCTCCAAATTTTTTGGACATAGTACCCTTAAAAGGAAAATAATTATAAGAAGTACCCCATTTAACATACATACACATTCATGCACTTAATTTTTTCTCGTACTTTAAAGAGTCCCGTATCCTTCGGGGTACGGGTATTACACTTAGATGACCACTGACCAGATTGAAAACAAAGCGAGAGCATGGGATTTATTTAGTTCATAAAGGATGTGACATCTCTCGCGTTCTTCCTCTAACATAACCTCTATGTTCTTTGACGGCCACGATTAATGTCAAAACTTTTCCAACCCAAATCCAAGAAGTGAAACGAAGCATAGATGCAAATAAGATAACCTTTAAAAGGATAGAAATTTTAGTGAGCAAGATGGCAATTTAGAGAAAGTTCAGTGTAGAGAAGATAGAAGTGTTGATCGACTGCTTACCTAGAATCAAGACGCCACCTCGCCAATTAATAAGGTTGTACATACCATTGTACAACCTTAGGAGAAATATTTGAAATAGATTGGACGTTGAGTATTCAACCAAGGTAGGAAGATTATATTCTGAATGCTAGTATATTATTGAGATTGAGATTAGGCGGATATAATATAATTATATTGATAAGTGATCTAATTGCACGATCTGAGTTAGTTAAGACTACGTGTTTTGGTTTATTCTCACTTAATATAAGTTTGTTCGATATCTAAGTAATCTAAGTTAAATTCTTAATAAAAGTCATATTAAGAATTCTAAAATGTCTCATCATTCCGAGAATCCCACACCTCTAACTTACGCTGAAACCCTACGACATGGCTATCGAACGACGGCCATGTCGCAAGGATTAGCCATTCATTCGACAATTAAAAAGTGTAATTGCAAGTCCGGGATTGATTGTTCTGCAAAAATGGGATTATTTCTATCATTCCACAAAGTATATCACATTGGGTATATAATCAAAAAGACTTAGAAAAAATAGAAGAATCATATTAGAGGGAGAAATCATAGTCAATTTTTATAAAGGAGGGCTTATGTTACCTTCATTTTTTATAGAATCACATTTGAAAATATAAAAATTTATGAAAAATATTAAAAAAAAAATCCTTGGTGTCATTGACACTTTGGTTAAGGTTACAGTTATGAAAAATATTCAATTATCTTCACTTACAAGGAATCTTAATCAGAAGGATTCCATTACAGTTTCGCTCAGTATTATGCAAGACATCATCTCATGCTTCCTCGAATGTAGGATTAGATGCTTGCGCATAAATTATTTGGTGTGCTTATTCACCTAATTTGTGGTGAAATCATGAAGGAGAAGAGTATGGGTAAGAATGCAAATTGTAAGATCTTTAAAAAGAATACGTATTAGAAAAAGATAGCGAAAGAAAAAGAAGGAAAGTTAAGAAAATTTAGGTAACCCTTTCTGAGCAAATGTCTGAAGCGTCGATGGAGATGTCATTGTAAAAACAAGTAATATATATATATAAAATTAAGTAAATTCCTACTTAGATCAATAAAGAAAAATTTTATTTTTTAACTGCTTTTTATTAAATAGTTACAATTAATATAAATATGTATATACATAGGACAGAATCACAACATTAAGTGGTCATTAATTTTTATTAATTCTCATTGAAGTATCGCATTGTCATCCAAAACAATAGTGTATATAAATTTCATTGCAACTAAATACTTTAACACGTGAGAAAAAAACCTTTCAACTTTTGACACAAGTCGCCAAAAGAGTCGATAAGTCACCAAAAATGATGCCAACGTGGTTGTGCGTGTATTTGTAATTCTTTAAATAATTAGTTTTAATAAATTAATTTTTATTAATTATTTTTATATTAATGAATTGTCATCCAAAATAAATCTGTATATAAAATTTCAGCTGCATTGAGCACTTTAAAATGTATTTTATTAACGATTGAAAATTCCACCCAGATAAATAAATAAATATATAAATAAATATATAGAGATTGTGAACTAATAGAGTAGGAAGTAAATTAAAGTATCTGAGACGCACAGGGAATAAACTGATGCGTGCTCAATTTTATCTGTGATTCTATGGAATAGAGAATGTTTTTTTATTAACTTGGTATTGTAGTGGGTATTTTAAACTAATTATGTGCAAGCTCTGAATTTAGTGTTTCCAAAGAGATTCAGAAAGATATCCTCCAGGTAGAAATATTTTTACTTCAAACAACAACAAAATAATTCTTTTGAATTTGAAAGACTTCCAAAAAATGCGACTGCGAAATTTAAACACAAATAGAAATCAACGAAAAAATCTATAGCTTTATAATTGAAAGTATCACTAATCTTTAGATTATATACTAACAGAAATAATATAATTTTATCACGTTTTTAAAACCATTTCCTTAAGTGCCTTAAAACTTTTAAGTCGATAATTAATTCTGTGAATTCTATTTCGTTGATAAACTCGTTCCTCTGTGGTAGCCCAGCGGTCATGGTTACTCAACATAGTTGCTTAACTCAGTTTCCATTCAGGTGTTTTTAATGAAATGCCTATTAAAAGATAAAATGTTAGCATTTAAAATATCTATTATTAATTATAAGAAAATCATTTTTAAAAACATTCAAATATGGAAAAAAAGCCTATTTCTCTGAACTGAAAGTTTGATATAGAAATTTAAGCATCACTTCAACTTTTTAAGGTAATATATATTGCTTTTTGAATTGGTTATTACTTGATTTTGACGTAAAATTTCAATATTTGATGTGGATTCAGGGTTGTAAGAGCAATTTTGAAATTCCATCCCTATCGTTTTTTTTCCAAGCTTCGTTAATTTCAAACTAGATGGCAGCACGAAATTTTAGAGTGTTGAGTGAAAATGCTAGATTTTACGAATTTGTGTGATTCTGAAGATGAGAACATTAAATGTAGCTGATAAGTTAACATTTACAATAAAAAAAAATTAGAAAACTTTTTGACAAAAAGTGAAAATAACGACACGAAGTCTGCTTTGCTGTAAAGCAAAAATTCCCGTTAGACTAGATCTAAGTCGGTTGACTAAATCGAGTGTAATCGAGGATTTATTTAAATTCATGGGAAGATTTTAATGCGATTCAATACCATGAGCTAAAACCGTTAAGTGGTCATGCTAGCCGCATAGTCTAGGGATCAAGTCGTGATGGGAGTCACGTGTTCTAGCTCTTCATCGTGTAGAGGGGTTGTTCAATGCTCTATATACACCAGTCATATTTTATCTGGCTATTCTGGAATGCAATAGGGTAGGAGGTTCTATTATTCAGAGAGACAAAATGAATTATTCGCGTAAATTATTTTACTTGAAATTATTCGTTTAACAAATGTGTTTATTGATTATTATTCAATTCCTACTATTAGCTCACACTCTCTATATTTATTTTTTTGGTGGAATTTTCAATCGTTAATAAAATACATTTCAAAGTGCTCAATTGAGCTGAAATTTTATATACATGATTATTTTGGATGGCAATACAATAATTTAATTATAATTAATAAAAATTAATTGATCAAAACTAATGATTCAAAGAATTACAAATACAGCCACGTTGGCATCATTTTTGGAGACTTAGCGACCCTTTTGGCGACTTGTGTCAAAACTTGAAAAAGGTTTATTTTCTCACATTTTAAAGCGCTTATTTGAGCTGAAATTACATACACTATTGTTTTGGGTAAAAATACGATAATTTAATTATAATTAAATTAAATTAATTGACTGAAACTAATTATTTAAGAAATTACTGGTACAGCCATGTTGGTTTCATTTTTACCGGTTTACTGGTTTCTGACGCCATCTTAGATTCGTCTCTATTGTTGTAACAATGTAACTGTTAAAAGAAATACAAAAATTGGCATCGAAAACCTTTTTTTTTTTTAGCCAAACCGGGTTTGCATTGTTACAACAATGCAGACAAATCAAGCTCTTTCTTCAATTCCTACTTTAGTTCACTCTCTCCCTCTATATATTTATTTTTATATATATATCTTATTCAAAATTTAAATCGTTCATAAAATACTTTCTATTCATCCATTCAAAGTAGGAATTAACTTATTTTTTTATATTACTTGTTTTAATTATTCGTTTACTAAAATTCGTATTAGAATTTAATGAATGCAATTACTTGTTTATATATTGTTCTCTATAAATAATTGTTCGAAGCCTGACTCATAATGAATAGAACTCTTGCCCATATCTGAGTACTGTACAACTTTTGTGCTATTACTTTGATGTGCCTACAATTAAGAAGTGATTACTAAATAATATAATAAGTGTGTAAGTACGTAAAATAGATTTCAGCAAGTATTCCTTAACACAGTCAATAACTAAACGTACTGGAGTATTTTATATTTTTTACAATGAACAAAGCAAAATGTATCAATATAGAAAAATTAGAAATATCATCGATAAATATTTAAAATTAAAAAACATGAAATAAAAAAAATCTAAAAAATTAAAAATTATTGATATAATCTAAAATTCATACTTTAGTATTTTTTTTAAAAAATTTATTTTCTAGAAGTTACTTAATAATTGATTGTCAAACTGAATATAAGAATAGAAGCAATAAGAGCAAGTAGTTATAAACGAGAAAAAAATTAGTTAGAAAAGAGGTCAAATAAATTATTATACAGGTTAAAATATAGGAAAGAATACGATAGTTATGAATTTTTCATTTTGTTTTTTGGAAAAAAAGCTCTCTTTTTCTCTCAATATATATATATAACAAATTGTTTTGTTTTCATATATTTGTTAAAAGATTCCAAAGTCTTAAAATCTCTTAAGTATATTTATTAAAGATTATAAATCTTCCTTTTGGAATGTATGTATATGATACACCAAAAATTTTTTCAGGAAAATTTTACAGCCAAGTTCGGAAAAACAAAATTTAGAGCCTATTTTTCAAATTGATAGATGGAGGCCTTTTTTTTGTTCAGAAAGCAGAAGATAAAACCGATTGTGAATTTCTAATCTTAAAAAAAAAGTACTAAAGGGAAGAAAATTAAATGTGAATGTGCGTGAATTGCAGAATTTTTTATTACCAGATATAACGCGTGAATAAAGTTGTTTAATTAAACAAACTTTAAAAATGATTAATGCTAATTTAAGAATTTCTTCCTTTTCTAAAAAAGAAAAATGTTATTAAAATAATGGCATAAATGTGATCTGATTATCCTTTTTTTAGACATAAATATCGGAAAATCATGAAAAAAAATGCATGGTTGGGTGAGTTGCTTAAACATGTAAAAAGAAAAAATACATTTTCAGAATAATTTGATGATGCTTTCCAGAAAGAGCTTGAAAATTGCAAAGTAAGAAAGTCAATAAGGCATTAAACCATTCTGGCTTATTTATCTTAATGGTTCTGATGGCCAAAATATCTGTATTGCATGTCGGCTGCGAAAATTTCAATAGGCTGAACGATACCTTTTTGGTGAATTCATACTCGATACTAGTATATTTAGATGATGCTGTAAAAGATGCTGTCGGATTGAGAAAGCTTAAATGAATAAATCAATTCTTGGGTAGAAGCGATATCATGTATAAACGAGTTTGGTATGATTGGTTAAAAAAATTGGCAAACTTCAGCATCAATATGGCAGTGATCGACCTATTCGAGAAAATGTCAAAAAGTATTGAAACATAACCTCACAGGTTTTTGCTTAGTTAATTTTATGGATAATACAGCCTTATAGCATCTTTACAAAAAATTCTGATCCCACTTAAAGCACACTCTGAGTACATCTCCGTTTTCATGGCTATGGGGACTTAAATATTATACTTCCCAAGTAGTTTTGCGTCAAAATGAAGAATTATAATCACACACATAATCATGGCCCTTGTAAAAGTATCTATGAAAATATACAGAGAGTCTCATAAATAGCACCCAAACTCTACACAGCCAGATTTTTGTTGGGCCTCAAGAAGAACCTGTAAGGGCCACAATTTCAAGAAAAGTACGGTAAATGATTATGAGTGAATGATGATACTTGATGGTTCATGATGGAATTCAGGCATTATTGTACTCGTGTATGTGATTTAATGGCGATGGCATACACCCGGGGTGGGCATTACGTTTATCGCGATCGACCAGTGGACCGACAAGACATTTTGGGGTGACCGCCTGAAGATTTTAGCAGTTGGTAATCATATACGGAAAATTCTACTACTGAAGTCTTCTACTGAATATAACAACAAAAACTAACTTCTTAAAAATGTTTTATTTTTTAATGTATTTTGAATTGTTTCATAATAAATGCATCATTTGATATAATTATATTTGTGGCTATTATTATTAAGTTAATGTCTTGCGCTTTGCTTTAAACGTGGCTTTAAAAGTGTTTTTTTAAATTTTAGTTCTGTAGGTATAAGTACATATTCCGTATTTATTATTGCTATAAAAATAACTTTTTCCTTACCTCGACATTGGGTAGTGGCACAAAAAAGAATTTTTCGGGGGGGGAGGTTGAAGGTCTACCATTCTCGTATTATACCCAAAATGCAGCCAAACACAATTTTTTTGATTTTGTCGATTGTAGAGAACAAAAAAGAGCAAAAAATAAATTGCTGAATAAATACATAATTAGCATTAATTAATAAAAAAGTTGCTAATAACAAATACTTAATTACATTTTACGGACTATATACATGGGATTATAATGGAACGGAAAAAAACAAGGGCTATGAGGGAGGGTCTGGGCCCATGGATCCACCCCCTTGTATGCGCCACTAACACTGGGTGGACCGCAACAACTTGAAAAATTTAGAAGTAGCCCGTACCATGGAAAGGTCTGCCCACCCCTGGCATACACCAACCGCTGGATAGAAGATAGGAGTCCGATTCAATGGCCGCCACGATCACCAGATCTCACACTGTTGGATTTTTTTTATGGGGCAATCTCAAAGAATTGGTGTATCGAGACGTAGAGTCGACACAAAAGGACTTAGTTTCACGTCTTCATGCTGCTTGTACTTCGGCGGTACTAATTTTCCATTCCGTGGCACCCTCAAGTCTGTCTTATTACACAAGGCGGACATTTTGAATATCAGCCTTTATAAATATTTGCAAATACTGCTATTGATGTGTTCGATATGGCGTTTTTTCCTTGCACCATCCTACTTTGTTTTCGTATTTTTCTCGTAAACTATGGATCGTAAAAGTACAGGTCTTAGGGAATTTTTTATATACTCCCTACGAGGAATATAGCTGGGAAGAGTTTGGGTTCTAATTCTTTGGACAACCTGTATTCGTATCTCCTTTACAACAGCAAACATAGAATTTTCCAGTTTCAAAGCGAAATATTATTTCGTAGAAAATAAAATAAAATACATAAGAATAAAAACACTAACATACCTAATCGATAATTATACCGATTGATACCTAATATACCTATCGACTTATGGTTATAGTTTTACTAACCTTTTTATTGACTTGATTATACTTTTATTTCTTGAAACAAAAGGCTTTTGCACATTCGTTACATAAGTGTATTGTCATTTTTGTTCCTCTCTATTCTTATCTTTTTCATCACAGATAGATAAATCCGTATCATAGTCACTGCCATTTTCATTGGTTTCCGGCAAATATTCTCACCAGTATCACTTTCGTTGAGTACACCCACATTACAGGCGGCCGATAATTCAACCACGCAAAAAATCTTCCACATTCATCATCTCTGTCATAACTATTTGGTTATGGCATTGAATGGTCTACAGCAGTGTTTCTCAACTTTTTATCGCCGCGGACTGGTCAACGTTTGTTAATTTTACCGCGGCCCGCTGAGAGGGAGACGTTGATTGTTCATATTTTAGACTGTTTTGATTTAATAATACTAATTTAATTGTATTTAATCGTGACTCTTCAGAATAAAATACAGTTAAGGTATCCGACTATGTTCGGAACCATAATTTAAAAAAAAACGCATAAATGGATAATTTTCATGATATTTAGTGTCACTTAGATTAGAATACATGTATAAAATTATTTTAAGAACATTTTGACAAAAAAATTATTTAAATACAATATTTCGGCAAAAAATTAACTTAGAATAATTTTTTTTCCCAAATGTTCTCCTTTTGTGAAAAATGCTTGTATTATAATAATATTTTGCCTGTATATAGCTCAGACCTCTGTACAGAGGCTCAACTAGAATTTTTGAAATATATGTTAGAAGTGGGTTTATCCATGTTTTATGACAATAGAGAAAGATTTAAGAAAAACTCCGATAATTATTTCAATTGGTTGTAACTCTGAAAATAATGTGAATTTTTCAAAAATCATACATGAGCCTCTGTACAGAGTTTCTGAGTTAATACAGGCAAAAAAATTATAATAAAGTTTTTTTCAAAAAAAGGGGGAAAATTTTGGAAAAAAATTATTCCCTAATTTAAATTTTTTCCCCAAAATATTGTATTTAAATAATTTTTTTTGCCCTTTAAAAACAATTTTATACATGTATTCTAATCTAAGTGACAAAAATATCATGAAAATTTAAACCCATTTATCCCTTTTTAAAATCACGGTTACGAACGAAAATGGGCCCC
Organism: Trichonephila inaurata madagascariensis; assembly: GCA_019973955.1. Classification (NCBI taxonomy): domain Eukaryota; kingdom Metazoa; phylum Arthropoda; class Arachnida; order Araneae; family Nephilidae; genus Trichonephila; species Trichonephila inaurata. The sequence continues at coordinate 64,312 of BMAV01013739.1, read as the reverse complement.
TTTTAAACCAAAAAAATAAATTTATAAAAGATTTAACAAGGAATAAAAAAGTGATTTTCATAAAAAGTAGCCCAAACCCAAGAAAAATATACCACAGTAAATAAAAGGGAAATAATTTGATGTTTATTGTGTAGACCGGTAGTATTTGATCCACGAACCAGTACCGGTTCTCGGACCGGGGGTTGGAGACCACTGGTCTACAGAACGTTTTGGAAAAATTTTTTCTTCCCAATTCCTAAGCACCCATTTTCTTACTTTCCCTAAAAAAATTTAAAACGATATTGGCAAAAAATCAAAAGTGCTTTCTACAATTTTCCTATTGTTCTTGAAGATATGTGGAATAATTCTTCACAGGAGGAATTTTTACTCTAGACTTCATTTTCCCTGTAATTTTGAATTATCTTTAATATATAAAGATGTGTTTCTCGAAATATCTAAGCACTCGAACCATTTTATCTTATTTTTAATGGAACAATAAAACAACTTTAATTGATGTTTTATAGGTTTTTCCTCAGAATTTAAGATATCTAATCAAAATACACATTTTTTAAAAAAAATAATGTGTTTCAAATAGAAGAAAAATACATTCTTTGGTTAAACAGAAAAATATTATCATTTTTAAGTTAAAATTTTTATGTTCCTCATTCTCATATTTGAATGTAGCTATTGAGAATTTTTCTTTACTCAAATAAAAATATAATTCATCATCCGCTTTTGAAGGAAGTATGTCTTCTCAACACCATTGTTAAATGCCTCATTTTACTTTTATGATAGTAGGAAACTTCTTAAGGAAATCAAATGATTTATTTTATTATTAAAGTATTCGAAAGAGTGATAAAAGAATAAATTTTCATTTCATTATTTTGAAATTCCTCGTACATTTTAAATTTTTACTTTCCAGTTAGTAGGAGAATGGAACAATGCAGAAATAAATAGAAAATTTTGATGGAAATATATAAATATATTTTCCTTAAATGATGCCTGTCATCTATTTAATTATTTTCCAAAACAATACAGGACATTTATATTTTTTTTAAGAACTTTTCCCTTAATTAAAGATTTTTTTTTTATCCCATTATTATGGGGTCTTTTTTTTTAGGCAAAATTTTTATCGTTTTTTTAAAAAGTTTATTTAAATGTTAAAATATCTTACTTTGAGGTACGTATATAATTTTTAAAAAAGTATTTTTAAATAAAAAAAAATTGGGTTGAATATATACAAAGGGTTTAAATTAAAAATTAATTATGTTATTAAATATAATTTCTTTTTTAAATAAAAATAAACTCAAAAGTTTGGATGTTTATAAAAAATACCTAAAAATTTTTTACAGTAAAAATATCATTTTTTTTAAAATTAAAGCATTTTAAAAAAAAATAAAAAAGGGGAAAAAAATTTTTAAAGTTTAATAGGGTTCCAATAGATTTATTAATATTTTTTCAAGCCATGAATAATTGAGTATGTATAATAATGTGCAATTTAAAATTAAACGTTTGCTTAAAAAAGGAAGAAAATATGTTCCAGAGGGAAAGAATGTAAAATATGTTCATATGTTTCTCAAATATTTTTTTTCTCGAAAATGTTTTTCAAAAGAAAGGGTTAGTGTTCTTTTTTATCCATAGAATTATCTATTTTTAATGCAGTGAAGATGTATACTAAATAAATCTATTTTTGATTTAATTTAAATTATTATCCTTCATAGACTGTTTACAATGTGCTTCGTAATTTTAAATTACAGCAAAGTGACGAAGATGACGCACACACTTCTGAGTTATTAAACTTTCCATTATTTCCGAAACACTTTGCGCAAGGACTTAAAGGCATAATTAAACTTAAAATGAATAACTTTTCCATAATTCATAATTATAGTTTGTAATATAGGTGGTTTTTTAAAAAAGGGTTTTCTTTAAATTTTTGCTTTACCTTTCGGGGCTTAAGGTAAAAAATAAAGATAAAATTTCAGGATTGGTCTTGAATTTGAATCCGGATCCTACTTTGGCATTTCCCAAAGCCAAAAAAACGCCCGGGACTTTTTTTTTGGAACCAGGTTATGAATTGAGGCAGCGGAATGCTTTTGTCGTAGAGACGTATTTCTCGAACGATCGGTCGGTGGTTGCAGTGCAACGTGCCTTTCATCGTCACTTCTTTATTCCTCCACGAAGTCTTGTTTCTCCTGATCAGAAATGTGTTTTAATGTGGATGGATGCCTTCTGAGCAACGGGGTCTCCAAAGAAAGGAAAGGACCTCCTAACGTTAGGACACCTAAAATTATAGAACAAAATCATGTGTTAATTCAGAATGTGGTACGTGACACTGATCCAACAATTCTTCTTACTCTCCAAAAAAAGGGTTTTGATAATTGTTAAGCAAGATTAAAAAGCCGACGCCTGGGGTTTTTTTGGGGGTTTTTTAAAAGCAGCCTTTCCCCAATGACCGGGTCTGCTTCGAGGGGACGTAAACTGGCCTGTGCTCTCATCTGATTTATCCCAACCTGATTATTTCCTGTGAGCTTATTTCAAGTCCCTGGTTTTTCAAAATTTTCAAGACCCTTTTTAAGACCCACGGGAAAAACATTTGAAAACCCATATTAAATTTCCCATCCCCCTCAAAATGCTTTTTAAAAAAGGTGGCTTAAAGTTTTCGAAGTCGGCTGCATCAATGTATTGATAATGGATGGCGATATTTATATATAACATTCTCATTGTGTTTAAAACTGTGTAAATTCAAAAAACCAATATTGGGTGGTAGGCGGAAAATAGAAATAAAATCGAATAAAACATGTAATGTGTTTTATTACATTTTCAAAAAAGGAAATACCTATGCCCCACCCTGTATGATTATAAAACCGCTTTCTGTAAAGGAACCGTGATTTATGTTAATGAGAGATGCTATTGAAATTCAGGTGAAGAGGGAAGTTGGATGAGAATGGTGAATGTTGTCATGCTAAATCTAAAGCGTTAGAGATATAATAGTTCAAGCTGCCAGAGTTCAGGTAAAAGGTTCAGACATGTCAATTTAGAACGATTAGTATTGCTGTGGATTCAGAAGTCTCGATAAGTATTGTACTAATAATTATAGATATTTAAATTAGTAATTAATCTGACGGCTTCCCTAGATTAGATCGAATTTAGATAGTGGTTTGATAGCCATAATAAAAGTGTTGGTTTTATGAATATGTCTCTTCATTTGGTGCATTCTAATACTTTCGTGGGCGAGAGTTTACGACAAATTTATTAATTTTAAGAATTAATAAATAAGTTTCATATTTCCTATTAGGGAAAAAAAAATTGCAAATTAGATTATCCATTTAGTTAAATATAAATAACATATATTTGTCAAATTAATTACACAACACTCTTCAAGCCTCTTAACAGTAAGAATTTTTAAATAATTCAGGAAATAATTCGGGTTTAAACTGATTTCCTAATTGCATTGTTTTATTCAAGCTTCCTGACCGTAACACAACTACTCTTTTGGTATTTATTTTTCTTCTTTAACTGGATTCTTTAATTCTAAGATATTCTGAAATCGAACAATTTCCTGTCACTTGTCAAACGAAGCTTTTCGAAACGAAGGAAAAGATAATTACTTAAGAAAACACTCTTCTTACGAAGATTTTAGCTTATTAATAACTTTTATTCGCAATTTACTCGCACTTAAGTACGGTTCGATGATTTTAGAGAACGGACCCCTTACTGTTTTTAAAAGTGTTAAGATTGCGCCGGATGTTTTGAACAGTAATTACATACTTATTATGTTAAAATGAGTTATCTCCCAAATGAACTTGTGAATTCCTTATTATCTGTATTAACGAGACAAAAGCTCTTTATTTTGTATGTTTTAATTGTTATGATGTGAACAAGTAATACACACAATATTAATGATAGCTAATTATCTGTTTTGAAAATTTATTAGAGATGTTTATAATACGCGTATCATATTACCTAAATTTCGATATATGCTCTAATTTTCTCTTTCTATTTGTATAAAGCTTTCTTGAAATCTTAGCATTGTGAAATTGTTTACAATGCACGCATTTTCTTGATCTTGACTCTTAAATATCCTATCTTATTTGTCATTGACTAAGTAAAATTAAATAAAAAAAGTAAGGCAATAACTATTTATATTGTTTAAGTTAAAATTTTCTGTTTTGTATTTTTTTTCATATTACCGCGGGTTATTATCTTATATTATTAATACATAACAAATTCACGCTATTATACATTAAGGTTTCCGACTACGTTTAGAACCGTGATTTTAAAAAAGCACAGAAATGGATAATTTTCATGATATTTAGTGTCACTTAGATTAGAAAAAATGTATAAAATTGTCTTAAGGACACACATTTCGACAAAAAAATTACTTAAATACAATATTTTGGCAAAAAACTAACTTAGAATAACTTTTTTTCAAAATGTTCTCCTTTTGTCAAAAACGTTTCTATTATAATAATATTTTGCCTGTATATAGCTCAGACCGATGTACAGAGGCTCATCTATGATTTTTGAAAAATTCACATTATTTTCAGAGTTACAACCCATTGAAATATAATTATCGGCGTTTTTTTCTTAAAATTTCTCCCCCCTATTGTCCTAAAGCATTGATATATCCACTTCTAAGTTATATATTTTAAAGATTCTAATTGCGCCTCTGTACAGAGAGGCGCAACAAACCAAGTCTTCTACAAACCAAGTCTTCAATGGCACCGAGACTCGAGCCCATGACACACCGACCACGAGTTCGTGAACATAATCGCTAGACTCCCACAGCCTCTATGTGCAAAAGATTTATTGAAATTATGATTCGAATTTATGGTTTTTTTTTCAAATATTTCCGATTACGATTTCCGGTTATGATTCCTTGGCTACAGCAGTTGTTAATTATTCAGGTTTAATTTATTTAACTATGCCATGGAGAAAAAATTATTATTATTTGACGAATAATAATTCTTAAATCTTAAAATACATTGTACAGTTCAATACCTAAAACAATTACTAACCTTAAATCCGGCGTCTAACGCTCACTTTTAACACAAAAGATAAGGTCGAAATTTACAGATGCGCGCAATACGCGCTGAGTACAAAAAACGAGAGCTTTAAAAATAAAACAAGCAATATAAAAAGAAATTTTTTTATGTCAATTTCTACTAAAAAACAACAAAGGAAAATTTATATATATATATATAGTTACTTTTTATCGAATAATTATAATTAATATAAATATGTATATACATATGACAGAATCACAATATTAAGGGTAATTAATTTCTATTAATTATCATTAAAGTATCCTATTGTCATCCAAAACAGTCATGTATATAAAATTTCAGGTCAACTGAATGCTTTAAAACGTGAGAAAAAAATATATTAAAGCTTTGAACTAAGTCACTAAAAAAGAAGCCAGCTTGACTGTATCTGTAATTTTTTAAATAATTAGTTTCAGTTGATTAATTTTAATTAGTTATAACTAAATTATCGTATTGTCACTCAAAACAATTGTGTATAGAAAATTTTAGCTCAAATGAGGGCTTTAAAAAGTCAGAAAAAAACCTTTCAAAGTTTTGACACAAGTCCGAAAAAATGGTTTCTAAGTAGCCAAAAATGATGACAACGTGGCTGTGTATCTGTAATTCTTTGAATAATTAGTTTTAATCAATTAATTTGTATTAATTATAATTAAATTACCGTATTGTCATCCAAAATAAATGTGTATATAAAATTTCAGCTCTACTGAGTGCTTTAAAATGTATTTTATCAACGTTTGAAAATTTGAACAAAATAAATATATAAATAAATAAATAAAGAGAGTGAGTATAGAAAAAAATAGACTTCTATATATATCGAAACAACGTTTATTTAAAATAAATGACATTCCTCTTATGAACTTAAAGAGTTGTAGCTCTAGAAATATACTATTTTTTCTAAAACTTAGCATGATATTTCGAATAAATTACTTCAAAACAGAAGAGTTTTGCAAACTTATATTCAAAATTTTTCTACAAAAAAAAAAAAAAAAAAAGTGTGTGCGTTATACGGTGAATATATCAAAAAATTAAAAATACTACTTGAAAGTATATAAGTGCGTGTTACGGTGCGTTGCATTAGTATTATACGCCCGACATTGTATATTAATTATATAAAATTCTTTACATTTAATCATGGGTAAATTGTTCACTACGAATTTAAGTATCAATTTCGTTGATTTCTGATAAGCTTACACGAATTATTTTTAAGTACGTATTTTATATGTAAAAAAAAAAAGGGGGATCGTATCAAACAGCTTTTTCCAGTGCTTCACAAACTTTCAATGTTTGCGACCAATATTCAATCATAATTTTCGTCGCGCCCCCTCAATGTATTGAATTCAATAATAATATACTTTGATGCTAAACCTACAATACGACTTTAACCTCTTAAGTACCATCGGTGTATATAAACGTCTCTCTCAGTCCGCTCGTTAGTTGCGCAGGACGTATATATACGTATTTCTGAAGCTTTTCTAAGCCCTGCTACCCATAAAATTATTCCGAAGGCTTCGGAATGCAATAGAAAGACCTTTATACTGTTTGCCATGGATTTACTTATTTCAGAGTGATTTGCTCTTTATATTTTTACTTTTTCTACCGCCCTCCCCTGCAAGACACCCGTACGCTCGCTTGCGCGTTAAACAGTGGCATTGGGGAGCGAATCATGCAATTTTAATCGGCATTTAAGGATTAATTACAAGCCGTACTAGTTATAAAGAGAAATGTTAATTTTGTATATAATTTTTTAGGTATTTCAAGCCCTTGACTTGTAATTTATTAAATCTGTTCTTAACTTAGAATTGTTAAATTAATTATAAAGTACAGTGGGCAGTATACTGATATATTTATATAAGGGTATTATATCAGTGTAAATGTGTTTTTTTTTTTTATTATGTCAGAATATATTTTGTTTGTTTACTTTCAGTAAAAATTTTTTTTTGAAAAAAAATTTTTTTGTTTTAGGCTTTTCAATATGTCCCCCCCCTCGTAAAGTTTTCACGCCCCCGTAGGGGGGAAGTTTGAGAAACGCTGGCTTATTCGTTAATTTTTAAACATAATTTAAATTATTATTCGATACAGTTGAATAAGTTCAACATTCTTCCGTTACTCATCCTGAATATATATTGTTACAAATTCTAGTGACAGAGATAGTTTGGGGAAGTTCATACGGAAGGCGTTACACGATATTTATACCGTCAAATAGAAAATTAACTTCAAAATTTTAATATCACGTAGTGTCATTGTTTCGTATAATACGTTTCGGGCCTTGACTGCTTCAAATCCCCTTTTTGTTCGAGGCTTTCATCTCACGGTTTGATGATTGCATTTCTATCAATAGATGATTAAACCCATTGATTAGGTGCTTCCCCCTTAAACGCGTAAAGAATAAAATTATTTGTGATTATAACATCTATTGAAGAAGTCGGAACCGATTGAAGGTTGGGTGGTTTATTTCAGTTTATTTCCAAAAACTAGGATGGAAATATCTTTTCCCGTCAAATGAAATATCTGTTTTTTTTTTTCAAGAAACTTTTTCTTAAAAAAGATGCAATACTTGAAAAAACATGGTTGCTTAGGTAAAAAATAATAGCTGAAAAATTTTTAAATAAATTGTAATTATATTGCTGAAAATTAAGTACGAAATCTTTTCGAGAAATATTTTGTAACGTTAAATACCCGGTTTTTTAGGGAATTTTATATTCTTTGATTTTTTTGTATCTTAACCCTTTATAGGGAGATTTTTTCTAGTAATTTTATGTTAAATCTTTTTTGGGACTGTGATCAATTTTTATAAAAGAAATTCTTTAAAATCTTTTTACTTAAAATTAATTTGTTTTTTAAAAACCATTTTGGGGGTAGTGAGAGTTATATTATATAATCCCCATTTTATAAAGCAACGTGGGGGGCTATTGACAACGGACTTCTTAATTTTGAACCACGTTCAATCGAAAAGGGAAAAAATACCTGAGAGGGAACCCTCCTCCAAATTACCATCCCAAATGCCAAGGGGAGGATTTTGGGGTTTGACAGATTTAAGGTACCCGGGCCCACGTTGGGAAACCCAAATGATTTTAAAAAATGCATAAATGAATATTTATGATATTTAGTGTCAGTTTAAAAACATGTAAAAAATTTTTTTAAGGGGTTTTGACAAAAAATTATTAAAATTTTTTTTTCGGAAAAAAAATTAACTTAGAATAAAGTTTTTTTAAAAATGTTTTTTTTAAAAAAAATGCTTCTATTATAAAAATTTTTTCCTGAATATAGCCAGACCTCTGCAGGTCTCAACTATGTGTTTTTTTGAAAAATTCACATTATTTTCAGAGTTACAACCCATTGGAATAATTATCGGCTTTTTTTTCGTAAAAATTTCCCTCTGTTGTCGTAAAACATGGATAAAACCCAATTTCTAAGTTATATTTTTTCCAAAATTCGGGTTTTGAGCCTCTGCACAGAGGTCTGAGATATTTTTAAAAGGCAAAATATTATTAAATAGAAGCTTTTTTTTCAAAAAAAGGAGAATATTTTTAAAAAATGGGTCATTCTATTTTAAATTTTTTTGTCAAAATATGGTACTTAAATAATTTTTATTGTAATAAAAAAATTTTTTATACTTGTATTCAAATTTAAGTGAAAATTAAATATCATAGTCGGATCCCTTAATGCAGTGCTTCTAAAACTTTCAATCCCCTTTTTAATCACAAATTTTTATCGCCCCCCCTTATACATTAATAAAATTACTAAATGCAATAATGGGATTTTTGACGCTAAAGTTTAAAAACACGATCTTAATTATAAACCGTACAAATTAATAAAATAAGTTTTAAAAATTTTGTATATGTTATTTTTAAAGCACACAAAAAAATAAGTAATAGGAAAATTTAAATTATGTTATTTTTCCTTTCTCTTTTTTTAAATTTGGGAAACCCATATTGCAAAATGCGGGGGGGCCCAGAAGAAAAAAATATAGATATCTGCTAAATATAGAAAAGAACTCAGGGGGGTAAAACCCAAAAAAATTTTAAAAAATTTTTGCTCTGCAAGCCAAAGGCCCGAAAAGCTAATACTTTTAAAACTTCTTTTTAAATTTTCAGTATTAATAAGACAACTTTTAAATTTTATATATGTTACTCTTAAGTAATATATATTTTTAAGTAAATTATTTTTTAAAAGTAATGGGTTTAAATTATGTTATTTTTTTTTTCTCTAATTTTTAAATTTAACAGATTGAGAAATAATATTTAAATTTAAAAATTTATTTTTCAAGATTCCCTTTTTTAAAAATACAAATGTAATTAAAAAAAAGCCTAATCTATTTTGTTTTCTCTTTATCTATTCATTACATTTATCATTCTCACGAACGTTCACGTGAGTCTAGGCAAACCAACGGACGTCTGCCCAAAAAATGTAAAAAAGTTTTACCCGTACAATTCTAGTTTTTGGCCGAATCAATTAACTACCCCAATTTTCTTTAATGTACATTTTTAAATTTTAAGGGGGTTAAATTTTAATTACGGTATTTTATTTACGGCGGGGGTTTTAAAAAAAAATCATAGATACATTTTAAATCACAGCGAAAACATTCGGCGATAATAAAGCACCAACAAGGTACCCCAGACGAGGGGCAAATTGATAGCAAAAATTTTCGAATGGGTTAGGGGTCCATTTAAAAAACTTTAGGGGGGGGCCCCTCAACTGCCGGGGGGAGAGATCTTCAAAAGATTTCACATCCAGTGAGGAAAAAAAGAGCAATTTTGTAATAAAACACTCTTTTTAATTTGGATAAAAGATGGGCTGAATTTTTTTCCCCTGAAAAAAAAAGCATTTCCTATACTATTACCATTTTTAACATCATACCTTTTTGAATCCGGGGTTTTTTGCGATGGCTCTTTGAAGACAAAAATATAGAGATCTGAGCTAAAAAAAACAAAAAAAAACTCTGGGGTGTCAATTTTTTAATTTTTAGCCTTCCCTTTTTTAAAAAAATTTCCTACAAACCACAAGCCCCATGGAAGTCACTATTTAAATTTTTAAACTTGTTATTATACTGGCTGAAAAACCCACTATTAACACGAGTTTATTTTTTTAAAAAATGAATAAAAACATTATTCTTGATATAATGGGTTAATTGTAAGGAGGTAAAACCGGCATGACAATGTATACAAAATGTCAAAGGTTTATTGAAATGAATAATTATTATAAACGGTTTTGAATGAACTGTAATTTTTTAAACCTCGCAAATTTTGCATTTAGAATAAATGTTAAGTAATAAAAAAGAATATAAAATTCTAATGAATAAAAAAAATTTTGTTACTTTTTTAAAATTTAAAAGGGGAGAAAACTTCAAAAAAAATTTTGGCCCCGGGGTCAGGTGGGACTCGATACTAAGGGTTTAAAGATCGCGGGGGGGGATGCACCCCAATTCTTTTTATAATTTTTTTCAATATACAAGATAAAAAAACACAATTTCAGTGAATAATTTAACTAAGAGAAAAAAATTTTTCTAGGATTTTTTTTTTTTTTGTCTTTCATAATTTGAGAAAATATCCAATAAAACTGAACTAAATTGTTCCCAAAAGTGCATGACCTTAATAAAAGGGCACAAATCACAGACACTTTTTTCTAACATTACAGGAAAGTTATTAGCAAGCAAAACTGTCACATTTTGTTCACGTTATTGTAATTTTAATGTCCTTGATGATCGACAAATATCGTGTTGATTTTTCTTGCTTGGTCTTTTGAGGGGGGCGAAGTGCATTTTGCGGTACACTTATGGCTTCATATTTTCTTGATAAAGTTCTTATGTAGCTATTGAAAATTTTCCTTTAGTTTCATGCTTATTGCTTTTCTGGAATTTCTTTCGCTAACATGATTAATATGCATTATTTCAGCAAGTGGGGTTTCCCTTGTTTTGATCAGCTTCAATTACCTTTTCAGAGATCACAGATGACCAATTCTTTTTTATATTCTGCTCATTTACATTTATAAAACCATAATCAGCCGTACAACATCACAATTAAAACCACTAAGTTATTCATAAAGAAAAAATGCAGCATGTTCAAGAAAATTTTTGAAAAATAGTGGTCGCCGGGAACTCGGTCTAAACGGCCTTAAGATCTAAAACGTTTGCCACTCCCAAAAAGGAGATATGTTATCAATTCATTTTAGCTCCCCATCAAGACTGTCATATTAGAGGGTTCTCTGTCAAGGTCATTGGTAAACAAATAAGCAGTTTTCCCAGAATTAACGATTTTGGTATTATATGTTTCATTATACTCATAAAAATAAATCTTGGCCAATTAATCCTTCAAAGGGGGCTCCCAATATGCTTATCCATGTATCATAAAACTCTTCCCTTGTGAAAAAAACGCAACAAATTATATAATTTACAACTTCCCAAAAAAAAGGGATGCAGATAACCATACCAGTAAGTTCGAAAGCCAGCAAAAGTAATATTTTAGGTTAAAAAAGAAACGTAAAAAAAAAAATCTCTCATCGTAGGATTACAGAAAAGCAAACAAAATTTTTTTTTTATTTAGTTATAGGATCAAAGATAGCTAATGAGCGTTCAAAGTAGAATCTTTTTTTTTTTGATGACCTTTTTTCACCAAATGATATATATAAATCAATAAATTTAAGTCTGTTTTTTTTTTATTATATCAAAAAAAGTATTTTGTTTTTTTCATTCCAGTAAATTAATTTTTAACCTTTTTTTTTCGAATGTTCGCCCCCCCTTGAAGGGTACCGCCGCCCCAGGGCGCGTCCCACAGTTTGAAAAACACTCCCTTTAATGTGCATCAATCCGTTACACTGAACCCGCGACACACGGCCCGGGTTCAGACCCTCCCAAGGTACAGCGACCATGAAGGGGGGACGGGGCTATTTAAAGGAGGGGCACCTTTGCTTTGTATTTCTTTTATATACTAAAATTTTAAAACCCAAAAAACAATTTTAAACTAGATAATTTTGTATTCAAAAAATTTTAATAATTTATACATAATAATTTTCCCGAAATTTGAAAATAGCGTCAACACGTAAAAGGATAGAAGCTGTTTAAAATAACTTGTTCTCTTCTCATGGGCTTTAGCAGACCACAAACATCAAAGTCTATGTTTTGTTTCTTTTCATAAAATTACCAACTTCAGTCAATTGTACGTCTTCTGGAACAGTTTTTTTGCTGTTCAGAAATTTTACAGGTCGAACTTTGTTTCTATCACTTGAAAATTCAGAAATCAGTTATCGTGACAGTCAGAGTGTTAGCAGCACAAATCATTGGTGTGAAAATAGTATCCTATCGACTTTTAAAAAACAGTAAAGTTGGTGGGAAGTATACTTCCTACGGCCTTATAAAGGGAAGGGTTAAGCAGAATCTGGAAAACACTTCACTCAAAATGAAGTTTTAAACTTCTTACTTCAGCATTAAATACACTACACACCCACTCACCCACACACATGCACACATGCGCACACACGCACACACACTGCTAAATCCCGAAAATTCGTTATATAGAGGTTCATCTTACAACATATTTTATATATATAAACCACATGAAACAAATTTTAAATTCGTAAACACTGTATATTAGAAAAGTGATTATTCTACCTGTTTGTTTCAAATATCTTGCTATGAAAAAATAAATAAAGGAATTAAAATTGCAAGGAAAACAAAAAAAATAAATGTCGATCAATACACTGTATTTCCAACATGAAGAAAAATAATTTTATATTAAAATTGATGAATTTTTAGGACATTTTCTAATTTAAAGCATACAAGTAATTTTAAACATTCATTTTATTTATAACCAGAAATTTAAACGTACTTTATTACACTCTTCCTTAAATTTAATTATTAATAAATTCTGTTAATTTTATTGAGTTTTTTGTTTGAAAAAAGGAGTTTTTCCAAGCTTAGTTGGTATGACATTTTCGAGCTGCAAGAAACGGGGTTACAGTATGACTTATCACCCTGACAAATGAACGAATTAGTTCGGGGACACGAGGCAACTTCACTGGGGTGAAAGGGGATATCGAAGATGTTTCTAGTGAACTGACAATGGTTAAATGTTGCCTGTTGATGAAGGACCAGAATTCATAGTTCTTGCAGTAGCTACCTAATATAAACCAGTTCAAGATTTATGACCATCATAAAATGTGTTAGAATAACTTGAAATGTCCAAAATACTTTAAAAATAGGGAGAAATAAATTGAATCACATAGGAAAATGCTCGTTAGAAAATGCACTACGCTATTTGGAGGTTATTTTACGAAGAAAATCGTGAAATGTTCTTAGTTCCAGGAAAAAGTTCGCTATATAGAAAAATTCTCAGTATAGAGGTTCGTAATATGGAGGTTCGACTATATATATACATATATGTGATGCAAAGTAAATTTAACATCTATAATGGTTCCATAGAACAAATTGTAAAAGTAAACTGAAAAATACATTTTTTTTTGGGAAGAGAAAAGAAAAAAATTTTTCCCTTAAAATTTTTTTGCTTATATATTTTTTATCTAATTTATAATTTTCATTTCTCTGGTTATGTTTTTCTCTTTAAAGGGAAAATTTAATTTAAATTTTTTTTCTCTTCTCTTTCAGAGTTACAGACATTTCAAACTGAAAGGGTTTATTTATGTATGAAAAATTTCTTTCTTAAACAAGCAAAAAACATTTTTTTTTCGCTGCTTCAAACTTTTTTCATATGGTATTTTACTTTTAATCTACATTATTAACGTAAAGATAGAAATGTCAGTAAACGAGTAATTTTTATGATCTTTATCAAATATACAATTTCTTTTTTAATATTCTTAAATTTTAATTTATGAAAATTTCGTTTTTAAATGTTTAACCGTGTTAAAATACATGAGTGGCAAATACTGGAAAAATAAATCAAATATGAAGCCCAGGAATTAAGGTATTCGACTACGTTCGGAACCGTGATTTTACAAAAGCGTATAAATGGATAATATTTATGATATTTAGTGTCACTTAGATTAGAAAATGTACATAAAATTGTTTTAAGACTGGTATTACAATAAAAAATTATTTAATTACTATATTTTGACAAAAAATGAACGACCCATTTTCAAAATATTCTCCTTTTGTGAAAAATGCTTCTATTATAGTAATATCTTGCCTGTATATAGCTCAGACCTCTGTACAGAGGCTCAACTAGAATTTTTGAAATATATAACTTAAAAGTGGGTTTATCCATGTTTTACGACGACAAAGGGGAGAAATTTTAAGAAAAAAACGCCGATAATTATTTTAAATGGTTGTAACTCTGAAAGTACTATGAATTTTTCAAAAATAATTGTTGAGCCTCTGTACAGAGGTCTGAGCTATATACAGGCAAAATATTATTATAATTGGATTATTTTTCACAAAAGGAGAACATTTTGAAAAATGGTTATCATAAGTTAATTTTTAGCTGAAATATTGTATTTAAATAATTTTTTTTGTCAAAATGTCCTTAAAACAATTTTATACATGTATTCTAATCTAAGTGATACTAAATATCATGAGAATTATCCATTTATGAGCCTTTTTAAAATCACGGTTCCGTACGTAGTCGGATACCTTAAAAGTAATACAAATTTTCGTATGTATACATACACTTACTTAATCATATGTACACGCATATATATACCTATATACATACATGCATATATGATAAATATGGCCTTTCAAAATAATAAATTTGACACAAATCTGTAGAACGTATGGCTTAGAAGCTACATTTTATTCTTCTAAAGGTGGAACAACAAAATCGAGCCGGTACAGTTAAGTTGAGCTGTATAGTAGCTACTGTCTTGCAGAATACAAATAAATATCTTCCATGTGACGTATTTAACAATAACTTTTAAAGAAAAATTTTAAGCAACTTCCTTTTTAAAATTAATTTTCTAAAGCAAAGATTTAAAGGAATTTTGATGTGTAATAAGAATTAGGAAGTGTGTGTATGTGTCACCTCATTGCACTAAAGTAATAATAATCACTGCATCGCATTATTAATGATCAGAGTGTATTAGTTTCCAATAATCGTAAGTAAGCCAAATTTTTTAACACAAATATGTATTTAAAATAATGATAAATTGTAAAGTTTTAAGGAAATCTGAGTTTTGTCACTGATAATGTTTGTGAGTGATAAGAATGTTCTTTCCAAAATCAGATTATAAGGGTTTATTTTCTTTATTCTTATTTCTTCTTTCAGGAAAATGTTTTTTGTTTAAACTGGAAATCACACTTAAAATATAAAAAAAACTTAAAAGTTCCTCAATTGATTTGAGAATGTATAATACAATGATTAATATTTATTTTTAAATTATTTTAATTAAGTCAATACATATTTGTTTTGAAAAAATTATCTTTTTATTAATTTGATCTAAGATTCAAGAATAAACGAGTGTGCCTGTTCCTTTCGAATTTTACAAGAATAAATAAAAATCTTTTTTATTTAAAAAGAATAAAATAGGGATAAATTATTTCGAATATTCCTTAAATTTTACTCTTTTGAGTGAATTGAATGGCTTAAGGTATTCGACTACGTTCGGAACTGTGATTTTGCAAAAGCGTATAAATGGATAATACTTATGATATTTAGCATCACTTAGATTAAAAAGGGTACATAAAATTGTTTTAAGAATATTATTACAATAAAAAATTATTTAAGTACAATATTTTAACAAAAAATGAACATAGAATGACCCATTTTCAAAATATTCTCCTTTTGTGAAAAATGCTTCTATTATAATAATATTTTGCCTGTCTATAGCTCAGACCTCTGTACAGAGGCTCTACTAGAATCTTTGAAATATATAACTTATAAGTGAATTTATCCATATTTTACTACAACAGAGGAAATAAATTTTAAGAAAAAAACGTCGATAATTATTTCAATTGGTACTAACTCTGGAAATAATGGGAATTTTTCAAAAATCATAGTTGAGCCTCTGTACAGAGGTCTGAGCTATATACAGGCAAAATATTATTATAATAGAAGCATTTTTCACGAAAGGAGAACATTTTGAAAAAAGGTTATTCTAAGTTGATTTTTTGCCGAAATACTGTATTTAAATAATTTTTTTTGTCAAAATGTCTTTAAAACAATTGTATACATGTATTATAATCTAAGTGACTCTAAATATCATGAAAATTATCCATTTATGCACTTTTTTAAAATCACGGTTCTGAACGTAGTCGGATACCTTAATTTTGTTTGAATTACAGAAACAAGATGACCATTGGGGATGATTCATATAATTCTGAGCCGCGATCAATAGAGTGATGATTAAGTTCGATTTAACGTGCATAAGTCGTCATTATATTCCATACTTCAAATCTCAGTGAAATCAAGACTCTCAAAAAACCATGGCTTGATTTGAACATAGTCATTGACAAAGCTCTCGAATATACCCACTCGACTACTACAGAAACCCTAAAGATTACTACACGTGAATGGTTAAAGTGCCTGCAGTCTTCTAGGCATTTGAGCAGCCTTTTGACGATTTCAAGTATTTAAGTGAAACGTAAATAGATAAAATGGATAAATTCAAATATTTATGATTCTGGTTTCTTGAGAGCTGTGTTGAGAGATGATTTTTGTTTGTTTTTGAATCTCAATTTTTGTTTTAATCCCGACATTTTAATTCTTACACCAGGTTATTAAGAATATAATGCTGTCTGTTAAAAGTGATCGTTAATAAACTGATAAAATATATAATATTAATCGATACGAGAGAGGAAACACCTTAATAGTTTCATACATTTGTTATCAGTCAATATCATATGTAAGCATATTTAATCCAGAAGTGTTTTATCACGCACTTCCTCACATAGAACAATAATAAGATAAAAATCTTACAGAGTTAGGAAATGAAAGGTATTAGAAAAAATTACAATGACAACGGTGTAGAGCATATTGAAGAGAGAGAGAGAGAGTTTTCTTTGATTGTTTTATCAGAAAATATAAACTGTGGTTATAAAATTTTTAGATATGAATGTGGAAAACACTGCTCAATCATTTTTATTCAAATATTTACTACTGATAAATAGAACGAGTATTGTTTCGAATAATATAATGATTTACACAAACATTAAAACTGATGTACCGAATGTTTTTATTCTAGCTTCAACTAATATCAGATTAAATTATTATGCTTTAGAAACAAAAGCGTTTTGATATTCGAATTCAAGCATTGTAAATTAATTATTCTTATTAATGAAAAACTTTGAGCTGAAAAGTTTTAAAAAAGATTTGAAGGAAAAATAATAATATTTATTAAGTAAACATACGGTGCATAATTTACTAAATAAATACAAATAAAGTCTTAGAAAATTAAATAGGAATGAAAAACTTAAAAAAAAATAATTGTATTGAAAAGTTAGTAGTGAAAAACTTTGATAGGGGAAAAACACATACACACACAAAGAAATTACTGTTTGTATTTTTGTGCTCTGACGTATAATAAACAATAACATGTATTATTTCATATTCGTAGCTTAAATCTTCAGAAATTTATTACCTATAACAAAAATACCTGTTAAATAATTCCAACAGTGATTCTAATTCTATGGTTATTCTTTGCCATTTTGAGGTGTCTGGAATTATCTGATAAGAAGTATAAAGCAATAAAATATGAAATGACATGAAATAACAGCAGTTGACATATGTGATATACTAAATTTTTGTACTAAAATAATATATTTTTATTTTACATTTTTTGTAGAAATAAATCAATATATAAGTAATTAAACGTAACAGGAAGAAAATATTTTCCTTAATCCATGTTTTCGTTTTTGAGAGCGAATTCATCATTCACGACATCAGCTAAATGATGTTTTTATTGCTTTTTTATTACGTAAAAGTTAATTACTATCGTTTTGTGGTAGGAATTGAATTAAGATTTCATTTGAATGTTCTTTGTGGCTGGTTAATGGCACAAAACGAACTTACCATTCACAGTAAGGAAAACATATCCAAAAAAAGAAAACGTGCTAATGTTCCAGATGCAAAATTAATTTTAATATAATTATTCATTTCATGCTTTAATTAAATGATTTCAGTTGAATGTTGAGGAAATGAAAGAAGATAGTGAAATTGAAATAAAATTGCTGAAATAATTATGACATAATTAATTATTCTTAAGACCGATTGAGTAATTTGTTACACAATATCCTTAAAGGAAAAAGCCACTATTCTTTTATTAACGATTTTTAAAAATCTTATGAGAATATGAATGTTTCAAAATTAAAATAAAAGTGTAACATAATTTGAAAGTCTTTATATTTAAGTCATATTTCTACAATACAAGTAGAAATAGATTGAAAAGGACTCATAATTAAGTTAGGAAGCTTTATTGGTTGATATGACTTGTGTCACTAGTAGAACTGGGAACAGAGCTCGCCATTTTGGGCCACGGTCGAGTGGTACCCTGCTCAACTTTACCATGTACCACACACACACACACACACACACACACACACACACACACACACACACAAACACACACACACACACACACACACACACACACACACACACACACACACACACACACACACACACACACACACACACACACACACACACACACACACACACACACACACACACACACACACACACACACACACACACACACACACACACACACACACACACACACACACACACACACACACACACACACACACACACACACACACACACACACACACACACACACACACACACACACACACACACACACACACACACACACACACACACACACACACACACACACACACACACACACACACACACACACACACACACGATGTAAAAAAGTAAAGTAATTATAACATACAAAAGATTTATAAAAATGAATAAAAAAGTACGGAATTAAAATGAAACCTTTTGGTTAAAAAATGTTAATTTTCTAATTTAAATTTCAGTTGTACAGCTGTAATTAACTATTAGCTTAAAAGCTTAAGACAAATTACATAGCTATAAATTTATTTTTTCTTCCACTCAAAGATAAAAAAATCCGAGTTAACTATCTGAATATTAAGATAGTGATTGTTTTTCTTATTCTAATGGGATAAAATTTCTTTTAAATGTAATGGTGCTTTTTCAGATAATTGATTCAAAAACAAACTTGTTTTTTTATTTTTTTTTATTTCCAACAATTAGAAAAACAATCCTTAGAGATTTAATAGATGTGTTCTTCTACAGGCAAGCACGGAATCAAAGATCACTTGATACTCTCCTTGCCAAGCGAATGTCTATTAATGAGATTTTAATGAGGATTTGTAATTAAAAGTTATTTTCTTAAAGAAAATTTTAACTTTTAAGAAACTTGCTTATTTTAATAAATTTCCTCTAATGTTCCATTAACTTATCAAGAATCTTAATTTGGTGTCTTGAGGTAGTTTTTATACTTTAAAAAAATGCATCTGTTTAATTTTAAAGGCAAAAAATAGTTTAAGCTTCTTGAGGGGTGTGAAATAATTTTATCATTTTTTATGTTCCATTTAATAAATTATATTAAAAGGCTTTGTTTCATAGAATATTAAACTATGCTGTGATTTCATATTTTTCCATTGTATTTGCTTATTTTGTAAAACAAAGTAAGAACTTAACTTCATTTTTTTAAATAAGGAGCTATGCAATAAAATTTTCCAACTATTACATGGGGTTCAGCACGTCCATAGGAGGCCATGTTAAATTACGTAAGTTTATGTATCTTTTTCTCAAAAATTTCTCTCTTCCCATGGATAAAATTTTTACAGAATGTTATGTGTACTATTAATAAAACTTTAACGAAGGGTTTTGTTTTTTTATTCAAAATTAAAATAATTATGACTTTTCAAAAAATGTCTAATCCTCCCCCCCTAAAATTTAGTTTAAAAAGGCCTTATCTAAAAAGGTTTGCTAGATATATCTAATTCCTCCATTAAAATGTGTAAACGTGTTAAAAGTATGCTCACGGAAAATTTGAGTATTATATAATACGTAGTTTTTGAGAAAAAGGTACATAAAGTAAAAGAATTACATTTTGAGAAAACAGGCTTTAAAGTAAAAATTTGTAATTTTTGAGCATTTACTTTTTTTAGTATTTTCCAGAAGCATATGAAGCATTTTTTTTACTCTCTGCTACTACAAAAGGCTCTTCTAATTTTCTTTTTTCCTTATTTTTAACAATTTTGCCTTTTTTGGAGATCTCTAGATGCTTTCGTTCGGCTGCACGAATCTTACGTTCATCTAATTTTTTGAAACATGGCACACAGTTATAACTTGATTCAATATCACAATGTTTTAAGATCATTAATTTTGCTACATGACTCATATTGAACTGCGTAATATAGCCATATTTTCCCCAATTTTAGAGTTTTGAATTCCCCAAATGTAGATTTTGGAATCACTGATCATATGGTGTTATTAATTGACTCATTTCAAATCAAAGATGTGTGCCCATACGCTTTTGGATATTCCCAATACACTCTGATTTTTCCACTTGAAAATCACATGGATTTGCCTCATCAGAAACTTATGCAAGGGAAAATACATGTGCTCTTAGCAGAGAGAGCTCTTTTGAAAGGCCTCAAGGAGTAACTTCATTTAAAAAATAAATAAAAATATTTCTAATTATGTATTTCTTCATATCACACATATATTATTTTAAACAGAAATATATGAACTCTTAGAAAATATAAAAAAAGTGAAAATGGAATAAAAGCCCCTGAGGCCAAGATCTGTTATGCCCCTCTCAGTATACGCAACTTTGGACACTGAGGTGCATCAGCAGATTTCCGGGTCAGGTGGTCCGTCTGATGCAAAACCCCAGTATTTAGTTCCCAAGCACTAGCTTGGTACTCATGTATAGACCCCCTGAAGGGATGAAAGGCTGAGTCGACCTTGCCCAGCCAGGGACTGGAACCCCTCACCTGTGATGTGGATGAGCGAAACATTACCACTCAGTCAATGGGTACTTTTTAAGCCATGATTAACATTACATTACGACATAATAAGTATAGTTAACTCTCTTAATTTTCAAAGTACAAAATTAACAGAGATGCATATATTAACCCAAGATAATATTATCTTTAATTTTGTTGCTGCTAATACCTCCTGAACGACGGTGTCAGATCAAAGCCAACGAAATTCATCGTGGCAAGGGGGCTAGATTACGACTGTCGTTTTAGTCTCAGCCGTTTGAGCATCATACTGGTGACAGTACGTTTAGAGCAGTACCATCCCAATTTTGTGGTAGAACACCCCTGAGGGTAATCCGGAGGTCTCTCACCCCCTTCGCTCACCAAGTTCTGGAAATGATTATCGACTTACTGAATATTTAGAGTTTTTCTCGCCGCAGAGGCTTGTACTTGAAGTGTACAAACCAGTCAGTGTCACTAACTCCTGTCCCAGAGGTAGCCACCCCAACTGACAGAGGGGGCCACTACGGAAAAAACATTATAATCTCACGGGCAGCATATAAAATATTTATCTTTTTATTAGATTTGAACCCATTAAAAACATTTATTGAACTGAAAATTGAAAACGGAAGGAACTATCATTGTTTTCATTATTTTTCATATATGCTAACATAGATAATTTAACAATAATAATGCAACGATCAAATATGCCTAGCTCTATTAATAAGCTGAGCGATAAAGTTATAAGAATCAAGCGTGATGCTGTGGGGTGTGGCTGCAAGGTAATACTGCTCACTTTTAAATATGTATAAAAACAGAAGCAACATAATAAAATAGAAATGGTTATGGGATACGCTACAGTAAAAACAAAAATATTGCACAAATAACACATTTTCTCAAATTGTAATAAATCTCGCGGGCCGTAAACTATTCGTTGTCTACTTGCGGGCCACGGGTCAGCCACCCTTGCTCTATTCCGTCTGAGCGACATCTCAAATGGTCCAATGAAGCTATTTACGTTGTCTGACAAATTGTAATTAACTTTAAAGGACATCGAAAGCCGTGGAAAAGGGGGGAGTCTATAATGGTATTTCAGTACGAGAAGGAATGATGCAAAAATCATGTAATTATCGATGACATTTGTACAGAATGGTTTTGGGTACCGAGGATACTCTCAACGGATATCAGTAGTAAGTCTAATGATGCAAATTACGTGAACAATGGTTGTAAGTTTTGGAATACAATAATTTTCAGGGCCTTGTCATTCTTTATAATGATAGTAATGATGATAATATATTATATATATATATATATATATATAATATATATATATATATATATATATATATATATATATATATATATATATATATATATGTATTCATTTAATTGGTTTATTTTAATACGCAATATCCACATTTCTAACGTTTTTTAGTAGCTTGTTCCTCAAATTTCAAGAAGCTGCGAAGAATTTAATCACTTAATCGGTTTAATCTTTTACTCTATATCCATTTATTTTGTTCTCAGCAAAAAGTAGTTTCGTTATTGAAACGTAAAAAGAAAAAGATCTATAAGAATACCAAGCAAACCATATAATTACCAGTTCAAAAACCTCTTAATTGATGAATGAAAAATGATAAATAAAAAAAGAAAACAATGCAATCCATTTGATGCATAAACTTCACTTAGATTAAAAAAGTTCCCCAAGTAATTACTTCTTTTAGAAAAAATTCATATCCAATAAAAATCGTACAATGTATTCCAAGGGTTCAAAACGTATGGATAATTTCTCTAAACAAAAAAATTATGAGAAGCATTGTTGTAAAAAAAAAGATAAGTGAGAAAGAATTCTTTAACCTGTATTGACACGAATGTTTAGTTAACTAGAACTGGAAGGTTACTTCACAAAAGATAGTTTTTTTTGCTATTCTCTCACACAATTTCCTGTTTAGTAATTATTTCAAAATTATCTTATCTGAGTGAAAGTTGTTAATTATCGGACCCAATTGTGTCTGAAGTACTTTCTACATATCATGAAAAAAACAGGAAAATCTGTAACATTTTCCATTGGAGGTAATTATAAGAAATTGCGTATCTATATTGGATTTAGATAGATTAAAGGCCTTTCTTATTTATATTTTTGGATTACATAAAAAATATTTTGAGAGAATCATGAAAAAAATTATATAATTATAAATTAATTAAAATTCACCAAAATGATTAAAACTTCAAACTTTGAAAAAAGTTATTTATTTGGGGTACTACTTTTTTGGTTATAAAGTTGAATGATTGATATGTTATTATTTTACGTAAAGATAAACAAAATTAAATTTCATTATACTTGCCTAATAAAAATTTGAAAAAGTAAGAAAAAAAATTGAATATTTAGAGAATTATGATTCATATAAGTTTAGAGTTTTATCAACATTAAAATATTTACCAAAATAATTAACATTTTATATAAATTTCAAGTCAAGTATTTATTTCGCTTTAAAGTGGAGGTTCAAAATAAATTCTACTCGTATTTTTTCATTAAAAAAAATTAATACATTCTTTTATCTCAATAAAGACAGTCTATAAGAAAGAAACGTTTTAAATAATATAAAAAATATCAACATTTATTTAAAAGAGTATATTTAATAAGAAAAATCTAAGTATAAAAATATACTTAAAATATAAAATAATCGATATGCGTATATTTTTCGGATAACAGGATTGGACAAATAATATATTTAAAAGTATCCTTTTACTTAACTTCAAAAGTATTTGACGAATGCAAAAATAGTTATTGGATGACTTTATGTTAACGGAAATTGGCAACTGTATAAGGCAAAAAATGTTAGCTAATTGTGACTTTAACAATTTCAAAATTCCATCAAAATTACGTTGTATTGATGTGCTTGTGTAGCCTTATATCCTAAGGTTAATTAAAAAATCATGAATTTCACTTGCATTAAATGATGCATTTGCGGAAAAAACTATGGATTTTAAAGGAAATATTTTCTGTAACTTATTATGATCTATTTTAAAATTTCCAGGGCAAAAACTATTACAAATGGATAGATTTAAGTGACAGTATTATTGATTTCATAAATGTCAAAAATCCATTTGCTTAGACATTTTTTTCATAGTACACAATTTACAAATATTTTTTTCGAATAATAAGTCATGGAAGTGTAGTAATAAAATAATTCAGAATGGTACAGAAGTTGCTTTTATTTTTGTGTATATTATATAAAAAGTTCGAAAAACGTGTATCGGGTCAAGTGATAAAATGGCAAAAGAAGTTTTTTAAAAAATATTTCAGAAGCTGATTGCCTATTAAAATTTAACGCGAGCCTATTGAAATTTGAAATAGTTTCTCACATACTTTGAAAGAAGTTTCAAGAGTTCAAAAATACGTTATCACATCTTTACTTAAAAAGTCGTTCTCCAGGAAATTCTTTGTTAATAATTCAAGCAGTCTCTTATTTTCCTCAAAAAAATAAGTTACTTATACAATCAAGTCTTACAATAATAAGTTATAAGGAGAGAAAATTGCAATGATTTTGATGAATGATTCTTAAAAGGTTTCGAATAGTCAGGTATTCTTATAACATTTGAAAAGGCGGAACGATAGAAATTTAAAAAAGCTACTTGAGAAACACGAAAAAAAGTCTGCAGATTTCACAAAGCATCATTTCACTTGGCTATACATTCCTATTTTCAGAATTACCCGAAAAATTCTTCAGGAAATTCCTAGAAGGATCAATAAAAAACTATTTCAGAGCGACAATGAAGTGAAATGAGTGCTTAAATAGCTTAGCTCAATTTCAGCGAAAGGAATTACGACACTTTTTTTTTATTTTTTCACTACTCTAACCTGCTTGCCTTTTTAGATAAAGGAAATAAAGTGCTTTGTCTAGATCGAAAATGATATCAAGTATACATGCAAAAAACAACAACCGGTTTTGCAGTTTTTTTATCGCATAAAAATTTCCGTGCAGATATGTCACCGTAAAAGTTTATTAACGTATGCCATTTTTTGAGTTTTTTTTGTTGCCAAACATTAAAATCTCTACTAACAAGTAATATAAAAGTCAATTTTAAGTCAATTCCTACTTAGATCAGAAAAGAAAAAATTCCTTTTTAGCACAATTAATATAAATACAAATATTAATATTAATGTCGTATTGTCATCCAAAACAATTGTGTATATAAAATTTCTGTTCAACTGAATGCTTTAAAACGTGAGAAAAAAAGTCTTTTAAAGTTTTGACCCAAATCGCCAAAAGGGTCGCTCAAAAACTATACCAACTTGTCTGTATTTGTAATTCTTGTGAATAATTAGTTTTAATCAATTAATTTTTATTAATTATAATTAAATTACTGTATTGTCATCCAAAATAATCATGTACATAAAATTTCAGCTCAATTGAGCGCTTCAAAGTGTATTTTATTAATGATTGAAAATTCTACCAAGATAAATAAATAAACAATTAAATAAATAAATAAACAAACAAATAAGTAAATAAATATATAGAGAGTGTGAGTTAATAGTGGGAATTGAAAAATAGTATGAAAAATATATTAACTGTTCTTGCAAGATTTTTTTTTTGACAAAAATGTGTCTTAGCGCTATAATTTTGCTTGTTTCTGGATTGTGTGTAATTCTAAGCCAGTTTGCGAATTTGAGTGAATCTTTATTCGAAAAGTAAATAAAAATTTCAAATATACTTATATTGTAATTTTGTAATTATTTTAATTTAAAAATAAAAATTAATTTGTATGTTAATTCAGTATAATAATTACCCAGAATGTTTTTGTATGTATATATATGTGTGGTGTGTGTGTGAATATTTTTCGTAATCTTATTTATTTAAAAAGCTAAGCATATCGTTGTTTTACAATCAGTGAAGAAGCTTTTTTTTATTCTGGTTTTACAGATTTAAAAAATACATGCAAACATTTTATATAAAATCTTGTTGGATTTTAAATAAATTTTATTTTTGTTTGAAACATCAAGAAACAACATCAAGATAAAACAACACGGTTTTTGTAATAATAGAAATATATTTGCTTACGATATTAAAATTTCAGATTATTACTATCATTTTGTTTCTTAAGTTTTTAAGAAATTAATTAATCTTATTTTAATCTACCTATTTATCTATATTGCTTTGGGGAATTGTGAATTTCAGAGAGGAAGTACATGATTATTGATTATATATACTATAAATAGTAATTCTCTTTCAAAAAATAAATGAATGGATTTATCCAAATAACTTTTTTTTAACTTTCAGAAAATATCAAGTTAAAAAATCTAACATTTGGATACTCGAGTTCATTAAAATAGTATTTTTTCAAAAATGTAACATCAATATAGAAACTATCTTTTTTTAGTGCCGGGTACGTCGTCACATATTTTACGATGAACTTCGCATAGCGATACCATTAATGAGTTTTTGATGCAACTCCGTGAAAAAAAAATTTCAAACTAATATTGAAAATGATTCCCGTAAACTTATTTTATCAGAAGTTTTTACTCAAAAAACACGAAAATTTGTTCACATTTGCTGAGTCGAACTTTTAAATGCCAACCAACTGTTATAGTTATAGTCAATATATAAAGAAGTATATTTATTTAAAACTGCGTAAATCTTTTAAATTACTTTTGGATAAGATATTTGTCAATTACGATTGTGAAATTATTTGTGGCAAGTGCGAAACAGAAGAAGCAATAATAAAATAACTGTAATATTGATAAGTTCATTTGAACAATGTTTATCAAGCTCTTTGTATATTTATAAATAATTTTTATTTGATTATATGTAATTGTTCGTAAAACTTCATTTCTCTCTACAGTTTAAGAGCTTAATTTTTTAAATATGATTTTGTGTAGTGAAAATAATATATCTCAGACGGAAAGTGCTCTGCATATTAAAATACAACTCATTTATCGATTACTTTCAAAATGACATATGTCAGAGAATCTACAGTTTGAAAACTATTTATAAGATCATAAGACCTATCATTATTTATAAAACTTGTTTTATTCAAAATAAAAAAAAAAGAATTCAATGCCATTACTTTTTTAAGGTTTCTGTTAATTGTAGAAATTTACAATTAACGCCGTTAGGGCGGTGTGGGCTTATATTCCTTTATTCACATTTTCCTTTTGAGTGAGTGAATATTAACGTCACACTGTTCAGCTTTGGCGACGGACCTCGTAATTTGGAACTATGGTTAAGTGACGAGGGCGACACCTGAGCTGGCACCCCCTCTTCTAACTAACTTACCACACCAACGAGAGGATGTTCTAGCTCTCGACTGACTTAACATGCATCGCCCTCCTACACAGACGGGTCTTTAGTGGTACGGGGCTCGAACTCAAGACACGCCAGCCACGATCCGATACTTTGACCAATAGGCAACCGTGGCCACATTTTCCTTTTGAATATAATTAAAGGAGCATTATATCTTAAAGAAATTTTGTGACCATGGTAGCCTGGTGGTCATAAGTTCAAGTCTCAGAGCCATTGAAGAACTGCCGTGTAGAGAGGCTGATGCACGTCGAATCTGTCGAGGCTCACCGTCCTCCGTTTGCGAGGTGTGGTAGTTTCGATAGGGTGTGCTAGATCAGATATCCTCCTTGTTACTTGTCTGTGGTTCAAAATTACGAGGTCCTTTGCCAATAGCGCTCATCGACGTCGCTACTAGTGATAATTTTTCTAATATGTAACAGTATAAAAGAGTCACGAGACGTGAAGTGAAGGCAACAAATTTTCCATAGTTTTAAACAGAAAGAATTGTTGTTCGGTGCATTATTTAGTAGATAACGTACATTAGGTAAGTAATTTTGAATATGTTTGATGTGTTTTTAGCATAATTTCATTTACCACAATGATACTTTTAATATATGATAAAACTATTTAAAAATAGTCTTATTATATAATGCTTATCAATTTCATTTTCATTTACCATTTTCAGTACATCCAAGTTAAATTTTGTAATATT
This sequence comes from Trichonephila inaurata madagascariensis, assembly GCA_019973955.1. Classification (NCBI taxonomy): domain Eukaryota; kingdom Metazoa; phylum Arthropoda; class Arachnida; order Araneae; family Nephilidae; genus Trichonephila; species Trichonephila inaurata. Next base: position 36,376 of record BMAV01013739.1, on the reverse strand, counting down.
CCTATTATGCATTCAAATTGAACTATTTCACCAAGGGGAGGGGTCATGGTTAAATGTTTGGTGTGAAAAGGTCCATGGGAACAGTAAATCTGAGAGCCACTAATCCAGAGCACCTAAGTCAAATTTTTCTTTGCCAAAATATTAAGTCCATACACACATTTCGAAGGTATAATATTCTTTTCTTACTTAAGTTGTATTTTTCATGAGGATTCACACTAATCGTGTGATTTTCCTTCTATTTACGAACACTCAACAAACATTCGACTTCGAACTTCGACATACAGTTTTATAAGACGCTTGTCTGCTGTCCTATTTAACGAATCAAGTATCGCCTTTTTTTATTCCCAGCTACAAAATTTTTTATTATTAGGAGCCGATGATTTCTCTTTGCGGTTAAATCTTTTCTGAGTTTTTATAATTCCTTTTTACTTAAAAATGAGTGAACAGTAATTATAAAACGATTAAAAGTTACTTATTTCACATTTAGTCTTTCCTTTTCTATTAGAGAAGCAGACTTTTCAACTTCATATAGTACACATCCATGAGGTTTGTTTTTCAACCATAAAAAAGTTTAGATTCTGTTCTAATTGTACTTTCGTTTCTTTGTTTCAGATCCTTTTAGGTTGGTTAAGATACAATTCAAATATTAATATAACACCATAATTTTGAAAATTCATTTGCCATGGCAAAAGACATTCAAGCTGTTTTTCTTTTCTCAATCGCTACAAATTTTTTAATTCCATACATCCTTTTTGATTTTCGCATGAATGTTGCATTTATTGAGATGAGTTCAATTTTGAGTGTTCTTGTAGCAGCCTTTACTATTAATTATGGACGAGAATATTTTATTTCTTATAAAAAAAATCCTCTCATAATTTTGATATATATATATATATATATATATATATATATATATATATATATATATATATATATATATATATATATATATATATATATATATATATATATATATATATATATATATATATATATATATATGTATATATATATCAAACATTGGTGGCATTATTGACATATTTGACATGGCATTAGTGGGAGGTATGAGCAAAATATAGGAGTGGTAATTGTTGTATTAAATATGAGAGAAAAATCGTTCAAAAATTGTGAATTGAATTATTGATAGGATGCTCTTCGGTGAGTTTTTGGTGATTTACGCTGTTCATTTGTGGGTATGCTGGGTTTTTGGTTTGAACTTTCAGATTTTAGACATTTTTCCTACCAATACAACTATTTTAAAGGGTGCATCATCTTTGGTGTTCGATGGTTCACTTATATTATGCACTTAATTGTTTTAGAATTTTAATATTTTAAAGTTATGTGATGACGAATAGTTTAATTTTTCAAGTTTAATGGTTTATTATTAACTTATAAATTTTAAATTTTTAAGTTTTTGAGAATTGGATATTTTCTAATTAACTTACCAAGTTGCAATAGGGGAAGGTTGGCGCCATCAAATTAGTTTAACCCCACTTATCGGTCCTAAGTCCGAGGATGCACTTGGATATTTTATAAATATTTATTTTATAATTTTTTAATTTTGTTTGAAAACGTTGGAATTTTATCTTCTATATTCGCCATTGATATTTTGAAATGGGATTTAATGTTATAAGATTGATATAATTTCAATTTTTTTAATTGATTATATAAGTTGTGATTAAATTATATATATTTAAATATATATATATATATATATATTGAAGATTTATTTAACTCCATAGATATAGGACATGTTTAAGATTCTTAAAATAGCATATAGCAAATATTTTTTAAATAGGATATTAAAATATGATAAATATATTTCTATTATTAAATTAGTATTAAAATAAACATATTTTCCATAATAACGCTTATTATCAGTAAATTAAAGGTTTACCACAAGGGGGAACCAGTTAGCAACTGCTTAGAAAATATCTACTTGCATTTTTATGAAAATGAAAGTATTAGTTGTGAATCTTGTTACTTTTTTAGATACATAGATGACTTAATTATATTTAGTAATATAGTAGACTTTGTTCCTAACTTAATTATTATCCCCATTATTTAAAATTAGTAAAAACTAATTATAATAATGAATCAGCTAACTTTTTGGACCTTCAATTAAATGTTAAGAATAATTTGCTATTAAGTAATATTTTTGATAAAAGAGACTCATTTGATTTTAACACTATAAAAATGCCTTTCTGGGGTAGTAACCTACACCTATCAATATTTTGAAATATTATCTTAAATTTTATAAAAAGAAACAATGATTTAGTTACTGATATCATTTTAAAACAAAGTAATTTTGTGAATTTTTGCAATAAATGATTTGAATACAATTATCCAAGTAAATTTATTTATAAATGTATTTATATTTCGAATTAAATCTATTTTTATCTTAGTTCAATATTTTATGTAAAATGCCTTCTATTTAGTTTATTTTTAAAAAAATATTTTAAAATTTTGTAAGCGCTTATTTTAATTGCAATATATCTATTAGTATATTCATCCAAGTATATTTAATTTGGAAAAATTTCTATTTGATATTATCTATTCTTAACTTTGTACATTATTTTATTTAAAACTTCCTTTATTTAGTTTATTTTAAAAAAATCTTTGTGGTTTGTTTAATTGCAAAATAACTATCCAGGTGGCGCCACGGTTTTTCCTTTTCGTGTAGTCGTTTCTATCCTTTACGTCATTTCGCGTGGGATCTTATCGTAGAAGGTTGAATTTTCGATTTCCAGTTTATTTTACATGTAGTTTTATCTAAATTTTTCTCTATAAATTTTTTTTACCACAATGATACTTTTTTATATAATAAAACTTTTTAAAAAAATAGTCTTATTATATAATCTTATCAATTTATTTTCTTTTAAAAAAATTTCAGGGCATCAAAATTAAATTTTGAAATTTTTTTCTTTTGCATTCAAATTGAACCTATTTTTTTTTTCCCCCGGGGGGGGTCATGGTCAAATTTTTGGTTGTGAAAAGATCCTGGGAACAAAAAAAATCTGGAAAACCATCGACCCAGACCCCCCAAATTGAAATTTTTTTTTTACCCAAAAATTTAAGTCCATACACACTTTTCCCGAAGGTATAAACTTTTTCCCCCTTTTTTTTTGGGTTTTTTTCCCGGGGATTCACACTAATCGTGTGTTTTTTCCTTCTATTTCCCGAACATAACAAACTTCGACTTCGAATTTGACACCCCACTTTTATAAGAGGGCTTGCTGCTGTCCTTTTAACGAATCAAGTACCCTTTTTTTTTATTCCCAGCTAAAAAAATTTTTTCTATTATTGGGCCCGAGGGCTTCTCTTTTGCGGTTAAATCTTTTCTGAGTTTTTATAATTTTTTTTTCAAAATGGTGAACAGTAAATTATAAAACTTTTTTAAAAAGGTTACTTATTTCACATTTTGTCTTTCCTTTTTTATTAGAAAGCAGATTTTTTAAATTTCCTTTGCACATCCATGAGGTTTTTTTTTCAACCATAAAAAAGTTTAGATTCTGTTCTGTTTTTTCCCTTTCGTTTCTTTGTTTCAAATCCTTTTTAGGTTGGTTTGGGATACAATTCAAATATTAATAAAAACACCAAAATTTTTAAAAATTCTTTTTCCATAAAAAAAGACTTGGCTGTTTTTTTTTTTCTAAACCCTTTTGGTTTTAAATTCCATACATCCCTTTTTTGTTTTTTCGCATGAATGTTTTTTTTGGGAAAATGGTTCAATTTTGGGGGTTTGTTTTGGGAGCACCCTTTTAACGTAAATTATGGAGGGGGAATTATTTTTTTTCCCCAAAAAAAAATCCTCTCTTAATTTTATATATATATATATATATATATATATATATATATATATATCAAACATTGGTGGCATTATTGACATATTTAAAAAGGCCTTAGTGGGAGGTATGGGGCAAAATATAGTAGTATTAATTGTTGTATTAAATAGGGGGAAAAATCGTTAAAAAATTGTAAATTTAAATTTTTGGGATAGGATGCTCTTCGGGGGATTTTTTTGGTGATTTACGCTGTTCATTTGGGGGTATGCGGGGTTTTTTGGTTTGAATTTTTCAGTTTTTAAAGACATTTTTTCCCTCCTATACAACTTTTTTTAAAAAGGGTTGCATCATCTTTGGCGTTCGATGGTTCACTTATATTATCACTTAATTGTTTTAGAATTTTAATATTTTAATGTTATAATATTTTAAATTGATGACAATATTTTAAATTTTTTTAATTTAAATTTGGTTTATTATTCACTTAAAAATTTTTTAAATTTTTTAAATTTTTTTGAGTTGGATTTTTTTCTAGTGCTTCCCAAAGGGTTTAATGGGGAAGGTTGGCGCCATCAAATTAGTTTAACCCCACTTATCGGTCCTAAGTCCGAGGATGCACTTGGATATTTTATAAATATTTATTTTATAATTTTTTAATTTTGTTTCATACCTATTATAGTATGCTATTATACAAAATACATTCATATAAGTATTAGAATGTACATTAAATAAACTATATCTCAATATTTCCTATAAATATCTAGTTATTATATATACTCAAAGTATGTTATGCTTACGTATATGATGTTATTGTACTAATAAATCTATTGTAAAAATATTGAAGTTTACATTAAAATCAAATGAAAAAGAAAATTTTTGTGTGTGTGTGTGTGATTCATCCTTATAATTTTTTATACTTTTTCAGTTCGAATCGGAATTTTTTTTGCAAATTTACCAGGTAATGCAGTGTTTCTCAAACTGTGGGGCACCCCCCCTAGGGGGGCGCATTTACCCTACAAGGGGGGTGCAGTCATATTGAAATGTCTAAAACAAAAGATTATTTATATAAAAAAAAATTTTTAATTTACTAAAGGTATACAAATAAAATACATTCTGACTAATAAAAAAAAAAATAAAATATACACTGAACCCCTTAAAAAATATATCAATTTCTCCGGTATTTTTTTAATTAATTTAACAATACTAATTTAAGAACAAGTTTAATAATTACCAGTGACCCAATGGTATTGTTTTCTATAAAATTATATACAAAAATTTACACTTATCTTGATAATTTGTACGATTTATTAATTTAAAACCCTTTAAAGCCAAAAAAAGGGACCATTCACTCCCCCAAAACCGGGGTTTAACAAGTAGGGCCTTCTTTAACAAGTATGTGGTGCATTGGGGAAGGGGAAAAAAGTTCTAATCCCCTCTGAAATAAGTAAATCCTTTGCAAACACTGTCAAGGTCATTTTTCTGCATTCGAAAGCCTTCGGAATAATTTAATAGATAGCAGTTTACATAAAAGAATGTACTTTAAAAAGACGTATATATACGTCCTGGGCAATTAACGCACTGGGGAGTGAGACGTTTATATACGCCGGCGGCATTAAAAAAGGGGGAAAAGTCGTATTGTTTCTTTTTTTGGGAAAAATATAGTAATTTATTATTGAATTCAATACACTGTTATTGTATGAAGGGGGGCTCGATGAAAATTATGATTGAATATTGGGGCGCAAATATTGAAAGTTTGAAAAGCACTGAGGTAATGTATATAAGGTTATCTTTAGGAATAGAAATGTGATTAATTTATATAAAAGGGATTTTAATTTCTAGTTTCAAAGCAATTTTTAAAATATTTTTAATGTGCGTATGCTATGTATAAGAGGAAAAATAATATAAAAATGTTTATAGTATAAAGGAAGTAAAAAAAGGTGCATTTATAACTGAATTTTTCTATTCTTGAATCTAGTTTAAATTACAACACCACATAAATCTGCATTAGATTCACGCTTTCTATGAAATAAATGTTTTATTTATTTTTACAAAGGAAAGATCAATCAAGCATTTGACAGTTGAAGAATGCAATTAAATTATTTTCTTTTTTCCCCCTAAAAGAACATATTTTCAAATATTATTCTAAAAACGTTAAAAAATATTTCAAACTTATTATATATATAAATAATTGCTGTTATTTAAACTTTTGAATAGGGAAAAAGTTTTTTTTAAATTCAACAAGAATTCAAAAGTTCACCAATACACAGAGAGTGTTATTCAAACAATGATCATAATACCTCAAATGTTTATTATTTTATACGAAGGCAAATTAAACTAAATATTTATTGATTTTATAGGGGAATTCTAGGCTCATAATACTTAAAGAATAAATTATTTATTATATTATTTTATGTCTTAAATTGTAAAGTAATTTTATCTTTAGAAATATCTCTTAATATTTTCTTTTTAAATATCTCTTATAAATTAACTGCACTTCAAGTAAGACAATACAAATTATTTACTAAACCAATTAAAATTTATTAATACAAACAAAACGGTCCAATAAATTAATTCGCTATATTCTTCCATCGAATGATATTAATTAGAATGAGCTTAATTATATTTCAAACTTTGAAATATAATTAAGCTGTTAACAAAGTAAAAGTTTAATTAAAAGTGTTAATGCAATAATTTCCGTCAGGTAAACCTTCTAAAAGACCCTTAAACTTTTTATTAGATATTTTAGTTGTTAAAATATGACTAGAAGACTAAACATACAATGCGGAAATTATTTTTATACATTATCAGAAAAAGAGGAAATATTCTGTTTTGGACTGATAAATATTGATTAATTAAAGAAAAGGTATTTTTATTTAATCGTATAGTGAAAAATGTAACTTTATTTCAAATCTATGGAAACTAAATCTAATGTATTTTAATATCTGTAAAACATTTATTTTTAATTTTTAAATATTTAAACAACATAGGGGCAAATTGTAAATGTAAACTTTCACCTTATCTTAACATTATAAATTTTCAATGATAAGTGCTTGAGATTTAAAGTTTATTACATTAAAAATGAAAAAATTTAATGTTATACATAGCAGTTGATATAGCTAAAGTTACTCTAGTTATTTTCCATTTAAATATCTTCCCTTATTAACAAAAATGTACCTTTGGTAACTGATTTTAGTAAAAATACCATCCAGACTGTTGTTTTTATTCGTAATTACAAAAATTGGGTGTTTAAATATGCATGTTCTTTAAGCAGATTCAAATTATCAAGCTATTTTTATTTCAAATTTATTGAAATATTTTAAAATATTAAGAACTTTGTAAATAAAATTGAGCATATTTCGCTTAGAATATCTTGTGTTGAACATTTATTTACAATTTACTTTTGTGGCATGTTAAAAAAAATTTACTTATTATTCTCTTTAGAATTTATTTTTATGCTTCCTAAATCCTTCACTGTATTTTTTGAAGATTTATACAAGTTGAGATATATTTTATTTTCTGAGATCCTTTATTTATGCGGTTATAAATCGCAGATATATTGGATCAATTCTTAAGGGGAATAGCCATAATTTAATTCTAAATCGAGAAATATATTTACATTTTATTTGTATCAGTGTTTGTTCTATTGAGCATATGAGAGTAGTTTTATTCAAATGTACGATTAATGTGCGAAAAAAATGGACGATACCAAATGGTACTGAAAAAATTATCTCGCCTCACAGTAAAATAGAGTGGTCATTCTAACATCAACCATTTTTTGATCTAGAACAGGATTTGTTGACTGTTCTTTCAATTTATTCAAAAGGCGAATAAACTTTCCATTTTTTCTACATTAAGTCAAAATATAAGGAAGAACTGGTCACTTTGATCATCTTCTCATATCGTTCAAATTGCACCAATTCGGCCAATAATTCCATCCTATTTTCAAGGTCCCTGACATCTTGCTGTCCATTCGATGTCGAGACTGATAGTACACCTCTGCTCCAGGCAATGGAACACATAGCAAACGAGCGAAAGTCATCTTGCACTTTCCTTCAACGTGTTCAGCAGAGCGTTAAGCGTTCACGCCTAACGTTTCGGTTTCGCTAGAAAACTGTGATAACGGTAAAACAGAACAAACTGAAGAACGACTCTGGCATCATGAGTCGTAGTTCTACGCGTTCCCTGATGACCGGCGACAGAGGGAACGGTGGCCGCAGTGGTAGCATGAAATGTATCGTCACCGTAGGGATTATATTGCCACTGCTGGCAGCTATCATTGGTGAGTATACAATGGATTTCTGTTTTTCGAATTCTTCAGGTTAGATATATACAGTCTTTTTTGCATTCTTTAAAATTTCTTTCTTGGATGCCTTGCACTTTATCAGAAATCCAACTATTTTTTTTGCAACAGTAACAATACCGAATAAATAAATAAATGAATAGTTTGTTATTGATTTTGCATATTTGGTTAAAAATTTACTTATGCATATATAAGGGGTATATGATTACTTATATGATATATTTAGGGGGTGGATACCATAAAAAACTAAAGAAATGCGATTGAGATCTTATCAATATGAACATAAATAGGAAGTTGAAAGAATTACGTCTGTCACAGCTTTCCTTGTTTGTTTATTATTAATATTTAAGAGAAGAATATAAAGATAATTTTAACAGGGACTGTTTTGTTAAATACTAAGAAAATGAATCAATAAAAAATACTGTTTTGATTATTTTCATAAAAAAAAAAGAAATTTAAGATAGAATGAATACTAGACTACGTCTTGACCAAACACAAGAGCTCATATATTTACGAAAATAAATATTAGGTTCAGTTTTTGATTAAAAAATATTTAGAAATTTTTAGAAATTTTTAGTCAATACTTTAAGTATAAAATGAAGTATTTTGTTGAAGTAAACAAAATACATTTAAGAATCTAAAGAAAATACCAGAATATAACTATTTTTGATATTACATACTTAAGTAATGATTCTGTGCGAAAATTTTAACAAAATCACATTTTTATTTAAAAAAAATTAATTATAAATAGATGGTTTTCCTTTTGAGATAAAAATATGAATTTGGTAAATTCATGTGTAAATGAAATAAAACATTTATAATTTTTTTTATCTTAATATTTTTTCTTTTTTGGAAAACAAGTACTCAGTTAAAAGAGTACTTGGTATGAGATTTAATATGTTAGTTTGTTCTAAGAATTCTTTCTTTAAAAATATAAATAGGAGATGAAATTATAAGATATTGAAGAAAAATACAGTAAAAAATATGATTTGTTTAAATTTCAATTAAAACTATTTAAATCTTTAATACATTTAACTAATTATTTAAACGTGACAAATTTCATAGTTAGTTAAATACACTTATTAAAACACTGATTACTATTTGCAAAAAATAATTATGAATCTAAATATTAAATGAGAGATATGAAAAGAAGTTAGTTAGTTCTCGTTTGTGATGCCATTATAAATAACTTTTGGAATTCTAGGGTATTAAAACATCTTTTAAACTATTTTTATGACAAAAATTATTGGCAATTACTTGATTACTGTTCCACAGAAAAAAATAAGAAGTACGTATGCTATATTTCTGTGATATGATTATTCAAAAATGAACTAATAAATGCTCTCTGTATCAAATTCGATATAGATATTGAATTAACCATTTTCCATTTTTACTTGTATAGAGTAATGTACAATTAGAAACATCAGAACTGAAATTTTAAAAAAATCATACATTTTTTTACTCTTGGTTTCTAAAAAATATTTATTTAAACATTCGTTTTAAGTTATTTACGGGTATTAATCATATAAAAAAGAACCATTCTAATAATATGAATTATGCATAAAGTAAGATAATGTTGAATGTAATTACAAGTATAGTAATACAAAAATATGAACGGAAATTAAAAAAAAAATCTATCAAATTTCCTTCACTAAAATGTCAATAAAAATCACTAAAAATCAATCTTCGTTTCCTTTTCTAACAGAATAAAAGTTTTAACTATGTTTTTACCTGTAAAAATTAGATTAAATAATGATACATATCACGGAAAGTAGTTTTGATAAAAATAACTTTGATTGGGTTAAAACATTCGGACTTTCCTTTTTTAACAAATTAAGAAATTTCAAGGATAGTTGTGTCAAGTAATAAACACATGAAGTCGACAATATTTTCATCACAGATGCTAGGAATATAATTTGTTGAAAATATTTATTTGACTTTCATTTTTAAGATAAAAGTGTGTTTTATCGGATAAACATAAGATGAATTATTTGGACTTGTTATTCATTGTAAGTGGACAATACTACACATACTTATCCGTAATCATCCGATTGAATACAAAGAACCATAATCAACAAGAAAAATAGCCTCTAGGTAAGATTTTATTCGTGCCGTTCTATCCTCAATGGTATTAGATCAAATTCAAAATGAGAGTCGATGCCTCCAAAAAATATCATTATTTAATATTAAAAAACAAGACCTGAACTCAAAACAATTTTTAGACAGAAAAATGTCAATTTATCAATATATCATTTATTGCGTGACTGGGTCACATGTAAAAGTTTATTGCAATAACTTTTTAAAATTAAGGAATTTTCAGTAAATATGCTATTTTTTAACTTTAAAACGTAAAGTTAAAACTTTCGCTTAGCATTGATTTCAATATGGGAAATGAGGGACACATTGTATACTATATATTGATTCAAGCAGAAAAGCTTGAAAATTATTACGAATATGTTTCTTAAAACATTCTGCTATTAGAGTATTACCATTGTGATCTTTCCGATTTGTAGAAAACGCAAGATTTGAAATTTGAATTCAATTTTTAGCATTAGATCTAGGTAATTCTAATTTTTCTCTTTATCATACTGAAGTGTTTTTAAGGATGTATTTTTGAAATTTTGTAGTGTATATGCGTTGTTGAAAAAAATTTAACAAGGAGCTGGAATTAGAGTTTATTGTAGGAATTTTCTCTTATTAAAGGGATTTCATTTAATAAAATTAAGCATTTGGTTGAATAAGAAAAAACCAGTAAAGAGAAAAGCATATAAGAAGGGGAAAGGGTGGATCAATGCAATCAAACCATAATCATAAATGTTTAATAAAGCATTCATCGCTGTCGAAAGAAAATCAAACGTACATGATTTATTTCTAAAAACTATCAAGTGTGAAATTGTTCAAACGTCTCTGTTTTTTTGCTAATGAATTTCATTTTAACTAGTGTCATTTTAAAGAGGTAGTTTTATTGAGATGAATAACATCACCATCTTGGTCACGTATGTAAACTTTCCCCAGTATGATAATAACTTTTGCTAGGGATAATAAAATATATAATTGAAGTTTTAGGTTTTTGCCTATTTTTTATATTTTACCATTGATATTTTTATCATATCTTTATAAAAGGACTTTTTTAAAACGTAAGATTTAACCACTTATAATTTAAGACATTGAGATATTATCTCAAAATGATGTATATTATTACATGAACCATTCTCTTTCAATTCATTTTGATGTATTTCAAAAACTAGTTACTAGCCCAGCTTCTTATAAGTAGAATAGTTTTTTTGTGTCCGTTTATCAAATAAACAGTAGTTTTTTGGGGGTGAAGAGGAGATCCTATAAAGATAGAACAGTCCATGTTTCTAATTCTGTGATATAGCCCCCCTTTGGTGACGGTATCTTTGATTGTCAGCGTGAGCTAGAGGTGTAGGGTTTTCAAAAGGAATAGACATTTTAAATTCTTAATATGACTTTATTAAGAATAAAACTTAAATGTTTAACAATTGAGATAAATTTAAATAGCGAGAATCTAGAATGAAGAACAAACACACACAAAGGTAGTTAAACCGAATCGCGTAACTTAGAACATTTTTCTCTAAATAATTATTCAATCCGCCTACTATCACTTTTAATTATATTACAAGTCCTAATATCAAATAATCAGTCCTACCTTAATCCAACTAAGATTAGATTTCTATATGGAGACGTCTGGCGACCACGCAATAGTACGCACCTTGTATTACTGGTTTACTTTCCAGGTAACTTTACGAGTGGCTGTCAATTCCCGCTTGTATCTCTTCAAACATAACTTTCCCCAAATTGCCATTCTGCTTATTAAAACTTCTATTCTTTTAAAAGCTATCTTATTTGCATTTCTTGTTCACATTTCGCTTCTTGGGTTTTGGTTGGAAAAGAGTTGCCATTAATCTTGGCCACCAAAGAACCCAGAGGTTATGTTAAAGAAAAGACGCGTGAGCCCGTCACAATTCTAACAATGAAAATGAAGCAAAACTTCAGAAATTCTTATTCCATTCCATTAAAAATGCACTATAAACATGAAAATCTTAATTATCTTGGGCGTTAACGGGTTAGGAAAGTTAAAAACAAAATATAAAAATAGAAATCGAACTTAAATATATAATCTTCAGCAAGATCTTTTGTATATATATATATATATATATATATATATATATATATATATATATATATATATATATATATATATATATATATATATATTATCCCATATATGAATTCTGCAACCAAAAAAGAAAACATGGGTCAAGTCATATTTCTTCCATTATATCCTCGTTTTCATCAATCGAACTCAACGCGAAAGCTGATGTACCTTAATGATGGGAACTGTGCGAAGGAACACAATTGGCTTTCCACTCAACAGCTTATGTGAAGTTCACTTTGCTCCTGTAAGTGTCACAAAAGTAAGAGTTAATGACCGAAACGACTGGAAGTGTCGTGTCCCACTTTGGTGCATTTCTTTTTCGAATAAAGTTGCATACCCTTAATGCTTGATTAATCGTCTCGCTAATAACCAGGAGTGGGAGAGAGCTGTGCCATTGAATGATTCGTACTTTTTCCATTTTTTTTTTCTGGAGAGAGAATTTTTTAAGTATATAATTTGCTGTACTATTGGGTCTTAAGATTAATGTTAACATTGTATCAATTGTGGTTATTAGTGACGATGAAAAATGATTATAAAAGGAGTAAGTTGAGGAATTCCAAAATGGGATTACTTCGTGATTGATGGATGCATTAAGCTACAAATTTAACACTTTGACTTTATGGAGTGATACAATTTGGATAAAATTTGCCATATTGATTTCAAAAGCAACTTTTGTTTTTCAATGTGGTATAAATTGCTTTTATTTAAACCTTTTCATAAAAACTTTTGTGTACGGAATTTACAAATCTGTAGAAATACAAAACTACGTTAAAATTGCATGATAATTCTATAATATTTAAAAATAAAAAAGTAATATAAAAAAATATTTTTTAATTCAATTCCTACTTAGAACAATAAAGAAAAATTTTATTTTAGCTACTTTTTATTAAATGGTTACAACTAATATAACTTTGTATATACATATGACAGAATCACAACATTAAATGGTAATTAATTTTTACTAACTATTATTAAAGTATCGTATTGTCATCCAAAAAAATCGTGTATATAAAATTTCAGTTCAACTGAATGCTTTAAAACGTGAGAAAAAAAATCTTTTAAAGTTTTGACCCAAGTCGCTATAAATGAAACCAAAGTTGCTATATCTGTAATTCTTTAAATAATTAGTTTCAGTCAATCAATTATAATTAAATTATCGTATTTTTACCCAAAACAATAGTGTATAGAAAATTGCAGCTCAAACGGGTGCTTTAAAATGTGAGAAAAAAACTTCATGTTTTGAAGAAAGTCGCCAAAGGGGTCGCTAAGTCGCCAAAAATAATGTCAACGTAGCTGTATTTGTAATTCTTTGAATAATTAGTTTAAATCAATTAATTTTTATTTATTATAATTAAATTACTGTATTGTCATCCAAAATAATCATGTATATAAAATTTCAGCTCAAAAAATTGCGCGGTGTAAAATGTATTTTATTAACAATTAAAAATTCCACGAAGATAAATAAATAAATATATAGAGAGTGTGAGCGAATAATAGGAATTGAAAAATAAACTTAGATCTTATAGCTAGAAATGTTCTGTAGATTATGCATTTTTGCAAATGGAATCCAAGAATTTCTTTTTCTTTTCTTTCCTTGAAATAGTCCCATCACTTTCTCATTCTGATCAAAAGCAGGAGCTGCGGTAGCCCAGTGGTCAAGGTATCGATCACGGCAGGCATGTCATGAGTTCGAGCCCAGTACCACTAAAGACCCGCCGTGTAGGACAGCGATTCACGTTAAATCTGTCGAGAGCTGAAACGTCCTCCCGTTGGTGTGGTGTGATGTGGTAGTTAGGAGAGGTTGGTGCCAGCTCAGGTGTCGTCCTCGTCACTTGATCATGGTTCAAAATTACGAGGTCCGTCGCCAAAAGCCCTCATGTAGTTATCATGTAAATATTCCCTCACTCATTCCCTCTGATCAAAAGTAGATTTTTCCATTCTTAACTTATCTACTATTCTAATTTATTTTTAACACAATTTATGTTAAATGTCAATAATTGTGGGTATTATTATGTCATATTTATAAATATATGATTATATAGAAATTTGAATTTTATTATTTAAATAAATGATAAATAAACTCAGAAATAATTATTTATTTAAATTGTAATTTTGAGTTCAGTCATGTATTTCCGATAATTATAAAATTCTCTGTATATGGTGTAAAAGAAAAGGATAGTTCGAAGTCGTCGTACTCAGTTTGCTGGAAAACACCATTTTTTCACAAAAATCTAGCGTCATTAGGAACAGGTAAATCAGATAAATAAAAGAATGAATCATTTTTTTCCCGAGAATGTTATAAAAATGTGTTTAATGAAAGAATTTCTTCCGAGACAGATTATTTTAACGTGAACGTGTTTGAAGGCAATTTTGTTTCTTTTTTCAATCCTTGATTCGTTATCATTTGATGCAGAGTTTTTGATATATCTTTCTTTCTTTACAAATGGATTATGTAAATTTGATTCATCCAAGTTCCCATTCAGGTCAATATAATGGACGAATAAGAAAAAAATATAACAAAAAGATTTCGTTATCAGTGGTGCATTGCTTGGTTTCCCTTTTTATCGGAAATTTTATTGAATTCTAATTTAGGTAATTTAGTTCCATTTTTATTTGATTTTTCCATTGAATTGTAAGGTCTTAAAAACATAGCGTTAGTTCAACGCATTAAGAATGGTTTATTGGTCGGATGAATTTACTTTGAACTGAATTCTTTTAAATTATATTGCACTCTCATTTTTTTATACAATTACAAAATGAAAGTTTACATTTCTTACACATTTTAAAGAGTTTGTAAAATTAAAATTCAATAAAAACTTTAAATTCAGTTATATAGTTGAATATTCCGGAAAGACATTGTGTTACTTTAACCTTTAATTAAATCTTAAATGCAATCTGGCTTTATTGTTTCCTATTTATATGGATATTAAAAATGAATAAGAAATGAGAACTGTTTAACAATGGTTATGTATGTGATATGTTAAGTATTCGTAACATATAGCACAATTCCCTTTTCAGACTATATATAAATAATTTTTACTTATTTAAATGTAAAAATAACAGAATAATCCCTAATAAAAATGTATATAACTAGCTCACAGGTGAATAGCTGCATAATAACTTGGTTGAGTGAATTTGATGTCTTAATAAAACGATATTTTGACTGTTACAAGGAAAAACCTCGAGCCACCAGTCTTAATCTCGTCGTCCAGAACATCTTTCGAAGTATAAATATTTCCTTCACTCTTTTTAATGAATGATATTATACAGAAATTAAATAAAAAAATAGTCTAACCTAAACCAGTGTTTGTATTAGTTGAGAATTCAATTAAGAGAAACATCTATTTTATTTTATATGTACTTAAAAAAGAATGAATCATTTTTAGCGAATGAACATTTTTCGTCCTTACACAAATCTAATACATCACACATCATGAAACATTTCCCACCAATTGTTCGAAAAATTACCGTGTTACTATTGAAAACATTAAAGGTTAAAATGATCCATCAAATGAATGCCTTTAACAATAACCCCTAACAATAACAATTAGGATATTTTAATGAGGATTATTGTTCCTTTATATCTTATAAAAGCTGAATACTGAATGAGTTTTGACATAAATGGGAAATATATCTCTAAAATAAGGTCAGAAAGTCAATAAAAACAGCAGTTTTGTTAGAGAAATAGATCGTTATTTTGCTTATTAAAGCAGGCATAAACTTAAAAATTTAAATAATTTATGAATAGTTAATTAAGTTGTATTAATCTGTAATGCTGAGAATATTAAATAATTCTTAAATAGTTCACTAATTTGTGCATCACACCTTTAATGTTAATAAGCATAAAAATGAATTCAAAATAGAGTAAATTATTAATTGTGGCCTAATTTTAATGGTAATTATGTCCTAAAACTTGAATCTGTAAAATTGCCATCAGAAAAGATGGACTGATTAAATTTTTAAATGCTTACACACCCTCTACCATGACACGCAGTTTTGTTTAACTTGTATAGTTCCATTTATTATTCCAAACATAACTTTTGGCGGCATCGTTGACGCGGGAAAGACTTAAATTAATAGTAGAACCATTTTTATAGTTTAGGAAATTAATTGAAGCTGAGCAAATAACAATGTTGAATAAGTTTTAATTGTTGTCATTTTATTGTTGACAAATGTCAGCAATTCACTTGGGATTTTCAAATAAATTGATTTATAAAACACTTATAAAGGACCTTAAGGGCTTAAGGCTGAAGGTCAAAAGGCTTAAAAAAGGGTATAGTTAAAGGCTTTTAAAAGTAAATTTATTCCGATAGAATTAATTTTTTTTATTAATTATATATAGAAGCAAGATAAATAATATTTTTTTCTATAAAACAGTTATTAGCTTGTTACTTAGTATAAATGTATCAAAACTTTTCCAAGTCTGAAGTTTTTTTAAGAGAATGGTTTAAAAATTTAAAAGTATGTCAAATAATAAGAAATGACGGTAATAGATTAACGCCTACAATTAACTTTATTGGCGGTTTTTTTGTTATCATTCAAACAATGTGGCATGTAATTTTTATTTATTTTCATTATTTTGTTCTTACCTTTTTTAATTTATCGACATGACACTTCAAATTATACTAATAGAATAATTAGTCACGAAAGTAGTTGCCAAATTGAAATGTTTCGGTAACTACACCATAACACAGTAATAAAAACGTGTTGAAGCAATTTGATAATTAATCATAAAAGTCGTAAAATGAAAATAACGTAAAATTTTTCTTAAAATAATAAAAAATGATATAAAAAGAAATAAAAATTCTCACTTTTTTTTAAAAAAATTTGGTGAAAAATTAGGATTAAATAAAAACGAAAAGTTTTTAAAATCAAGTTGCCCCAAGAGTTGTTAACGAAATTTTAAAATGTAACATTAGAATAATGTTCTAGTAAATTTTAAAATTTCATATTTTTTTTCTCAACAAGTTGCTATGAACATTAATACATACAAGCACAAAATCAAACAAATTTAGAATGCACTTTTTATAATTTTATTCATATTTTAATTTTTTTTTAGTGTAGTAAAAATTTCTACTTCTCATTTGATTTTTTCTTTACTATAATGATCGCATTTACGAACAAGAAAGTAGTTACTCTTAGTTGCTCTCTGATAAATGTATCTTTTAATTTATCTACTGACTTAAAGTATCCAACGACGTTGGAAATTGTGATTTAGCAAAAGCGTATAAATGGATAATATTTATGATATTTAATGTCACTTAGAATAGAAAATGTATATAAAATTGTTTTAAGAATATTATTACAATAAAAAAATTATTTAAGTACAATATATTGACAAAAAATGAACATAGAATGACCCATTTTCAAAATATTTTCCTTTTGTGAAAAATACTTCTATTATAATAATATTTTGCCTGTATATAGCCCAGACCTCTGTACAGAGGCTCAACTAGAATTTTTGAAATATATAACTTAGAAGTGGGTTTTTCTATAATTTACGACAATAGAAGGGAGCAATTTTAAGAAAAAAACCACCGCTAATTGTTTCAATTGGTGGTAACTCTGAAATAATTTGAATTTTTCAAAAATACTAGTTCAGACTCGCCGGAGAAGTCTACTTTATATAAGCACGCGCGCGCGCGAAATATTATTATTTTGGAAGCATTTTTTATAAAAGGAGAACATTTTGAAAAAAGATTATTCTAAGTTAATTGTTTGCCAAAATATCTTTAAGAGAATTTTATACATGTATTCTAATCTAAGTGACACTAAATATCATGAAAACTATCCATTTATGATCTTTTTTAAAAACACGGTTCCGAACGTAGTCGGATGCCTTAAAGGTCAATCATTTATCGATAGTTAAAATGAATAAATTAATTTTAAATAAAAGTTTTTTTTATTTAATTTAAATCTTATTATTATTGCTTACTTTGATTATTTGTATAGAAAGATGACGCACTCAGAAATATTTCTTTGAAACTAAATTGCAATTTAACTATTAGGTATTTTTTCTCAATAAGCTGACAACTTGATACATGAGTAATGTAACTAATTATTGCATGCTAATGTTTTTGGAGCTTAATATATGTACCAATACAAAAATTAAAAATATGTATTGAATGCTTACTAACTGAACAAAATGAATTTGTATATTTTAGGTGTAGCTGCTTGGACTCTTACTAGTGAATCTGTACATAAAATATCTCAGCCAAATTCCATACATCATGTAAGTAAAAAGTTTTTGATAAAAATAAAATAGAATAGTTAATGCACTAATTTATTGGGATTTATTTTTGCTATTGCATTTTAAAACAAGAAAAATTGTCATACACCAAAATGTGATAATTTGTTATCATTGTTAAGAAATAGGATCGAAATTTGGAATACTTTTTTAGGTATAGCAGAACTGAAATATTAATATTACATTATGACTTCGCTATCCTACAGAGAGCTGATGATTTTTTTATACTTTTCATTTTTGTTTGAGTTGATCTATTTTTTTTCTTGTATATAAAATATGTTTCGCATTCTACTAAAATAGGGCTGCGGTAAACCAGTATTTAAGGTATCGGATCGTAGCAGGCATGTCATGAGTTCGAGCCCAGTACCATTAAAAATTCGCCGTGTAGGAGATGGATGCACGTTAAATCTGTCAAGAACTCAAACGTCCTCCCGTTGGTGTGGTAGTTAGGAGAGGGGGTGCGAGCTCAGGTGTCGTCCTCGTCACTTGATCATGGTTCAAAATTACGAGGTCCGTCGCTAAAAGCCCTCATGTAGCTGAACAGTTCGAGGTTAATATTCACTCACTCACTTATACCATAATGCTATATGAGCAATCCCTTTATGTGTTAAAATTAAAATATTATCATTCAGAAATATTTTGAAATTAAGTGCTATATTGCAAACATGTATATGCAAATTTTCATAAAACTCGAAACGTTTTTCTGTTTGAAAATATATTCAGCGTTTAGATCAGTGAGTAAGTGAATGAATATTCACGTCACACTGTTCAGCTACACGAGGTTTTTTGGCGACTGACCACATAATTTTGAACCATGTTGAAGTGACGTGGAGCGTTTAGATCAGATTCTGGTACATTAGGCGAAGACAGCTTTAACATAAAATCATTAAATCTTGTCCATAAGGCTGATTCATTACATTTTTTGTTATAAAGAATGAATAAATATATTTACAAAATAGTAAATTTAATGTACTTAATCCTAGTAAATTTAATCAAGGTATTTTAATTGTAATTTTTCTAAGTAGTTGCGAAAATCATAGATTGCATATAAAAATCACAATAATTATATGAAAATAATGAGGTTGAGAGTTCTTTTTTCTTCATTTAATTTTGATTTTTAAAACAAAAAATTTTCATTCATATGAAAATTTGAGTTCATAAAACGTTTTAGAACATACCACAAATGCTAGCATGCTAGATGCTAAAATGCTTGAATATGCTTCACAATGCTAAAATGCTTGAATAAATTTATTGCCTTATTTTTATTTTCCTTAAATTCATAATTTTATTCTTAAAAAAAGTTTGTTCATGTCATTTTTTGTTTTAGTCTATTAGAGTTACACGAAAAGACACGGTTATAAAATTTAAATAATTCTTGAGCAGCGAAGCGTGCCACGTTGAAGAGGAAGACACTCCTAATAATTCTGTTGGTTTTTAACATCGTTTACTAATATGGATGTTTATCTTTTAAAACTTTCTATTTATAACACATCTATTTATTTTTTTAAATTTTGGCCTCGTTTCTTTTGGTTAAAACAATGGTATTGTCAAGATTTTTTTCCCAATAAAAATGCTATTTGATTTTGAATTGGAATATCTAATGTGTGCTTAAGCACATGAAATATGATATATTTATAGTAAAAGAAAGGTATATATTAATACTTAAGATCAAATTACCTTTCAAACTATAAAAATAAATAATTTTCTTAAGTTTTTTTAGTCCACAATTCTAAAGTAGCACAACTTTTATTTCATGCATATGTTTAACATAGCTCAGGCGAGTAAGTTCTTGTGCTTTTTTACACACTAAATAATACATTACATTTCAAATTTATGTGTATGAAATAGTATTATAACAATTTTAACGTAGTTTTACAAACTTTAATGCAGTATTAACAGAGCAAGGAAATCCTAATACTTAAATTCATTGAAATACTTTAAAATTTATATCAGATAACTTCATACATAGGTTCCTTTTGAAATTATTGTCCTCAATTTTCAACTTTTTAAAAATTTTTTTCTTTGTTAAGACTGTAAGTTATAAATTGATTTTCTTAAAAATGAATAAAATATGGATAAAATATTTATTTAATTGCTTAAACCTGACACATTTGTCTATTTCAATTGGTTATTTTCTTTCTCAAATCGAAGTTATAGATGCATATAGAGTTTTAAAATAATTTTATCATTATGTTTAAACATATTTCAGTCGTTATTACTATCATTTTTACCATTTATTTTTAAAATAAATAAATATTCTTTTGTCATATTTTAAAACAGATTTCAAAGGAGAATTAACTTTACTTGCATACATTTGTGCTTTAAAACATATTCTGAAATAGAAAATATGCTCAGAGTTAAGTTTCTTACAATTTCTGTATGTAAAAATATTTCAGACATCTGTATTTAAAATCATTCCATTTGAATTTGACATTTCTTATGTTTTAAAGTTTTTCAATGATGTGATGACAGTTTAATACACAACTGTTTTATCATACTTTAACTTCATTTAAAGTTTAAATTAAGGTATTTATGAGAAAAAATACTATTTTTACTACTAATATTTTAAACAATAAATCATAATTAATTTTCAGCAAAGTAAACTATATTTAAAAGTAATAAGTGTATTTTTATGCGTTTTAAACCAGAATTTTTCTTTGATTTCTCTTCCTACGAATACTTCAACTTTCCGTTAAAGGTAACATTTAATTACGCTTTTGAATCTTCAAAAATTAATACAGAAATTGCATATTCGCGTTTTGGTATGATAGCTAATTAGGAAATCTTATTTTCGAAATTGGCTTACTCCTTTCTTAATTCAACAGGAGTCAAAGCTTTAAGGACTTCTACTCCAAAAGATTTAATTCTTTAATATATTTCGATTACATTCCCTCTACATAACAAATAGACTGACATTCAAATTACTTCCTGTATGGGCTTCCGCCAGGTACCGTCTCCGGCAGTATTTCTTCTTCCTCTTTGCTTTTAAGCATATACCTCTGGTACTTGAGAAAACATTCCGAATGAAGCATGCTTCGGCGGTGATTAGGCTTCACAAATTTTAATTAAGAAATCATCTGAGGGAGCTTTTCTGTAGATTCGCGTGTTTCTGGATCTTCCAGGAAAATAATCCCTTTGAGAATTAGATCATTGGAAATAATGGATTAATTTAATGATTTTCAAGAATATTTTAAAAGAAGAGTTGTTTGCAGCGCATCGTAGCTCCAATGATTTATCTTTTTTTTGCAACAACATTTACATCAGAAACCTACGTATGTTTTTGAAATATCGTATAACACGACGTATCGTACGTGTAGTGTATAACGCGTACCTTTAACACAAACAAGTAATATAAAACAATTTTTAAAGTTAATAAGTTAATTCCTACTTAGGTCAACAAAGAATTTTTTTATTTTAGTTACATTTAATTAAATAGTTACAATAAATATAAATATGTATATACATATGACAGAATCACACTATTAAGTGACAAAATAGAAAGCATTTTCCTTGAAATGTTCCATATTCCAATCTATATGGTGTTGGACTATTCTTTTTTGTTTGTTACTCTTTTATTATTTAATTAAATTAAATTAATCTAATAAAATAGTATAGTGAAAAGAAATCCATTCTCAGAAATTAGGCATCCCAGGTAGGATTCGAACCAACGACTTTTGGATTATAAGTCTAATGCGCTATCTATTACGTTACAGGGCCACTACAAATGGTTTTCCTTTCTATATATGCTGCTGGACCATTATTTTTGCTTGTTACTATTTATTCCTTTTTAATTTAATTAATGAATTAATGTTTGAAAAAACTGTATTAACATCAATTATTTGAACTTGAATTGATGAATAGAAAGTATTTTATCAACAACTGAAAATTTGAACAAGATATACATACATATATAAATAAATATAAATAGGGAAAGAGTGAGATAATAGTAGGAATTGAAAAAAATAAGATCAAATTAGATTTCTATATGTATCTAAATACTGTTCATTAAAAGAAAGGACATGCATTATGGGCTTTCATTATATGATAACATGAAAAGTGCTTCATATTCGTTTTTGACCTTCAGGCACATTATTAAATTCTGTTTCATTTTTCTCATTATCATTGCTATTTGATCCATGAATACACTATCATCTTCCGTTCCATGTAGATTGCTAAATATACTATAATTTTTAACTGATTTTTTAATTACGTCAGGTATAATTTGATTCCATGCTATAATTATTCACTCAAAGACTATTTCTAGACTTCAAAAGATAAGAGAATAAGAGAACATATACATTTCAGATTTCTTTGTGAAAATAGGTTTGCATTATACGGCGAGTATACCTCAAGATCAAAATACTATTCGAGAGTATAGATGTGCATGGAATATACGGTACTTCGATTTTTATTGTAACATGTATATTAATTATTTATAATATAGTTTTTTGTCACAGAGTATAAAGGACTTGGATATATTTGGGAAATGCCTTTGAAAAATAAATGAAAAATTATTAAACTTTGGTTTTGCTCATAATTTTGGAAATGAAGCTTGGAAAAGGAAAATTTGTAATGTTTTGTGTCGAAGTTATGAATAATTTTCGAGGGTTATGATTTAGAATAATATAAATGAATATATGAAGTATAATAAAAAAACTTGATAATAAAGCTTTTTTTAATATTATTTGATTTTCATTTTACAATTTGAATTTCGAAACTGTTTTTGAAAAGTGTTTATAAAAGTTTATTTTTCAAGACTCGAAAACCGAATTCTTAACAGCTGAATTTCGAGTTTTGAGATATTAAATTTCTCATGAAAAAATGAATAATACATTTTAATTATTATGTTTTATTTTGTTTATTTTTTCAATACCCACTTAAAAAAGCACACTGCTCAGTTGCAAACTTTATTGATGTTTAAGGGTACGATTCAAATGACAAAAATTGGTCAAAAATATATCTAATTTTTTTTAGCCTAAATTATTCTTTATATACTTTTCTACAACCTCACAAAATTTTTTAGGCTCTAAACTTAAAAAACACAGAATTATGATAATTTTTACGTTTGTTTTTATTCACATCCCTATAACAAATAAAAACTTTAAATTCGCTTTTCCCAGAAAGATAAAATAACTAGTTTGTCTTCATTTAAAATGCTAAGGCTTTTATTTCTATTATGCCTAACGTTCTTTGAATTTTTTTACCTGTTGCTAATAGTACATGTAGCAAAAGTTGGTATACATTTTTGAATCAAAGCAATGCTTATTTTTTAAATAAATAATTGAACCCAGAATTTCTACAATTTTTAAGGAATTTTCAATAACCATCATTAAAAGAAATATTGTACAAATACCAATCATATTATCGCAAAACCCATACCAACTTTTGTTATACATAGTTTGACGTACTTGTAAATCAAATTTCATACGTTTATGTAAATTTTTGTAGGAGTAGTATTTTGAAACACTTCACAAATTTTAAGTTTCTCCTTAAAAAATTAAATGGTTAGCTTTTTATGAAATTTTGAGCACAAAATCTGTTTACATAGTTTACACTCATAGGAGAGAAACAAGAAAATTTTGAAAATCCTTAAATTAAAGATTTTTGCGAAATCGTACCATTGTTGTAAGTCATGCTAAGAATCGAAAATAGAGTAGGAGAAAATTCCAGAATTTGATCAGTTTCAAATTAAATAATAAGAAAGGAAAAAATGAGATTTAATCATAAAATGTTGAAATAAAATTAACCATGCGCAAAGAACTTTTAGATATAGGTTAAATGGGCGGCTAATGGATATTATGTATTTTCTTCGTTTATTATGTAACAATAAGTTACAAAACATATATTCTAATCTATTTTTAACAAGAAAATCTTTAGTATTAGGGTCAATAAAATTAGCAATACTAAATATTTTATATATATACTTTGTATGTATATTAATCTCAAAAATGGGTAATTAATCTTTCAAAAATCATGCTGTGGTTTTAACATAATCGCATTTTCAATGTAAAACATAAATAAAATTTTAAAAATGACAGATATTGAAAAAATTTATGTATTCATATATTCTCACCAGTGAAATGACCTTAGTTATGAAATGAATTATTTAGAAAAAACTGTAAAAGACGACAGTTGTTTTCTAAAATAAGCAAACACAATAAGGAAATACTGGCATGTTTATAAATATTGATAGGAGGCATCAAATAAACAAATAGAATTGGTTGGATCAATTTTTTTCTTGCAGTGCTGGCTACAGGTGAGAGCATATGTATTTAAAAATCAATCTAGGGCAGTTGGAACAAAGATAAATACTTTCAATTTTTTTTTCTACAATTATTTTTTCATCAGATGTAGAACTAGAGAAAGCACGGAAAACCTACTTTGTTATTTTGTTTATCTCAGATTTACGTCTTGGGCTTTCTTTATCGTGTGTGGGCAATGAACCGTGGAGGAGCGTACTGAGAATGGCACTTGACTAGGAAATAAAACGTTTTTCTTCTTTTCCAATTCTTTTTGTGTTCGAATTGTTCTGTTTCATATTTGATGAGTTTTTTTCTCTCAATACTTGCGTTTTCAGCAAAATAAGAGGGAGCGTAACAAGAAGGCACGGAACATAAAGGAAATGCATGAAAAAAGAAAGAATCTTTCATTAAAATACGATTAATGTTCTCCTGGCGTTTAATTATTCCATCAACAGTTTCCTTGAATGAAAAAAATTGAAATATAATTATAGAAAATCATTTTATAAGGATAGTAAGTTTTGAAATCAAGGAATTTAATTCTATTATTATATAATTTGAAGAATATGATCATTTATTTTCTATTCACTTCAGTTTGCTTATGATTAATTAATTATTCAACATAAATAGCGTGTTATATTTCCATTTCTTCATGGAAATAATATTAAATACCTTTGTTTTGGACGAAATAAGAGAGAGCGTAATAAGTGGGTGCAGGAACATACAGGAAAATGCATAAAAGAAGGAAATTTACCAGAAAATTTTTAGCGATTAATTATTAAATCAGGAAATTTTATTGATGAATAAATTCGAAATATTAATTCAAAAATATTATATATTTTTGATAAATTATTAGTCAACACAATCGAATTCCATCTGTTAACCCTCCAAGCGGTCTGCACGTAAAATTCCGCCATTCCAGAAGATGCTTTTTTTGCCTTCAAGCAAGATTCCCAAAAGCGGCCGAGCCGCATTCTTAAAAATACGGCTCAACCGCTTTTGAGAACCCCACCTGAAAGCAAAAAAATATGTGCTGATGCATTTTTGAAGTCATTCCAGAATGGCAAGACTTTAGGCAGACGTTAGAGGGTTAATTAAATAAAAATTATTTAATTAATCTGTCAATCAAATAAATCTGCAAATTCAATATGTACTTGCATAATCAATCAATTGTTTAGCCAAGCAGTTATTCAGTACTTCTCTTCTCTCTCTTATCTTTTGTTAAAACTGATTTTTCTACTCAATAAAGGCCTATTCAGAACTGGACGCTACTGTCCTTGGCTAAGCCTATCAGGGACAGTAACGTCCAGTTCTGAAGCTTTAGCTTGTTAAATAGAAAAAAATATATCAAACGGATACCTTTGAATTTCGTCTTTTTCATCTAACAGAAGTTCAAAATTGCGAAGTCCTTTGCAGAAGTCCAGTTAGGTCGCTGAGAAATTAAAAACACATTTAAAACGCGAAAATGGCTCGAAGTGGACGTGTACGCAATTTTCACAAAAACTGGGAACTTCCAAATCTAGTTAACATTAAAAGGAGAGCTGAAACACACATGATGTTTTAAAGAACAAAACCATAGACTTAAGCATATTTTTGCTATCAGATTCTGGTTTAAAGGGTAAAAATAGCTCATGCATTGTTAAAGTTGCAAACTTATTGTGGAATAGAAATGGCACCGAAACTGGATAAAAATGGTTAAAATGAGCCATAAATAAGGATTTTAAATTAAAAAGCAGCTAGAGCTAATTTAAAACTAGAAACTTTAAAATCTGGTTAAGATTAAAAGGGAGCAAAAGCCACACGAATTTACAATATATATATATATATATATATATATATATATATATATAATATATATATATATATATATATATATATATATATATAGAGACTTAAGTATATTTTTGCAATTAGATTCCGATCTAAAGGGTAAAAATGGCTCAGGCATTCTTAAAGTTGCAAGTTTGTTGTTGCATAGAAATGGTACTGAAACTAGGTATACAATTGGTTAAAAACAAACCTTAAACAAGAATTTTTAGTCGGAACTCTAAAATCTTCGAAAAATTGTACTTTAAAATTTGGTTGTTTTCTAATTGGTCTAATTACTGTTTGGTTGTTTTCTAATTACTTTCACTTTTCCAAAAATACCTTATTTTATCACTACGATAATTAAAAGCTTCAAATATCTAGTTTTAAATTATCATTGAAACTGGGCTACTTTCATTGAAAGGGGGATATAAACAATGCTCTCTGTTTATTTGATGTTTGAAAATGCAATACAAGTTCAAACTTTTGATTTTTGTTGTAAGCTGCGTCTTAAGTTTATTATTTTTATTTCCAGTCAGATAAGTAGTCTCATTGTACCGGTAACGGATAGATCTGTAGTTAGTTTGCACTTGAAAAAATGCATTACTGTTTTTTATTCTACACGTTTTATCTGCTAGGGTTTGTATAGTGAGTTTTAGTTAATTTAAAAAATATTTGCTATATTTAATCATTTTTGTCATGTCTAGATCAACCAAAAGAGTATTTAAAAATCTAAAGGATGCCATAAAAAGCTAGTAATTAATGAGGACGATTTGATCGAATTTTTGACAGTTTATGATAATAAAGAAGTCGATTATGACGAAGTCAAAGATAAGGTTCAGCTATTAACAGTTGATTTAATTCGGGGGCTTGAAAATAGCTACAAAGATGGAACAATATGTTTTTACTCATGATTCTGACACAAAGGGTGCATTAAAATTTCAACGTAATTTTAAGTTTTATATAGCAGGATATCAAGAATTATATTAGCAACTTAAGAAACAAGCAAAAAACATCAGCTAATAACAGACTTAATAACAACAACAACAACAAATAAGCTACTCTCCAACCGAATTTTTTTTAAAGTCTTGTGGAAAAGTGTGAAATTTAGAAACTAAAAAAAAATAAGTTTAAAAGTTAAATTAAAATTTTTTGTATGAAAATAAATCCATTTTTATTCTTAAAATGTACCCATTTCATGGATTGAGCTTTCATTTTCTATCAACTGTTCATGTGTATTTTGTTTTCTTATTCTCATTGACTTACGAGCCTATTTTGTGGAGATCTAGATTTAATATCTGCTCCGTTTAGTCACACATTGTCACAATCAGAAAAATACTTTATTTTAAAACCCGGAGGTTTCATAATATCTACGCGTTTAGCTTTTTCATCATTAAATATCTCTGTTGCTTCATTTCAGGCAAATATCAATTGTTATTTTGGAAGATCCTGATATTTTTGGTCAGTAATTCCAAGCTGTAAAATTGAGATTCTTTTTAATTTAGAGTCTTCTACCTAAATTCCTTTTTATTAAGTTGGGTAAATATTGTTCTGTAAAGAATGATTAAGATACATTCATAACCATAATAATGCTATATTTGTTAGAGAAATATTTTTGTGATTTTGCATTCTAGTAAATTAAGAAGTAGCATCAGATAGAAGTATTTAGAGCAGCGATACTCAACCAGCAGTCCACCGAGCCTTTTTAAGTGGCCCTGTCAGTGCCCATTGCTCTGAAAAAATTCACTTATTTAAGAACTATATATTAAAAATTTGGTGTCAAGAAATAAAGCATATCAATTTTGCTTTTTGTTGTCGATGTCGTACGAGTGCGTATTAAATTTCTTTTTCTATTTGTAACGATTACGATTAATGATAACAGACAACAGTGGAGTAGTGACAGTTTTATGAGAGGAACTAATTTTTTTTAACTATCTTTCCTATCTTGCAAGCGAAAAATATCCAAAGAAAATATATCGTTTCAAGACGAGTGGGAGGTTGACTATTTTGTAGTGAGAAACAAACATGGATCAGAGTAATTGTTTGATTTGTCATGAAAGGGCTGCATTTAAAAAGTATCAATAAACAAGAATCATTTAATGAAATTTTTCTTCGAAGATCTCTTACAAGGTGTAATAAATAGGCTTTCTTGAAAAACCTTTGCAACAGCAATGTGTTTTGTTAGTGGTAATGTCACAGAGGTAACAAAGACATCTTATGAAGTTTGTTATATATTGGTAATCATATTACTGATGCCTTGAATTACTGATTGTGAAGGATTGTTTCTTAAATGCTCCTAATTCAGTGTTAGCGACAAAAATAAAATACACAAAAATAATTTTAAAAAAAATCGAAACAGGAGTTAAGGTATCTGACTAGGTTGAAAAAGTGCTTTTTAGGTGTTTGATGTTTGGTGTTGTTTGGGTCATTAGGGAAAAAGGAATCAACTATTGAGAAAGAAAGAATAATATGTAAAACTAGAGATTGTTTTAGTTCTTTTTATAGCATTTATTTATTTAGTAAAAATATTTTTTTTAATCCGTTTTTTGAAGAATGAACTTTTTATGATAATTTGTGCACGAAAAACGGGATATCTTCTAAATAATCCAATCAAATCCAGTGAAATTTATAACATATATGCTATGGGCCCTTCAGAGTGTAACAAAATGCAGGTTTTAAGACCGTTACATTTAGTTACATCTTACAGCCATTTTTAGCTTAGAACATGCAGTAATTTTGACGAAAAATCTTGACCATCAAATTTAAATGCTAATAAAATATTTATTTCTTAAAATATTTTTTATTCTGCGGTTTGTGACACTTCAGAGGGATCAAAACGTATATCTATGACGTTAAAATTACATAATGTGCAACTTATTTTTATTTATCACGTTTTTCTTAACTTAAAATTTTTTTTTTGCTAAATTTTTCTAAAAATAGTATTTTTTTTTTCAAAAAAAAGAGCGATACATGTTAGTTATTTAGTAGTTATGACTTTTTAAGCTTATTTATGTTCTTTAAAAGAATAAAATTATTCAGAAAATCAATTTTTGAAAAATTTATCTCCGATCCTAGTCGGATACCTTAAAGTATTTTGACCAATTTTTCACATTACCCCCTTATGCTCATGATACGACCGCGGGGAATTGCTAACATATGTATGCAGCTCACCGAGAAATAGTTGACATATGTATGCAGCCCAGCAGAAAAAAGGTTTAGTACCCCTGATTTATTGAATGATAATATCATTATGTAGCCCTATTTCTCATAAAAAATTAATAATATATTTCAAATTAGAACAAAGCTTGGAGAGTAAAGTTTCAAATCAGGTTTCAACCTTATCAATTGACCGTGATATAAAACAAAGAGGTGAGTAGCCAATAAAACCTCATGTTTGCTTCAAAGTACACGATGCTGATAAAACAAATAATCACATTAAGAAATTCCAAACAGAAACTAACGAAAGACATGTTTGTTTACATTTTTTTAAAGGACGTCTTTTTTTGACATTTACTTTTTTACTGCCGTGAGCGTAATTATTGTCGGATTTCAAAGCGGTTTTCTTTAACCCTTTATCTACCGACGATTTTATAAGTACCACTGACTTTAAAATTACATAGAATAACCATTTTTACGAATAATCTGACGATACTTAGCAGGAATATTTTTTTAAATCCACTCTTCCAAGATGTACGGCAGCACGGGTTCTATGATGAGTACTTTAGCGGGGAAGGCGAATAGTTTTGTAGCAGATATTACGTTTTCAGTTGACGGCGATTTCAGCGGATTGCAAAAATTGTCATTTTTGCTTCGAAAAAGTAGCTAATGTCAAAAGGTAAGTGTCTTATTTTTTTCTTGTATGTTAATGAAGACCTTAGAAAACGATTTGACTATTCATTTTAAGTGAACAATGTATAGAATTAATTTTACTGCTGATATCTTTAATTAATTAAATAGCTCAAACGCATTAAATTTCCCAAAGTTGAGTATTTTTTTTTATGTATATCCCTTAATTTTCAATGTAATGATTCAAAAAATATTACATGAAAAAAATTTCAGTAAATCATAATGTGGTAGATAAAGGGTTAAAACGTTCTTAACATTCTATATTTGTTTTTAAAAATGATTTTGAAAAAGTCGATTGTTTGAACATCCAACGCGCTCGGTACTTAAGTAAAGATTTTTATCTCAACATTTTTAAGTAAAACAACCATTTACCTCTGATCATAGACGTAAAATCTATTTTGACTTAAAATATTTTTCTCTTATTCACAAAATTTAGTACAGTTATTGAAACTGAACTGGTATTTATTGTGTTCGAATTTCTTATTTTGTATTTTTTAGTGTACTTAATAATTTAAAAAAAAATTAAAGTCCCTGTGAGGTTGTATAACTGCATTTTCTCTGCTTAATTCTAGAGAAAATTTTAATCGACTATTTTGCATTTCTTGCTTTGGCACTGAATCGATCTTAAAGTTCCAGTGAAGTGAAATGATTCACGCGTCCTTAAGTTTCCCTAGGGACACAAATCTATCAGCTGCAGTAAATTAAAAACAAAGAATAAAACTGGATAGCTTTGATAATTGTCATTAAAGGAAAACGCAGTCACGTGGCAAATACATCAAATGCAGAAACGGACATATTAAACGCGTCCTTAAACTTTACTAGGGACGCGTGAATTCTATTATTTCTATCGGGTCAAACTACTTTTTAACAAAAAAATTTAAACTTAAAAAGTTTAAAATTAAGTTAAAAAGTTTAAATTATATATAAAAGTATTTTAATTTAAAAAGTTTTTCATTCGAATGTTGAAATTATGTTTAATGATTTTAATTCATATCAGTAATTTAAGGAACTTTTTTCTTAGCATATCATCGACGAAACAAATGTTGTGTTTGAACACTCATTATACATATAAACAGAATTAGAAAGCATAGATTTACATAGTTAGGTTAAATTTGTGTTTAAAAGATGACAAAGCTCTATAGGGATTTTTGAAGGAAATTTGTTTTTAGTTTTCTTCTTATAGGAAGCCCAGTGGCTGTGTGGTAGTGTATCGTGCTTCCACTCCACAGGTATGGGGCTCAAAACCCGGGCTGGGTAAGGTTTACTCAACCTTTCAACTCTTCAGTGGGGCGATAAATGAGTACCAAGCTTGCTTGAAAACTGAACACTGAAGGTTTCGCGTCAGACTGATCACTTGACCGAAACACCTGCACATGCTTCCCAGCGTTTAAGGTCACGTAAACTAAGATAGGTACAGAAGGTCCTCATGGGCTGTTGCGCCAATGAGTTCAGTTCAGTTTCTTCTTCTAGACTTATTGGTATGTACTGGAGTTGACTTTATCAATCTGAAATGGTTGGTTATGAGGCTCATTGTCTAGACTTTCGGATCAACTACAGCATTTGGTCAAAGGTCATTTAATGGGAGGTGTAAAAAAACTGAAATTAATTCTTTTATTTTAATATTATAAAGGTAGAAACGTTTAACATAAATGCAATTGTCATGTAAGTATATATATATATATATATCGCAGGGAAATGATTAAATTAGGTATTTCATCAAATCCTTAAGGGAGATGATCAATTGATGCAAGATATTGAAATAAGAACTCTGTAAGGTGATTTCCTTAATGAAAGTAAGTGATTTGATGTGAAATCCCTAGCCTGTTTCAATGAAATGATGAAATAATATTGTCAAGAGTTTAAAAGTGTTTATTTAGCAAATATGGTGCATTATATTAAAAGTAGAGTAATTAATACAACAATAATCATTGAATTACAAATTATTTATTCAAAACTAATTAACATAATAATTGGAAAATAAAGCCGGTTTTTTTTTTTAAAAAAGGATACTTGTAGTAGAATTGCAAACATTTTTTTTAAAAAAATTATACATTAATGTAGTACTTCAGAAATATCCTACTTTATTTGAAACGTCTTTTTTCAGTTATTATTCCCTTTTTTAAAATATCTTTTTTTACTATCAAAAAAGGTTTTTTTTTTAAATCTATAAAGAGGGCGTGGTCGAATTCCCTAATTTATTTTTTCCCTAACATTTTTCAATTTAAGTTTTATCCAGTTTCTAATTTTCACGTATACAAAAGTGATACATCAATTGAAAAATAATAATGCAAAGAATATAACTAAATAAAACTAAAAAAATGATATTTAGGACATTTTGTTTTGGTGCGTCACGTCAGAAGACCGGCGCTCCCTGGCAGGGACTTGGAGAGGGGGAGGTAAAAGGGAGTGGTAACAAGCAAAAACAGAGTTCTACAAATGCTGACGTTAATTTCATAATTTCTCTAAAACAGTTCTGTGATTGTTCAAATCCCTTACTTACATCAAGGAAATGACCTCAAAGAGACGTTATTTTAACATCTTGTGTGAATTGATCCTCTACCTTAGGGATTTTAAGAAATCCCTAATTTCATCATTTTCCTGCGACATTTATATTTGGGAAAGAAAATTATGCAAACATCAAGGTACAGGCACATTAACGCCAAGTAATCAAAAAATATTTAATCCACAGCTTTCCCGCACAGGTTAAGTAAAATATAAAGTATTGAGCCTCTTCAGAGTGAACAATATACGTGTCGTTATTTCTGTCATAGAAGTCATTGGAAAATTCTTTTTCTTATCTCAGATAACATGTGTAATAGCAGAGAATGTCAAGTCACCATCAACATGGGAAATTCCGACGGGAAGACGACTTTACGTGGGAGGTATAATGATTAAACTCAGAAAGGCAGTTTGGGGGGGGGAGGCCCACACGTCAAGTAGCTAGAAAACATAGTAAGGTGTTCATGGTGCAGCATGGAAAATTTGGTTGGAATAAGGTAATATGGCAATTTTAAAAGGCTTCACTGTGGCCAGATAGACGTTAGCACACATGGACAAGCGGTGGCCACATTCCTTTTTCGGGGAAAATGTGAAAGGACCCCCTTGATTTTCCCCCATGTTTTTCCATGTTTGTGCCCGTCGATTTTTTTTTACCTGCATTTATGGAAACCCAAATTAAGAAGACTGTTTTTTGACCAAAAGAAAAACAACTGTTTTTGGGATTTGGGAGCCAGGATAGAGTGAGATAGATGACGGAATGGCGCATCGACAGTTCCTGGACGAGTCACGCTTCAGATTGGTTCGTATCAGATATTTATTACACAATAGAATAAACATGTTAAATGTGTGAGGGAATTGTTCCTCTCTCTTGCCCGCCTAGATGTGTGGGAGGAAAGGAAGAAATACAGGATATATCAAAAATCAACTTATTTATTGATCAAACAATTTACCAACTTAATTCAAGTAATAGAAGAGAATGTCTCAATGTAAGCAATATACGTAGAACAACAATGAGATGCACGAATTATAAGAAGACTTCAAATATCGGCCACTTTATTTTAGGATCAATTCAAATGTCCCAATTAACTTAACATTAATTTAACTTTAGTGACCAATCATCACTTTAAATCTTTCGTCTACTTAATATTTGAAATATTCTATAAATTGGAGTGGATTTCTTTCACGCCTTCATCTTTTTGTTAGCTAGAAAACCTTGACTTTATATAGTAGACTTAATTTAAATATCACGCGATTTCTTCTTCAAAAAGGTTGGTTGTGAATGAACGAGAACTGATAACTCAAATATATCACAAGAGGATTAGAGGAAGGTACGCAAATAGATCCGTCACAAATGTATAAATATTTATATTTTAGTAAAACTAAAAAATGGTATGAAATGCTATTTTTTAATAAGATAACAAAAATAAATTTTTTTAATTAAAAAGTATAATAATAACAATTAGGACAGGACATAAATGTATTTCCTAGTAAAACAATACATATTCGTAGTCAGTTAAAGCGGAAACACGCATAAAAATACAGCAGAGAAAATAGTCAGATAAAACGTTTTTACAAAATATAGATATTGATGTTTAGTAAAATATTTTGCCGTAAAATATTTTAAAGTGTCTTTTAATGTAATACATATAAAAAAAGGCTTAAATAATACGGTATCGAAATACTTATGTAAACTAGTGAAGACAGCAGAAAAATGTTAAATGTGACAAGGTTAATATTAATTTTGTTTTTTTATGAAAGAAATATACTTATAAAGACGAAGAGATTAAATAAAAGCAAAATCTGCTTCAATATTCGATCTGAAACTGGAAAATATATTTTCTTTCACAAAAAATCTTTGAGAGAAGTGCAACACCAAAAAGATTTATTCAATGTTTTTAAATCTTATAGATAACATTTCCCTCTAATTCTTTAAGTTTACGCGGATCTTGTTTATTTTAAATCGAAGAACATAATAATTTATTTAATAATAATAGTTATATTTTTTTATAAAGAAATAATTTATCAGCGGCATTTGATTTTTTTTAGATTTAAAAAAAAAAATTAAACACAAGACGAATTTTAAATAAAGCCTTAGAAAAATTTGCCTTTTCAATATAGTATAATGATCAAGACTTTTCACTGCAGTTTTCTTACAAACATTTATTCAGTGCAAAGGATGACCTTGAGTATGTTACGCACGCCTGATCGAGTTAACTCTCTTAGGACGTTTCAGCGAAGAGCAATTCCAAACAGTTTATCAATGTGAACAAAGCGTGCAGAAATAAATTTCAAAACAAATTGCGTTGAAAGATGTAATTGAAAAGCTTTAAATAGATTTCGTTCTAAAAATAAAAACTGTTTTGTAAGAAATGTAAGAAATTTGAAATTCTGTGTAGTCTTTATATGTTGCATTCATAAATCTTATTTGTGGATATTTATCGCGTAAAAGTAATTTAATTTTACGTAGGATAGTGTTTTTCAACTTGTGGTATGCTTATCCCCAGGGGTACGCGTGAAATGGTCATAAGACAGAAAAGATGCAATGAGGGACTCTCTGATAGACTGAACATAAGAGAAAAGAGAATTTTTACTATTGTAATGTGGGAGCAGTTATAACGTCATAAGTCTTTTTCTTCATACTACATTAATAAATCGTTATCTTTTGCTCATATGACGTCTTGGCGTCATATTTTAAGATTTAGCTTTCTAATACATTTTCTTTTTTAAATATTGCGTAGATAATCGCTCACTGAATATTTTTATATAATGAAGTACAATTAAAATAAAAATTAAACGAATCTGCTTACAATTATTGAACAAAAGAAAATCCTCCCACTTTCATATTTTTGAGTAATGTATAACAATTAGTTGTCGTACTGTAAATAAGTGGTTCCCAGTCCCCAGTCTGTGGATCAAATAGTAGCAAGTCGCACAAGGAACATCAAATTATTTCTATTTTATTTACTATGGTGTATTTAAATTACGGTAGTTAGACTTTTTAAGGAAATCACTTTATATTCCATGTTTGTGAGAGGTTAGCCCTTCTCTCTTGGGCACCTAGATATGGGGGAAGTAGGGAGAAACACTTGCCCTGATTCAAACAATCTATTTATTTATCACTCAATTAAAAGA
The DNA here is from genome assembly GCA_019973955.1 of Trichonephila inaurata madagascariensis. NCBI lineage: Eukaryota > Metazoa > Arthropoda > Arachnida > Araneae > Nephilidae > Trichonephila > Trichonephila inaurata. The sequence goes on along the minus strand of BMAV01013739.1, from coordinate 345 downwards.
CACATTTCCACTAATAGTAGTAAGATAATGTCTCAATGCTAACCGTGAAAGTGGAACAACGACGGTAAAACTCGAAAGATTAGGAGACTATCAAACTGGATCCTTACTTTATAAAGAATCTAACCTATCATCCGATTTAATCGAATATCAATTTAATCTCAGTGAACTATCATCACTTAAAACTTCCTCCTAACACACAAATCCCTTAATCACAATAATTCAAATATGATGCTTTCAATAACGACCTCACCTGGTTTCTGGCCTTTTTCCTTTCCTCCCCTTCAAGCTAGAAAACTTTTTATATATATAAAGTTAATTTGAATATCACGATTTTCTTCTTTCGAA